>SJYX01009986.1:22382-87654 GCA_006410675.1 Oreotragus oreotragus | reverse complement strand
CTGTGTTGGGAAATTTCAAGTTCTGCTTACTGTTTTGCTCTTAGGGCAATTTTGATAAATAAGATCCCATTGTGATTCGTTGGCTTTTCCAAATTTGCGGTAAGCTCCTTTAGCTTGGTGGTGGTAGGTTGATAGGTTATAAAGAAAACAGGAAGAGAAATCCAGGGCATCACTTGATTCAGCTTCTACATCTTTCCATGTATCCTATTATTTCTGAACTCACTTTGCCTATATGTCCTCAAAATACCTAAAAATATATGCTCCTTACTGAGTGAGTGAAGTCGCTCAGTCTTGTCTGACTCTTTGCGACCCCATGGACTGTAGCCTACCAGGTTCCTCCCTCCATGGGATTCTCCAGGCAAGAGTACTGGAGTGGGTTGCCATTTCCTTCTCCAGGGGATCTTCCCAACCCAGGGATCGAACCTGGGTCTCCTGCATTCCAGGCAGACGCTTTAACCTCTGAGCCACCAAAAATATTAGTGCCTTTTATCCTGGAATCTGACATTTCTTTATGGGTCAGAATATCTAGAGTTTCTGGGGTTCATCAATGTCCAGGAAACTAAGTGCTAAACCTTTCACAGATTTCTGCTATAAAGATTTTTACAGACATGCACTGATGCAAAGGCTCAGTTGTCACTCTAAAGACAGTGGTGTTCCTCAGCCTTACTATCTGGCCCTGATTAGCACAGACATAAATAGTATAGGCCTCTGGTGTGGGCTTGTCACAATTCACTCCCTTGGCTATTAATGGCCTTTACCTGACATAGAGCAAATGACCTGTCATGGATCGAGTGAACAAAAGAAATCATACATATTCAAGCAAAAGGGGAAAAAATACAGGCACATGTAAAGTTCTAACCCAAGGTCACCTAGCCTACAGCTCTCAGCCAGAAAATGTCACTGTCTTTCCTCCCATGAGGCATTACTGCGTGGAGAACACATAAGTATCATCATTAGAGTCTGTCCTGGGGTAGAGGGGCAATTCTGATGGAGGAACCGCAGCCCAAGACCCCACTCTTGCACAGGTGTTCCTGTGACCTGGCTTCCATCCTGGCCTTGGACACCAAGGCCTGCATTCACCACCCTTCCATCACGGCAGCAGGAGCTCAAGGAGTCTCTGCTCAAAGCTCAACGTTTATTGCATGAAGCACTTTGAAAATCTTTTGTTATCAAAAGTTTTCCCTTGAGCCTTGGAGAGGATTACCGAGTAATT
Source organism: Oreotragus oreotragus (assembly GCA_006410675.1). Classification (NCBI taxonomy): domain Eukaryota; kingdom Metazoa; phylum Chordata; class Mammalia; order Artiodactyla; family Bovidae; genus Oreotragus; species Oreotragus oreotragus. The sequence goes on along the minus strand of SJYX01009986.1, from coordinate 86,441 downwards.
CTTTCTTCCTGCAGCTTATTTCTTAGGAAATTACCTCCAGGCTTGCCAAAGTCACAAAGAGCTGTGGGATTTCACTCGTGTCTTTGCACATGGAACACTTGGACATCCCTCATGATTTTTTCCACTCCTATTTACTGAAGAGAAAACAGAAGATCTGGGAAAGAGGAGCTGCCTGCCTCTGGTCTCTTGTCTGCCCTGGTGGCAAGCATTAAGGTGACAGTTCCAGGAATGAGGCTGGGGACTGTGAACAGATCCATACCTGCCTCTTCAGGTCAGTTCAGTTGCTCAGTCGTGTCCGACTCTTTGCGACCCCATGAATCGCAGCACGCCAGGCCTCCCTGTCCATCACCAACTCCCGGAGTTCACTCAGACTCACGTCCATCGAGTCAGTGATGCCATCCAGCCATCTCATCCAATGTCGTCCCCTTCTCCTCCTGCCCTCAATCCCTCCCAGCATCAGAGTCTTTTCCAGTGAGTCAACTCTTCTCATGAGGTGGCCAAAGTACTGGAGTTTCAGCTTTAGCATCATTACTTCCAAAGAAATCCCAGGGCTGATCTCCTTCAGGATGGACTGGTTGGATCTCCTTGCAGTCCAAGGAACTCTCAAGAGTCTTCTCCAACACCACAGTTCAAAAGCATCAATTCTCTGGTGCTTATACCTTGTTATTTCAAGTGTGTGGCTCACTGTCAGGTGAGGGCCACACTCCTGTCCAGGTGCTTTGCCTTCACCTTGTTTTGTTACCATAATTTCCTTTATTTTCTGCTTTTTTCCATTCATATCTCATAAATCCATTCACTATCTATCCAACCATCCATCCTTCCATCATCCATCTATCATCCATTCATCCTTCTACCCATTCATCTCAAACAATGACTTCCTATGTACCAGGTTCTGTGCTATACACTGACTCTAAAGAGAAGAGAGAATGATTTTTGTCCCCTAATCTTGTGGGAGAGGCATATGTAAATATGTAATGTGTATTTAACATATGCAAATGACTCTAACATGTTGCAAAGGCTGAGGTGTGCATAAGACTGAGATACTGCCTGCATTCAAAGGAGGGGCATCACCTCCAGCTGTCACCTCCTGAGGTGGACTTCCTGTCACAGTGATCCCTCCTATCCCACCTTCTGTTGTTCACGCCCTTGTGTGATCCCCTCCTGTTGAGTGTGGGTAAGAACTTGGGGCTCACTTGATTCCACCATAAGGCAAAGGTGACAGGATGTAGGTGACTACACGTGTATAGTTACATTGTTAGGTTACATAACACTGAAGTGCCTATCTTGCTGGAATTTCTGTCTCCCTTGCTAGCTTTCAAGAAGCAAGTGGTCACATTGGGGAATCCCACATGCCAAGGAACTGCAGAAGGGTCCTAGGAGCTAAGAACAGCCTCTAGCCAACAGCCAGCAAGAAACTGAAGCTCTGGAGCATGTGGCCTCAGGAACTATGCTCTGTGGACAACTCGAATTTTGGAAGTGGATCCTTCCTCAGCAGAGCCTCCAGTGATATTCAGCCCCAGCTGACTTCTTTAATTGAGGTCAATATACAATGTTAATAGTTAATATATAATGTGTTAATTTCTGCTGTACAGCAAAGTGACTCAGTTATACCAGCTAACACCTTGATTACAGTGTTATGAGACCCTAAGTAGTAGACTCAGATAAGCTTTGCTGGGATTCCTGACCCACAGAAGCTGAGATAAAACACATGTGTGTTAGTTGCTTATTCTTCTGGCTGCACCACCTGGCATGTGGGAGAACCCGTGCCCCCTGCAGAGGAAGCTCAAAGTCCCTGGACCACCAGGGAAGTCCCTTGTGTGATGTTTTAAACCCCAAGTTTGTAGTAATTTGTTATGCAACATTAGAAAACTATCACACCTCCCGCCAGCTGTCAGAAATGTCAAGTTCTAGGAAGGGGCTGACAGATGGGGGAATGTCTCCAGTTTCCACATCCATTCATTCAGCAAATATTTATTGAGCATTTATGATATATGAGGCACAGTTTTAGATACATTAGTAAACAAAAGAAAATCCCTGCTCTCACCAAGCTTATATCCTAGTCAAGGAATAAAAATCTTAAATGCATAAATAATTGTATGTTATTCAGTGATGAGAGCTATAGAAAGGATAGAGGGGCTGGGGATGCTAGGGAGTGGGTTGAAGTCTTTCATAGGGTTCTCAGGGCAGACCCCACTGAAAGGGCAGAAACTTGAAAGGAAATGTTACACAGGAAACTCCAGGTATCACCCATGTGTGTGACTCCAAGCAGGGGTTCAAGGTCGCATCCTGCCCTGGGGGATCATGGCGTCATAACTGCCCTTTTTGACCGCTTCCCCCACCTCCACCCTCCATGCCAGGTCCACCCTGCATCCCCTCCTTCTAGCCTTCTGCTGTCCTCCAAACCCACCTACCAAGAATCGTCACTCTTCATTGTTTCCCTAACAAAATACTCCTTCTCCCCCATTCAGCTCAATGGCCCCCTCCCCCGACAGCCTCCCCTGGTGCCTTCACCCCACTCCCAGCAGAAAGTCTGCTCCTCCTGCACATGCCCTCCAGCTTTGCTTATGACTTATCCTGAGCTTCCACTTTCCACACATGTTACAGATGCCTTTGTCTCTTGGAGAGACTGTGGAATGCAGGGGCTGGGGCTTGTTATTACTGGGCTTCCAGGCTCCAGAATATTACAGTTGGAATTTGTTGAAGAAAAAAATAAGTTAGATGGGACTTCACTGGCAATCTCGTGGTTAAGACTCTACGCTTCTAATGCAAGGGGCACAGGTTTGATCCCTGCTCAGGGAACTAAGATAACACATGCTAGGCAGTGCAGCCAAGAAAATATTTTTTAAGTTAGTTGGAGATCAGTCCTCTGTGGGTTCTTTCCTTTCTCTTTAAAGTCCTTAGAGGAGGTTATATCATTCTTTATTTGGTTGTTACTGAGAGAGTATTTGGACAGAGTACTATTCATTTTCCAAATTCTACTTTTGAGCCAACTTCTTCCATAGCATAGCCTGACCCAGCTCATAGAATTGCACACATGTTCAATACACAGCCTTGGACACTAAAACAGATAATTCATGCAGCCATATCTGTCTTTTCCAGAGAGGTTCAGTTCAGTTCAGTCGCTCAGTTGTGTCCAGCTCTTTGTGATCCCATGGACTGTAGCATGCCAGGCCTCCCTGTCCATCACCAACTCCCAGAGTTTACTCAAACTCATGTCCATTGAGTCGGTGATGCCATCCAACCATCTCATCTTCTGTCGTCCCCTTGTCTCCTGCCTTCAATCTTTCCCAGCATCAGGGTCTTTTCAAATGAGTCAGTTCTTCACATCAAGTGGCCAAAGTATTGTAGTTTCAGCTTCAGCATCAGTCCTTCCAGAGAGGAGAAAGACAGAATAATGATGACTTTTCAATGTTATTAGTAAGCAGCAAACATCTTGAGAAAGGAATGGTTTTCCTGCTTGAGTACAGAGCCCAAATATGATGACTAAAAAGTCTAGCTGTTTAATTGATTATTGCAATTAAAAATAAAGCAAGCACTGTAGAAGCAAAAGCCCTGCGGATGGCAGCTTCCTCCTAAAAACAATGATACCACTCACCACATAAGCCAATGACAGGAGGAAAGAATTTGTTTGCCTCTGATTACATCAGATTGCCATTAGTGATGACAATAAACCAGGCAGAAGGACCAAATGATACTTGTGGGAAACATGAAAAAGGGCCTGGGAAACACTTTCAATTGAGGATACACCAGAGAAAAAAATATCAGCTGGGAGTCACATAGATAAAAGGCACTCTGACTTAAGTCAGTCATCACAGTGGTACAAATTAAAACAACAAAGCCATATCACTTTTTACCTGTTAGACTGGCAGATGTTAGAAAACTTGATAATGACAAGTGTTGTGAGGTGGTGGGTTAGAGAAAACTTGAGCTCCTGGTGGGATGGGGCACTTATAGCCATTCTGGAGAGAGTCGGGATTTAGTCTAATTACATTCTGGCTAAATTCCTAGCAGAAAACCTAGGCCAAATTCTTTGTGAACTTGGGTTAGGTAAATTTTCTTAAGAGACAAAATCTATGTGTCATAATGGAGAAATGATCAATTGGACTTCATACATTTTTTGAAAATTTATTCTTCAAAAGACATTGTTAAGAAAATAAAAGATAAGCCACAGGCTGGGAAGTAAATATTGGCAAATACATCTGATAAAGGTTCTTTATGCCAAATACATAAAGAACTCTTATAATTTAGTAATAAGTAAATAAGTAATAATTCAGTTATTATTATTATTAATCTTAATTAAAGAAATGGACAAAAGAATGAATAGACACTTCATCAAAAAAGTTGTATGAATGGAAAAAGATAAGCCACAGGCTGGGAAGTAAATATTGGCAAATACATCTGATAAAGGTTCTTTATGCCAAATACATAAAGAACTCTTATAATTTAGTAATAAGTAAATAAGTAATAATTCAGTTATTATTATTATTAATCTTAATTAAAGAAATGGACAAAAGAATGAATAGACACTTCATCAAAAAAGTTGTATGAATGGCTAATAAGCATGTTCAGCCTCATTAGTCACTCAGTTCAGTTCAGTTCGGTCACTCACTCGTGTCCGACTGCAACTCCATGAACCACAGCACACCAGGCCTCCCTGTCCATCACCAACTTCCAGAGTTTACTCTGACTCATGTCCATTGAGTCGGTAATGCCATCCAACCATCTCACCACCTAGGAAAATACAAATTAAAACTGCAATGAGAGAGATATCAGCATACACCCACTAGAATGGTTAAAATTAAAAAAGACTCACCATACCAAGTGTTAGTGAAGATGTGGAGCAACAGAATGTCTCAGGCATTGCTGGGGGGAATGCAAATAGTACGACCACTTTGGAAAGCAGTTTAACAACCTCTTATAAAGTTAAATAATACATATCATGTGTGTTTCCATACAGAGGTATTTACCCAAGAGAAATAAAAACTTATGTCCATATAAAAGGCTGCTACATGAATGTTCATAGCAGCTTTATTCTTATTGACCCAAACTGGAAACAACCTTAATATCCATCAACTGGTGAGTAGATAAATATCTATGTGGTGAACACTGCAAACTGCGATAGATTCATAAAATGGAATACTACTTAGTAACAAATAGGAAAGGACTACAGGATGTATAAGAACAGGTGAGTCTCAAAGGCATTATGCTGAGTGAAAGAAGTCAAGCACAAAAACCACATATCACTTATGCAACATTCTAGAAAAGGCAAGATAATAGTGATAGAAAGCAATGTGGTCCACATGCCACGGGGCAACGAAGCCCGTGCGCCACAACTTCTGAAGCCTACACACCCTAGAGGCCATGCTTTGCAACTAGAGAAGCCTGCACACTGCAGCTAGAGAGGGCTCCCGCTCATCACAACTAGAGAGGCCTGCACACCACAGCTAGAGAGGGCTCCTGCTCATGACAACTAGAGAAAGCCCACACAGCAGCTAGAGAGAGCTCCTGCTCATCACAACTAGAGAAGCCCACACACAGCAAGGAAGACCCAGCACAGCCAAAAGCGAATAAATGTATTAAATTAAAAAATATTTAAAAAATGAGTGAATTCTATACGTGTAAATTTTACCTTGATGAAGCAAATTAAATATATATGTGTGTGTGTATATATATATTATATATATACATATACATATATAAAAGACAATGCTACTTGAAAAAAAGATGAGGTAGGGGAAGTTGAGTGTTGGTAGGTGAGAAGCAGGAAGGCAAGAGAAAATAAGAGAGACAGACAGACAACCAGAAAGGAAAGACAAGGACACAAGAGACGTAGAGGGTGACATTCAGACATAGGGGCAAACTCCTCATCAACAGAGACATGCTCAGAGAAACATAGAAACAGAGAACGGAAAAAAGAATAGAACGCTTAGCAGATATGGCAAAGACGGAATAATATTCGTCATTGTTACCTTTTGGAATGGGTCTTCCCAGGTGGTGTTAGTGGTAAAGAACTCACCTGCCAATGCAGGGGACATAAGAGACATGGGTTCGATCCCTGGTTGGGAAGATCCCCCGGAGGAGGAAAGGTGTGGGGGGTGGGGCCCAAAGCCCCACAGCTGCGACTCTGAGGGTGAGAGGGATCTGTCCCTCCCTCCCAGCTTCTCTCTTTCTTCCTCCTCTGGGATCACAAGGGGTATGGAGGATGCTTCTTGCTCCCCTGGAGGTATTTGAAGGCTGGGGGTCTATGCCCCTTTAACCCTCCTTTTTCCAAGTTAAACATTTCCTGTTCCTTTCACTTTCCTCACCCTAGATAGTTGCAAAGTCCTCCAGCATCCAACCCACCCCTTTCCCCATCCCCTAGGCTCTGTTTTATCAGTGCTCTCTGGGGAGTGTGGTGCCTCCGCGCGGCAGAACTGGGAGACTGAACCCAGGGGAAGTGAGGGACGCTATGCGGCTTTCCCTCTGAATTTCTTCTAAGGCTGCTGCTGCTGCTGCTGCTAAGTCACTTCAGTCGTGTCCGACTCTGTGTGACCCAGACGGCAGCCCACCAGGTTCCCCAAAATGCCTCTAATCCAGAAGCACGTGTGACACCAACCCCAAGGCTCTATCAGTTCCCTTGGGATAGCAGTCTGACCAGTCTTAGAACTAAGAACAGACGCACACCGGGGAGCCTCTTGCATCTAAAACAGGGTGACTCAGGCACTGGCAGGTGGGGTGACAACCATGCCCTTCCCACTGTTAGGGGAGAGAAACAATTGTCAGCGACAACCTTCTCCTTGCAAAGGTTCACGACAAAAGGTAAAGATTTCTGAGGCTAGGGGAGAAATGATTAGGTTTTCACTAACCACAACCCACCCACAGAGATGCAAATCCTATTTCAAGCAGGCAAGAGGTGGAAACAAAGAGAGAGAGGCGTATCCCCCTCCAGTCTCCCCTCCCCACCCCCGACGGGAACTGCACAAAAGCTAAGTCTTCTCTGCAAGCATAACTGCCATGTAACTTCAACTTTATAAACATCTTTTAAAAATAATAACTGTGGCTGGAATGAGAGTTTTGAAAAGCAGCAAGGAGCAAGTTGTAAGTCTAGGTTAAATGGTTTAAAGAGATTGAAAGAGGCCTGGGGCAAGGATGGAAAACCCTGATTCCAGGGAAGAAAGTTTCAAGGACTTGAGGGCTGGTTATCACGCTGATGGTATGCATAGGATCACTTACTTGAATTAATCATTTCATCATCAAATAATTCTCACATTAACAGATCTTGGAAGAAAATAATCAATTGTAATAAAAAGCAAAAGAAGAAAATTTACCTTAGATTCTATCTCCTCCAAATTTTACTCATTTTCTGGGTTCCCCACATATAGTCTTACTCAGTTAAGATTATACAGTTAAATTGTGAAACTTTTTTTCTAGGCATAGTCCTGAGAAAGGGGTCATTTGGGAGGGTTATGCTTTAGTTCAGTTCAGTTGCTCAGTCGTGTCCGACTCTGTGACACCATGAACCGCAGCACACCAGCCCTGTCCATCACCAACTCACAGTGATGCCATCCAACCATCTCATCTTCTGTTGTCCCCTCCTCCTCTTGCCCTCAATCTTTCCCAGCATCAGGGTCTTTTCCAATGAGGTCAGCCCTTCGCATCAGGTGGCCAAAGTATTGGAGTTTCAGCTTCAGCATCAGTCCTTCCAATGAACACCCAGGACTGATCTCCTTTAGGATGGACTGGTTGGATCTCCTTGCAGTCCAAGGAACTCTCAAGAGTCTTCTCCAACACCACAGTTCATTAATTCTTCGGTGCTCAGCTTTTTTTATAGTCCAACTCTCACATCCATACATGATCACTAGAAAAACCATAACCTATTTTGGTGCAATTTAGCAGAGTGGTTATGCCCGATGAGTCCTTCTGGGAACTGTCTTGTTAAGTGATGAAACCAGAAAGCCATGGAATCCTGGGAAGTGTGAATGGTGGTGGCTGGAGTGTAGTGCATGAGGGAGCTGGCCTTGAGTAGGCTACCACTTGGGGGATGCTCAGAAGTGAGTGGGGCAGTGGGAGATGCTGGCGGGGTGGGCCAAGACTCTCAATCATGTGGGTGTGGGTGACAGAAAATTAAAATATGACTTACATTAACATGAACTTCTTGTTAGCCATAGGTTGGGGCCTGGGGACATTTTGGCAATAGAAGAAATCTTGCTTATATCTACCAGCTTATATCTACCAGCAAGGAAAACACATAAAAATATCAGGGATATTTTATCTTATTCCCTGACAGTTAAAAGATGATTTTCAAGGTTGTTGCTGCTGCTGCTAAGTCGCTTTAGTTGTGTCCGACTCTGTGCGACCCCATAGACGGCAGCCCACCAGGGTCCCCCGTCCCTGGGATTCTCCAGGCAAGAACACTGGAGTGGGTTGCCATTTCCTTCTCCAATGCATGAAAGTGAAAAGTGAAAGGGAAGTCGCTCAGTCATGTCAGACTTCGCGACCCCATGGACTGCAGCCTACCAGGCTCCTCCATCCATGGGATTTTCCAGGCAAGAGTACTGGAGTGGGTTGCCGTTGCCTTCTCCGTTTCAAGGTTGAGAAGAGTATAATAACAGCCTGTTCTCACCCTGACCTCCCTACTTGCACAACCCAGTTTCTCACGGGTGGTAAAACACACTGAGAAAGGCACTGTCTTAGGGGAAAAAAAAGTAGGTTCTTGATAGAGAAACAAAGAAGAAACACGACAACGTGTGCTCTTGGTAGACACTCAGAACCGCACCTGAAGGGTCTTTTCTTTATGAGTTATTTAACAATAATAAACAGATGCCTTTTGATGATTATAGTGTTTCAAAATGTTGACTTGTTACATCCAAGGATCCTCTTTGTGTTCCAGAATAACAATTTCTCCCAAGAGAAGTAGCTTAATTCAGCTCAGTGGTGAGGTGAAGAAACGGTTGGATTGGGAGTGTATGTGCTGTGGGTTGTGTGCTAAGTCACTTCAGTCCAACTCTTTGCAGCCCTATGGACTGTAGCCCACCAGGCTCCCCTGTCCATGCGATTCTCCAGGCAAGAATACTGGAGTGGGTTGCCATGCCCTTCTCCAGGGGATCTTCCCAACCTAGAGATTGAACCCGTGTTTCTTGGTCTCTTGTGTCTCCTGCATTGGCGGGCAGGTTCTTTACCACCTGGGAAGCCCTGAATTGGAAGAGTACTGGCTAAAGCACCCAACATCTGCCTTATGTCCAGGCTTGTGGGGGAGACACATCTAAGTGGATCATCACAGTTCCTGTCCTCAGGATGCTCACACTCTAGCTGTAGAAAGAGCTAGTGCTCAGCAGGGCGAGGAAATTCATATTTGCATTAAACACTGGTGCCATTACAGAGACCTTCATTGTGTGCCACAAGTCAGCATGACTCATAGCCCCTGAGGACGCTTGGCTTGGATGGTTTGTCAAGGGAGGCCCTCTGGGTCACTTCGCGGATGGCAGTGGACTGCACTATTCCTTGCAGTGGGAGGAGGAGGAGCTACTGTGTGCCAAGTGTGTGGGCCTGCCGGGCTCCTTTGGGTTTTATCCTATTTGTTCTCCGGCTAAGACACAAATGGCTACATCTCACCTGGGACACAGGAGCACTCGTGGGGCATAATCTCCCCAGCTGAGCTCTGCCATACTGTCTGGATGAAGAAAAGTCTGGGGGTGCTAGAGTGGCAGGCGGCTGACCTCTTTGTCCATCCCAAAGGCCCAGGTCAGAGGGCAGATGGATATTGGTTTGGCCCTGCCTCAGGGACTGACTTCCCAGGTGGTGCTAGTGGTAAAGAACCTGCCTGCCAATGCAGGAGACTTGAGACACGCGTTCGATCCCTGGGTCAGGAAGATCCCCTGGAGGAGGGTATGGCAACCCACTCTAGTATTCTTGCCTGGAGAATCCCATGGACTGAGGAGCCTAGTGGGCTGCAGTCCATGGGGTCACACAGAGTTGGACNTGAGACACGCGTTCGATCCCTGGGTCAGGAAGATCCCCTGGAGGAGGGTATGGCAACCCACTCTAGTATTCTTGCCTGGAGAATCCCATGGACTGAGGAGCCTAGTGGGCTGCAGTCCATGGGGTCACACAGAGTTGGACATGACTCAGCACTTAGGGACTGAGGGACTGCTCACAGGGCCTAGAGGTATGCTTGCTTCTGTTCCTTTTCCTTTTCTTGAGGCTCTTGCCAAGTTTAAAGCTTTTTGGCCCAGGCAGAGTTTTCTTTTCAGCTCTGGGTCTTCTCTGAATAGACCTCTGGTGAGAGGAGGCAGCCGGGGCAGTGTGGGAGTGCCGCCTAAGAGTGAGCAGGAGAGGGTTCTAGTCTGGTTCCAGCAAGGTGTTTAACTGCCCTGAGCCTCAGGGTTCCCATGTTGTAGAGAAGAATCAATTCTGACTCCATGTTGGAACTGTTTCTTCGGCTTGCTTTTTGTTGCTGTTGTTATTATAATCAAACATAATCAGTTCAGTTCAGTCACTGAGTCGTGTCCAGCTCTTTGTGACTCCGTGGACTGCAGCACACCAGGCATCTCTGTCTATCACCAACTCCCGGAACTTGTTCAAACTCTGGTCCGTCGAGTCGGTGATGCCATCCAACCATCTCATCCTCTGTCATCCCCTTCTCCTCCCACCTTCAATCTTTGCCAGCATCAGGGTCTTTTCCATTCAGTTAGTTCTTTGCATCAGGTGGCCAAAGTGTTGGAGTTTCAGCAATATTCAGGACTGATTTCCTTTAGGATTGACTGGCTGGATCTCCTTGNAACCATCTCATCCTCTGTCATCCCCTTCTCCTCCCACCTTCAATCTTTGCCAGCATCAGGGTCTTTTCCATTCAGTTAGTTCTTTGCATCAGGTGGCCAAAGTGTTGGAGTTTCAGCAATATTCAGGACTGATTTCCTTTAGGATTGACTGGCTGGATCTCCTTGCAGTCCAAGGGACTCCCAATAGTCTGCCTCAAAGGACTCTGCCCCGCCGCCTGACTGTTAAACTAAAGTGTCTTCTGTTCAGCTCATAAAGAGATAATCCGACCCTGCCCACCTGTAAATGGCTGCAAGAAAGAAGAGATTAACACATCCCTTCCCAGAGTTGTTTTGCAAGACTAATAGCCCTTTTTACTTTACTGCCTCTCCGCTTCTATTTTGCCTTTTGACTTTAGTTCCTCACCGCTTCTCTCTCTGGATCTATAAAAGAACCTGGTATCCCAACAAGATGGTTATATTGAGACATTAGTCTGCCATCAGCCGACTTTCTGAATAAAGTCATATTCCTTGCCTCAACACTTCGTCTCTTGATTTACTGGCCTGTCGTGTGGCAAGCAGAGCAAGCTTGGACTAGGTAACACCGACTTGCTCACAGAGCAAGCCCTTGTGACTTCCAGCTGAGACTGGTTGTGACCAGAAAACTAAAGGTTATAGAACTGTCATTTAGAAACCGTCCTCCCCCTTTACACAGAAAACCAGGGCTCTGCGAGAAAGCCTTGGGCGAGAGGAGCACACCAGGAGAGAACCACCGGCAAGCCAGGCTGGGGGCTTTCCTGTGAGCCCTGGCCCAAGACAGCCTTCATGGGACACCTGGGCCTCCCTTACATGGTGTCCACGTCTGCAGAGAATAACAAGCCCATTAAACAGGGTGTATGCAGCACTTCACAATTCGCACATACAGTATTTCAGGCTCTCTCCAGACTGCGTAGGCTTTTGTTGCTCCAGAACGTTTTCGTCTCTCGTGGAAACTACTTCTGTCTGTATTTGGTCTTCCCCAGCCCTGCCTCCAGGCAAGTCCTCAGATCCCAAGGCTTTGGACTCCCCACAAAGCACAGCATCCTCCCCACCAGGGAATGGCTGGGACAGGAGAAAGGATTATGAAGATGGGTCCTTTTCTCCTACAATCACACCTCACCGCCCAACCCAGCGCTGCCTCTGCTCAGAGCTTTGTGGCTCAGTCCCCTCTGAGCTCTGGCCCCAGCAGCGCCTTCCCATCTGGGATGCGGGCCCGCCCTCCAACTTGCAATTTAAGCAGAAGATGGAGCGTCTCCCTCTAGGCGACTTGCTAGATGTTGGAGAACGGCGACCTCTAGTGTTGGTTCTTGGAAGGGACGGAGCGGCTTTCTGCAGTCCAGTAAGGTTCCTGGAAACAGTCCTGATGGGGACTGAGAGGCAAAGCTTAACTGGATGAGTTAGAGAGATGGGGAGGAGGGACTGAAGGGACTCTTCATTTCCAGGAAGCCCAACTTGCACACTTGGTCTCTGAGGCTTGCTCATGGTCCAAACACATCTGTCCCTCTTGCACTATCTTCCTCTTTCATAACACCCAAGACTCAGCCCACCCCTCACCCCTGACTCACCTTGACAAAGCAAACTTACCTGCCTCTGTTACTGAACCAAACGTGGATCAGCTCGCCCCACATACAGTGAAGTCAATCTACTGACACTGGGTTGTGGCAAAGGAAAGTTCAGTGTTTATTGCAGGGCACCAAGCAGTTAGTACTTAAAAGCCCAAACTCCTCAAAGGCTTTTAAAGAAAGGTGTTTAAAGACAGGGTGAGAAAGAGAGGGTTGTGGGTGTGTGGTCAGCTCATGGACATTCTTTTAATTGGTTGGTGGTGATGTAACTGGGAGTCAACATCATCAATCTGCTGGTTCCAGTTGGTCTGGGGTCTGCAGGCTTGTGGACAGCATGCAGTTAACTTCTTCCGCCTGATGGGGGTTTCAGTCTCTGCCAAACAGCTCAAAGGACGCATCCCAGGATATTATCTACAGCCCCTGAGGAGGAAGTTAAGGCTCTCGATTTTGTTTAATAGCCACTCTATTATTTTGTCTTCCTTGGCTGTTTCCCTTTCTTTCTACGTTTTCTCACTTCTCTGGTTAAATTTATTCTTTGGGGCTTGGGGAAGGCCTAGGAAGACAGTTTTTCTACTGACAAGAGGAAGGCAGAGGACGTGGTGGTTCTGTTTGGGGAAGGCCTCACAGGGTCCTCTTTAGTTACACACCGGTGCCTAAGGAAGGGGAAGGTAGGACAGCATCAGGCAGTGTGTCTGGGTATGAACCAAGATGCCTGGCTGAGAGCACCAGTCCTCGGGTGGCCTCCTTCTGTGTCTTCGTGGTCCTGCCATGACCAATCGATTAGTCTAGCCTTTGGCAGGGAGTGGGTGTGGGGAGAGTGTGAGTAGGCGAATATTGGGTGGCATCTCCTGTAAGGTAGCAAGACTGCCTGGTGACTGTGACTTTTCAGAGCTCCACGACCTTCAGCAACAGCACCTCATTCTTTGAGATGGAAAATCCACATTTCCCCCCAGTCTTCAGTAAAGTGCTACACTATTCAGATTACTACGCTATTTGGCCACCTTACGTGGAGAGCTGACTCTTTGAAAATGACTCTGATGCGGGGAAAGATTGAGGGCAGGAGGAAAACGGGGCAACGGAGGATGAGATGGTTGGATGGCATCACCAACTCAATGGACATGAATTTGAGCAAGCTCTGAGAGATAGTGAAGGACAGGGAAGCCTTGTGTGCTGCAGTCCATGGGGTCACAAAGAGTCAGACATGAATGAGCAACTGAATAACAAGAACAATTCAGATTAAAGCCCCCTTCCCCTTTTCCTTCTAAGCAGACTGCCTTGCTTAAGCCCCTCTGATAAGGACTTGTAGAGCTGCCACTGGCCATAGGATGTGACGCCCAAGGGGCTTAGAAGGCAGAGGCTTTAGGAAATGAAGGGTTTGGGATGCTTAGAGGGAGAAGGCTCCATTCTCAGCACTACGCCTTCTCCTTTCCCAGTCTCACAGATACATTCAGAATCTTTTGTCGCTGTTGTTTCCTGTGAATTATATAATCTTTCTTCAATTCTATGTAACTATAGTAAGTTTAATGAGACCCTCAAACTGCCACACCTATGAGATCAAATTGTTATTTGTATATAATTTTTTGCCAAGTCTGTCTCCAATTATAGATAGGGTGACCACCCATCCCAGCTTGCCTGAAACAGTCCTGGTATACATCTATCACCGTGACATAATTATTCATGGTGTTCTCTTTCACTTTGTACAGGGCCCCATTTAGATGGTGAATTACACTGTCACACTAAACACAGATAATCTATGTAAGAAAACATTTAGGCATTAGAATTTAGAGGATGTGAGAGATAATGTTACCAGGAATCTGAGATTTAAGTAATTATTATAATCTTGGCATAATTAGCTCTATTCTTCCTGGCAGCTGAAAAGAAGGAAAATATGAAGGGTTAGGAAGTTGATTCTGTCTTGTAAAATGGTGCAGATTACATCTTCTGGAGGGAAATATTCATCAGGCACTCAATTTTAGAAGGAATTTTTCACATGAATTGTTATATAAGGGACACTGAGTAACATAGGAGCTGTATCGTTCATGTTAGGTTTTGCAGAATTTTGTGGCCACTTTTAATATTGGTCCCCCAAATTATTGTGATTTTCCAATTCTCTTTCTCTGTGAAAAATGGAGAGGAAATAAAAATTATTTCAGAAGGATTAAGTGAGACGATACATATGCAAGTGCTAAATAAACTACAAGTATCAATATTACCTTGTTGAAAACCCTCCTTTTATTGATGGGGAAGCCAAGGCCCATAGAGAGAAAAGTAATGTGGTTGCTGCTGCTGCTGCTGCTAAGTCACTTCAGTCGTGTCCAACTCTGTGCGACCCCATAGACGATGGCACCAGGCTGCACTGTCCTTGGGATTCTCCAGGCAAGAACACTGGAGTGAGTTGTCATTTCCTTCTCCAATGCATGAAAGTGAAAAGGGAAAGTGAAGTTGCTCAGTCGTTTCTGACTGTTCACGACCCCATGGACTGCAGCCTACCAGGCTCCTCCATCCATGGAATTTTCCAGGCAAGAGTACTGGAGTGGGGTGCCATTGCCTTCTCCGGTAATGTGGTTAGTTAGTAGCAAAACAGAGGTTAACACCCCTGTTTAATTCTCAGTGCTAATACAACCTCATAGAGCTATTCACCAAGACATTCTGAGATTCTGCCAGGCCACCAGCGCAGGCTGGAGTCAGGAGCAGGAAGACGAGGTAGAACGTCCTTGGACAGTAATGGCCCGTTTGCAGATGGTGTTTTAAGTCATCATCATAAGAGATGTTTTTAAGGTAATTTTCTTTTAGCAAAACAGAAAGCTTCTCATGGTGCTTGTTTGAGTCTCTCTTGGCATCTATTTTTTGCAAATTAAGAAAAAAGTTGCTCCCAGTCTGGTTTCCAGGGGCACAACCCTTTGAGGCTAGTTTCAACAGTGGATTTTCCAGCATTCTAACACAACTTCCTTTTCAGCTTCTCCTTCTCCCAGCCAGTGGCTCTCCAAGTTTGGTACCAGGCCAGCAGCATCAGCATCACTCAGAAACCTGTCGGACAGGCAAATTCTCAGACCCCACCCAAGACCCACTGAATCAGAAACTGGGGGTGATTTTGTTGCACACTAAGATTTGAGAACCACTGCTCCAGGCAGATCTTAGGGCCCTGTCTGGCTTCCAAGAGAGAAGAGAAGCACAATTAAGGCATTTCTCCCCTTGCTGCTCTCCCCGCCCCCTTGGCAGGCTGTCCTTTCCAAACGCCTAATAACTATTGGTTTTTCAGGTTTGGCTGTTGCACTTGGACATGCCCCAAAATGAAGTTGCATGGCCTGTTTGATGGTCTGCCTAGCCAGTGCCAGCTCTGAATAATAATACCTTTCAGTTCAGTTTAGTCGCTCAGTCGTGTCCGACTCTTTGAGACCCCATGAATCGCAGCACGCCAGGCCTCCCTGTCCATCACCAACTCCCGGAGTTCATTCAGACTCACGTCCATCAAGTCAGTGATGCCATCCAGCCATCTCATCCAATGTCGTCCCCTTCTCCTCCTGCCCCCAATCCCTTCCAGCATCAGAGTCTTTTCCAATGAGTCAGCTCTTTGCATGAGGTGGCCAAAATACTGGAGTTTCAGCTTCAGCATCATTCCTTCCAAAGAAATCCCAGGGCTGATTTCCTTCAGAATAGACTGGTTGGATCTCCTTGCAGTCCAAGGGACTCTCAAGAGTCTTCTCCAACACCACAGTTCAAAAGCATCAATTCTTCAGCACTCAGCCTTCTTCACAGTCCAACTCTCACATCCATAGATGACCACTGGAAAAGCCATAGCCTTGACTAGGCGGATCTTAGTCGGCAAAGTAATGTCTCTGCTTTTGAATATACTATCTAGGTTGGTCATAACTTTTCTTCCAAGGAGTAAGCATCTTTTAATTTCAAGGCCACAATCACCATCTGCAGTGATTTTGGAACCCCCAAAATAAAGTCTGACACTGTTTCCACTGTTTCCCCATCTATTTCCGATGAAGTGATGGGACCGGATGCCATGATCTTCGTTTTCTGGATGTTGAGCTTTAAGCCAACTTTTTCGCTCTCCACTTTCACTTTCATCAAGAGGCTTTTTAGTTCCTCTTCACTTTCTGCCATAAGGGTGGTGTCATCTGCATATCTGAGGTTATTGATATTTCTCTCAGCAATCTTGATTTCAGCTTGTGTTTCTTCCAGTCCAGCGTTTCTCATGATGTACTCTGCATATAAGTTAAATAAGCAAGGTGACAATATGCAGCCTTGATGTACTCCTTTTCCTATTTGGAACCAGTCTGTTGTTCCATGTCCAGTTCTAACTGTTGCTTCCTGACCTGCATACAGATTTCTCAAGAGGCAGCCAAGCACTTAACGTACACACCGATCTGATGGCCCAAGTTCATTTTGTTTTAGAGGAAAAACACTTATCTCTTCAACCTCTGATATCTATGGCTGATGTCCAGTTGAAATAAATTAGAAAGGATCCCATTTATTTTTTTTTTTTAAGGTTAATCAGGTCTCCAGGAAATGGAAGCTATAGCAGTCTAGAATGTAGAACTCTGTAGAAACTACAATCTCCTTTGGAAAGAGCTTTTCACATTTCCAAATGGGTCTCAACAGAAACAGGCTGTCTGAACCTGAAAGCATATTGATTCATTTTTCAAAGCATAATGAGCCTAACAGTCTTACCTGCTCACCCCACGACTGCAGCAGACCAGTTTTGCGCGTATGGACTTTTCCGTGAGGAAAGACCCCTCAACCTTCCCCGCAGAGGGCTTTTCTTGACTCGGTGTAAACTGAAAAGGAAATGAGAATTTTGTGTGCATGGTTTTCACTTTGCCCTCTTCTGTGTAGTTCTTCCTAGTGGGGCTTTCTGAACTACTCAAGGCACTCTTCCCCAGGCTTTCCTTTGTATACAGCATGCTGCCAAGAGAGTGGAAACCTTTTCTACTCCTGTGGCAGAGGGAAGCTGGAGGCTGGAGGGTGGGGCTGAGTCCCTGCCCAAAGAGGAAGGAGGGCACACCTCAGAGCTAACTTCTGCTCCCCATCCTGAGCAGTCAGCACAGACCCTCTGAGCTCTGGAGAAGGTTGCCTTGGCCAATAGCAAGGGGGGAAGGCTCTTAAGAATAAGAGGTGTAACTGAGTGGGATCCTCTGGGAACTTCCTGGGACAGAGCTCCCGCCCTGTGTCCTCCACCTGCCTCTTGTCTGTAGAAAACTTTAGCCTCCTAGGTCTTCCTCAAGTTCCAAAGAGCAAATTTAATTGGAGAATTGAGAAAATGCAAAGAAAAAAAAAAAAGCGGACAAAATTATAATAGTTTAGCAATTAAAGTTAAGGAACTTTAGTTCCTCCTCTCGGGCTATAGACAATATCCCGAGTCATATGCTTTGACCTCTTTGGCAGATACTGAAACCCCTTATGTAGACTAAAAAGATGCTCAATGTGAGAGCTGCAAGTTAAGATTTATTTGGGGCAAAACGAGGACAGACTGCAGCCTGGGAGACAGCACCTCAGACAGCTCTGAGAAACTGCTCCAAAAAGGTAGTGGGGGAAGGCCAATATATAAGATTTTGGTGAAGGGGGAGTTCAGTGCAATCAAGCACTCATTCTACAAAAGTTTTTCTGCTAGTCACAAGGAGCTGATGTCACCATGAAAGGATTTAGTGCTTTTCTAGATATGAAGATATGCAAGGACTGGGATCATGAAATCAGTTCCCGAAAATATCTATCTAAAGACCTGTTCCACCAGTTTCCCTGTATCAGAGTGCCTCACTCTCTACCCTGAATTCCCCTCAGGGGGTGTTGAAGGTTGGCAACTGCAGCATCACAGGGTTCAATCTCCACAGAGGCTGATGGCAAACACCCTTGGCAAGCACCAATTTGTAGTTGGCACCCACCAGGGAGAAGAAGTTAACTGTATGCTCCCCACAAGCACAAAGACCCCAGATCAGTTGGACCCAGAAGTTTGACGACATTGAAATTGACCCCGATTACCTCACCATCAACCAATCAGAAGGATATCCACGTGCTGATCAAGCGCCTTCCAACCCCTCTCCCTCACCGTCTTTCAAGACCTTTCCCTGAAAGTCATCGAGGAGTTCAGGTGTTTTAAAGAGTAGCTGCCTGGACCCCTTGCATGGTGCACTGCAGTCAACGCTGCGCTTTCCTTCGCCACAACCAGGCATTAGCAGATGTGCTTCATGGTGCACAGGGGAGCCGACCCAAGTTTGGTTGGGTAACGGGGACAGGAACAGATGGAGACAAGTAAACAGCATCAAGAGAGAAGTATCTTTCCTCCAGAATGATGGCTCTCAGCCTTGAGTCGACACTAGAATCACCCTGGGAAGCTTTTAGCGTTTCTACCAACCGGGTCATACCCTAGATCAATTAAATCAGAAACTCTGGGAGTGGTAACCAGGCAACAGCAATTTTTTTTTAAAAGCTCCCTGGGTGGTTCTGAAACTGTTGGGTATCTTTCCAGGGGTCCTGAAGAGCCCTGGTACTAAAGTCCTTTATGTCTCAGCATAGAAAAGAGTTCAGTGAGAGGCAAACGATAGAAGTGATTTATTAAAAGAGGACATTTGTGAGGCTTTCGAGTGGGTGGGCGGTGCTGCACCACAAGAACTTTCTGGGCTACAGTCTTATAATCGAAGGAAAACTGCAGAGGGGGAGGACTTCTTTGTCTTTCTTGATTAGACATCATGCTTCCATCATCAGCCCCTTCTCCAAGTTGAGCAGGAGAGTTTTCTTGTCCCTACGTGGTCAAGCTAGGTCCACAAATTATTGTTTTTTAATGAGTGCAGAGAACGTGTCCTCGGGATCAGTAACTCACTTACTCGCTGGGCCGCTGCAGGTCCCAGGCCACTACTGTTTTATCATTTGGGGCATATCTCATGCTTCTAATACATGGTTTGCTGCTAAGCAAGCCTGCTTGGTTTTGTGGTTAAGCAAACCTGCTTTTTTGAGTAATCATTAACTTATAAGGATCGCCCGTATTTTTTCTACTTGTAATTCTCTAGTGGGGTTAACTACTCAATCACCTACTTTGTCCCTTTACTCAGTGGCTATCAGTTCCAATATGTAGCCAGGCTTGAGAACCATCTTTCTAGCATCCACTTCCTCCAGTAACCACTGTTTTCTTGTCTTATCTCAGGTCAGGGCCTCTTCTCATTTGTCTGGTTTATATTTCTTCATTCTTCTGGCTTTGAGGACCATGATATAGAATCAGGGGCATCTTATGCTAAGTGAAAGTTTAATCTGAATTTATTTTGCCTGGACTCCTTATTTCCCTTTAGATCTTATATCTTTATTAATGGGCTTCCCTGGGAGTTCAGCTGGTAAAGAATCCACCTGCAATGTAGGAGACCCTGGTTCAATTCCTGGGTCAGGAAGTTCCCATGGAGAAGGGATAAGCTACCCACTCCACTGTTCTTGGGCATCCCTAGTGGCTCAGATGGTAAAGAATCTGCCTGCAACGCAGGAGACCTGGGTTTGATCCCTGGGTTGGGAAGATCCCCGGGAAGAGGGCATGGCAATCCACTCCAGTAGTCTTGCCTAGAGAATCCCTATGGACAGAGGATCCTGGTGGGCCACAACAGCTCNGCTCAGATGGTAAAGAATCTGCCTGCAACGCAGGAGACCTGGGTTTGATCCCTGGGTTGGGAAGATCCCCGGGAAGAGGGCATGGCAATCCACTCCAGTAGTCTTGCCTAGAGAATCCCTATGGACAGAGGATCCTGGTGGGCCACAACAGCTCATGGGGTTGCAAAGAGTCAGTTGCGACTGAGAGACCAAGCACAGCACATCTTTATTAAACAGCTGGAGTCCCAGAAGAAATTATTGGGATGATTCAGAAATGAGATACAACGATAGATTTCTCACTGGACTTTGAACTCCTGATCACTTCCCATTGACTGGGATGAATAAATGAGCCTCTCCATGAGACAGTGCTTCGTGGTAATAGGTTACAGAAAAATAGGGTCTCAACAACAGGATAGACTCAATGTTTTACTGAACAAATATAGTGATACTTTCAAAGGTATACCACTAGAGACTCTTCCTAACAACCATGTTACAGTTTGCCAACTTACGACCAAAAGATCTTCCTCCCTCTCCCCTGCGAGTCATAGTGGGGTCTTTTCTCCTTTACAAGTTCCCTCCCCCACTTACTGACTATAAAACCATTCTTGGAAGAGTTCTTGAACTTGTATGCAAAATAAAGTCTGTGATTCTGGAATCTTAAGGTACCTAGGTGTGGTGGTCACCAGTTTTTGCCTAATAAACACTCCCCTCCTTTCTTACAATGTAGCTTTTATACTAAAGCCTTTTTAAAATTCTGAAACAGGTTCCCTTACTCCCTCCCCTAAGCCCTCATCCTCCCCAATACACCGACTCACCATACTTTGGCAGGATCTGGAGCATCATGGACCACGAGAAAAGGAGAAACACAGTACAGATTGTGAACCAAAAAAGCATATGGTACGCTCTCCCCTCTCCTTTACTCCCCTCTGCTGCCTGGGGCTAAGTACCATCCCCAGCTGCTTTCAATGAAAAAATGATCCGTCATTACAGGGAGGGATTAAATTGTGAAACTGCTAAATGTCTAGTCAACCTTTGTGTTACCCTTCCTAATGTTTTATATATGTCTACAAAAGTTGGGTTTTCTGCTTTCACCCCCAGGCTAGACAGACCTGCTCTGGACACTCACCAGTCCAAGGGCCAGGAAGAAATCTTCTTTTCTCAGAACAGGTAAATTCATGAAGATGCTGATCTCAGCCGTTTCCCCAGAAAACAGAGCCTGAGGCCAAGCTTGCATGCTAAATCTCTACTGGGGAAAGGGACTGAGTTCCAAGGAAGTAAGAGTAAGGGGGAAAAGGAAGTGAGGAGACCAGGCAATACAAGGTAGCTCCTTACTAAACAGGCCTCAGCTTCTTAAGCAAGCACAACTGGTTGCTTAGGGAACAGTGCTTGATCCAAGAGGCTGGGATATAAGTGCCCCCAAGTAACTAAGCAAGAGCTGACTTGGCGGACACTTTCTCAAGACGGCAGATTTAACATCCTGGCAAGGACCCCAGGGCATGAGGCGAACTCTAGGGTGACTCCTAGAAGCCTGGAGACAGTGATGCCAATGCTGAGTGCTGGAGTGGACATGCCTGACACCCTGGCAGTGAGGGAATAAACAAGTTGAGGAAAGTGGGCACCTGGAATTGATATATAACACAAGGCCAGAAGTTCCACAAGGGAAGTATGTTGCACAGGGGTTTCTGCTGGAGGAGGAAGGTGGAGGGAAATGAAATTTTTATCTTATTTGACTAGTAATTTTTATTTCCTAAATTTTCTAGAATAAGCTCTCAGTATTAAAGTGAGCAAGTCATCAAGAGTTCCTCTCAGGGGCTTCCTGGGAGGAACTGGAGGCTTTCTGGGAGCCACCTCAGTCTGGTGGCTCTGTGGTAAAGAATTCACCTGCCAAGGCAGGAGAACATAGGTTCAATCCCAGATCCAGGAAGATTCCACATGCCGTGGAGCAACTAAGCCTGTGCACCACAAGTACTGAGCCTCTGCTCTAGAACCCGGGAGCTGCAACTACTAAAACCCAAGCACCCCAGAGCGCATGCTCCGCAACAAGAGAAGCCACCACAATAAGAAGCTGGCACATCGCAACTAGAGAGTAGCTCCTGCTCACCACAGCTAGGGAAAGGCCTGAGCAGCAACGAAGACCCAGCACAGCCAAAAGTCTTACAATACACAAATCAATTAAATTTAAAAAAGTTCCTCCCTTGGTGAGTTTTCCCAGATGCACAGGGCAGCTTCCACAAGAGGATGGCCCACCTTTAGGAGCGGAGTGCTCCAAAATGCAACGGAGTGAAGCTCAGGAACAGTCAGCTCTCCACAGAGGGTGTGTGATGTGGCGGGAGAGGGGACAGGCCGGACAGACATGAGACGGGTCAGTTCAGCAAATGACTGCAAAGCATCACCTAGGTGCCTGTAGTACAGAGGCAATCTGTACCTCTGAGGTCCAGGAGCTCCCAGATCAGTAATCAAGACCTTGCCATGGAGGATGTCATGCCTCGGTAGAGGTCATCTTTTTGGGCCTCTCTCAGAATTGGGGGGTTGATACTGCTGGCAAGGGCTGACTTTGAATTGCTTTCCAGGTAACAGAGAGTCCCTCTGATCCACTGGCCACATGGTGAGACTAGGTAACGTTGGGGCCAGAGCTTGTCCTGAAATCTGCAGGGGCCTGTGCATGAACCAGCAGTGAGAGGAGCTGCTGACTCACTGCTGCCCAGATGGCAGCCTTCTAAGGAAACCCATGAAGGAAGCACTCATGTAACATGTTTTCTCTAGGGTTTCTCTAAGGGTTCTGCCACCTTGAAAATGAAGAAGGAGAAAGAACTGGCAGCAAATGGCTGAACAAAATTCCATCAGACTGGAGAGGAGATTCTTGGTTGCGTTGCCCCAGTGCCCACGTACTCCCTGCACACCTAATGGATTCTTGGTTGTTACTGGATTCACCCGAGAAGTGTTTACAGAGTATCTTTTTGTTATTGTTTTAATTATGAAAATACTAAATGCACTGACAACAAATTCAAACAGAAAGAAGAGTGAAGTAAAAATCTCCGCCATCAGTCCCTGGGGCTTCCCTGGTGACTCAGATGGTAAGGAATCTG
Source organism: Oreotragus oreotragus (assembly GCA_006410675.1). Lineage (NCBI taxonomy): Eukaryota > Metazoa > Chordata > Mammalia > Artiodactyla > Bovidae > Oreotragus > Oreotragus oreotragus. The sequence goes on along the minus strand of SJYX01009986.1, from coordinate 63,449 downwards.
CCTGCAAAGCAGAAGACCCGGGTTCGATCCCCAGGTCAGGAAGAACCCTTGGAGAAGGAAATGGCAACCCATTCCAGTGTTCTTGCCTGGGAAATCCCGCGGACAGAGGAGCCTTGTGAGCTAGCCCATGGGGTCACAAAGAGTCGGAAACAACTTAGTCACTAACACACATCAATCCCTGCTCTTCTAATTGGAGGTAATCACCTATAATAGTTTCTTATAATTCTTCTGGAAAAATCTGTAGCAAATGTAAGCATTACACACATACACAGTTGGTCATACAACATAAATATCAATTTGCTTTCCTCACTTAAAATATATGTATTGAAGACTTTTCATACCAGCCCAACCTATTTAATGGCTGCAGAATATATTTCAATTCATGAGTGTACTGTAATTTAGTTACCCATTCACTGTTAGATATTTATATTTGTGGCCTTTTGATTTTATATCATTTTCGTGAACATAATTATGCAAACACCATTAGGCACTTCTGCAAATAACTCGAGATGATTCATGACTGGAAGCGGAACTGTTGGGTTGGATTTTGGAGGATACTGTCACATTGATCTCTCCCCCAAATTAATTTGAACCAATCAGTATATAAAGCTATTTCCCTACATCTAGTACCTCCTGGAAACAGGGCCAGAGGGATCACTGCTATGGACTCTAAGCTGAGGAAAGCTCCATTCTACCTCTCTCTGACTATGCCCTTCCCAAAAGGAATGGGCTGTAAGGGTTTAATGGGATGTGTTGACCTAGAGCCTGCACCCCTCCACTTCTTGATATGCTCTGGGTATCTGAGACCCTAGGATTTCTTTTCCAAAGAGCTCTAAGCCTACCTCTGGGGTAAGCACAGGCTTCTTCCAAGATCATATGGCTGGTATACTCATCCCTAGGTCCTATATGAAGTGTAGACAGAGCTTGGATGTGTGGGCTGGGTGTGCACACACACACACAGGCCCAAGGTATCACACAGTGGAGGATGGAGCTAGAGTGGGAAAAAGAGACAGGCTTTGAACTAGGAGCTGGAAGTTATCTCTGATGCAGAAGTCTGAGGGGTGTAAGAAGTATAAACTTGAAACCTGGCCTGTCAGGTTGTGATTGAGATATATTTGTTAAGGGAAAATAATGTATTCTATCTAATGGTTTGCTTGATTTATCACCTTTATGTATTGAATAATATGATATGTGGGTATACATTTGCATTATTGCTCTAACCCTGTACATGTTAAATGTATGGCTCAGATGGTAAAGTGCCTGTCTGCAATGGACGAGACCTGGATTCGATCCCTGGGTTGGGAAGAACCCCTGGAGAAGGAAATGGCAGCCCACTCCAATAGCCTTGCCTGGAAAATCCCATGGATGGAGGAGCCTGGTAGGCTACAGTCCATGGAGTTGCAAAGAGTCGGACATGACTGAGTGATTCCGCTTAGTCTATTGGAGGGGATGGACAGAAATGGAATATTGAACGGTGATGGGCATATCTTTAAAATTAGTAATGCTNAAAATCCCATGGATGGAGGAGCCTGGTAGGCTACAGTCCATGGAGTTGCAAAGAGTCGGACATGACTGAGTGATTCCGCTTAGTCTATTGGAGGGGATGGACAGAAATGGAATATTGAACGGTGATGGGCATATCTTTAAAATTAGTAATGCTGAACACAGTCACATGATTCTTAGCCATTTTTATATCTTTGCTCCTTTCCTCTTTCTTTTTCTTTCTCTCGCTTTATTTGTAAATGGTCTCTTGTCTATGAAGCTAATTAGCTCTTTGTCACCTGTTTTGCACATGTTTGTCTCTCTTTTTGTCATTTATCTTTTATTTTCTTTTTTTTTGCCAATGTCTAGAATGTTTAGAAATTTTCTGCTTTCATATGTACCTATCATTTTTCTTTTCTCCTCTTTCTAATGGTTGTTGTTTACAAGCTATTTATGTTTTTCTAAAACCTATCTTACTGTAAGCTTTTTTTTGCCACAAAACATTTTATTTACAAAATATATGTACTGAATACTACACATCACCCTATCACCATGGAAATAACCCCAAAGCCAAGGCAGGGCGGGCTTAAAAAAAAAAAAGCGATGCCCATAGAAACAGCAGAGCTCTGTCTCTCAGCCACCCTTCCAACTCAGAAGGAAAATTTCCTACTAGCGCCTGGGAGCGGGTGGTGAGCTTAGAGCCCACAGGACTGAGGGCCTAGAGGGGAGAGAGGTGATGTGCGGGTAGGAGGGTGAGGCTGGCTGCTTGGGATCCTGCTGGGAGCGGGTAGGAGGAGGAGGGGACACGCAGTGTCCAGCAGGGGGCGCTGGACGCGTACAAGCCGCAGAGGGAAGCCGCCGCTCACTCGGCCTTGCGCGCTCCAGGCCGGAGGGTTCTGAAGATCAGGGTAAGGTGGTCAGAGCATGTCTTCACACCAGCGAGGCATTCGCTTGAGCTGGTAGCCACTCTGCCAGGCATGTACCACCTTGGGGTCCCCCACGTCAGAGGAGAGCCCCTGTTCAGCCTCGTGTATCTCAACAGGGCTGTAGCTGCACAGGGGTGGCTGTGATGATGAAGCCACTCCACCTGCTTTTTCTTCTGGAAATATATTACCGGAGCGCCTACCACCTCAACCAGGGTGAGGAAGAAAGGCGCCCACACGTAGGCCACCAGGGAGTCACTACTGACTTGGGGTAGGAGGGGCAGGCACTGGGACTGTGGTGATACTCATGAATCAGCGGCCAGAGGGCTGGGTAGTCAGCGTGGGAAATAGTGCCTCTGCAGGGCACCTCCACTGGGCTCCCTCGGCCACTGCAGCCCCGATAGGAATGCCCTGGGTTCCCGGACCTAAGATAAAAAACTGCATATGCTTCCCCCAACCCCCAGCATATGCGGACACATATATTGCCTCCTGACCAAAGATCAGCTTCTGAGAGAGAAGGAAGACAGAACAGAATAAAATATTTGAAGAAATAATGGCCAGAAATTCCCCAAATTTGATAAAAACTATAAACTCACGAGTTCAGTAAGTTCAATCAACCCCAATGAAGAAAACTACATCAAAGAACATCATAATCAAATTATTCAAAATCAATGATAGAGAGAAAATCTTAGAAGTGGCCAATGGGAGAATGAAGAGAGGAACAAAGACAAGGATGACAGCAAATTTCCAACTGGGAGAAAAAAGGCAGGCAAGACAGTAGGGAAGCATCTGTAAAGAGGAGGACAGAAGTATGAGGAACGGAAAGTCGGATGACCCTGCGTTACCCAGGCCCTGGCACTATGATGTGCTTGGGCCAGCAGGGTATGAGTATTCTGTAAGGGGCAGATACTGAAGGCAGGGGGAAGTTTGAGGGCCTATTTCTACTCCATTACCTTTAAGGCATCTCTCCATGGAAGGATGCTCCACTCTGAGTTCCTCTGGTTCAGAGACTTCTCCCCTGATAAGAAGCCCCTCTTTCACAGTAAGGCCTCAGGGCACTTGCTAGCTCCCGGGGATCACTAAGGCCCTAAAAGGAGTAGGGTTGAATAGAAGCAAAGATAAAGAAAGGATGTTAGTATTAGATATAAGGGATAGGTAAGACAAAGCCACCCCATTCCAGTACTCTTGCCTGGAAAATCCCATGGACAGAGGAGCCTGGTGGGCTGCAGTCCACGGGGTCGTGACTGAGCGACTTCACGTTCACTTTCCCCATTCATGCATTGGAGAAGGAAATGGCAACCCACTCCAGTGTTCTTGCCTGGAGAATCCCAGGGATGGCGGAGCCTGGTGGGCTGCCGTCTATGGGGTCGCACAGAGTCGGACACGACTGAAGCAACTTAGTAGCAGTAGCAAGTTTATCTTAAAGACAGGAAAATAAGACCCAGAGGGGAAGTCCAAGACGGGTCAGAGTGGACTTGATCATGGGTCAAGGTGAATGGCTCTGGACAAATGCCGTGAACTGTGCAAGAGTGCTCAAGGCTCCACAGTGAGTGGAGCAGGGGCCAGGAGGCTTGGTGGTCTTGCCGGAGATGCCAAGAGCTAAATCTCCTGCTAGCTGTTCCTGCCACCAAAGACCCATCGTCAGCTGACCTGGATCTTTGAGAAGGTCACTGCCTTTCTAAGGCAGTCATTTGACCTAGGTCTCAAAGATCTGTAAAACTTCACTCGGAGTATCCAAAGGGTTTGAGAGAGAGAGCAGCTATCAGGAAGGCAAGGTTCAAAAAGCCCTCTAAGGACTGAGGTTACTTTAAATGCCATTGAGCATTTGAGAGATAAATGAAAATCATGCATTCTATATGATAATTTTATTAAAGAGGATAAATATCTACAACTGTGCAGAATTCAAATTTGTGCAATCCATGATTTTAGAGGCATGGATTAATTAAAGCCTTCTTTTAATTAATTTAAGCCTTCTTTTAATCAATTTAAGCCCATTAAATTGAATTTCTTACTGTTTCTGGCCCAAACTAAGTTGTCACACTCAGATTAATTTCTCCTAGAAGAGAAGCAAGGCAGTTATGAGTGTACCCACGGTGAGTCACTCTTTGCTGGCAGAGGTTTATTGATATTTGAGGGAGTATTGTTTACCTAAAATATCTCGTGATACATGGCTGGGTGATAATATGTAATTAAACCATCAAGTCAAAATACAGCTTAATTCTCCATTAAGTAGAGAGCTCCACCTCTAGGCAGTTGCATTCATCGTGGTTTCTCAAACATGCTGGAACTACCACTGGGAAGGGTACTGGCCTCTTCCCTGGTTCTCTACCTTAACTCCTGCTTGTGTGCCTTGAAGCATAGGTCTTGGGCACTTGAAAGGGCAGTGAAGTGCATGGAGGAGTCAGGAGGGCATCAGCCTGGATAAAAATGATGGAACACAGGAGCACTAAGCCATCGTCAGATTTACCCAAGCCCACTTTGTCATCCTATTATACAGAGATGGATGCCCAGGAAGCAGAGATTGTAAGGTCACATGGCAAAACAGTGGCAGAAACCAGATGCTGGTTTTTTGACTCTGAAAAGTGTTCAGACCTGCTACATTGCTAATTTATTATCAAGTCAGAGTTCTTCACAGCTTTGTCATTTTGACACAGGCGGTCCCTGACAATCCTGTCCCTCAGGGTACAGTAGCAGGGACGGAACAAGAGGAGCAGGCTCGCCCTTTTGGGGGCTCCTCTCTGACTGTCTGCCTTCAGGACAAGGGGAGTCGGTGAACACTTGTTTTTTGTCCCATTGAACCTCAGACAGCAAAAATGCTAGGAGATCTCAGAAAGTGAAAGTGAAGTCGCTCAGTTGTATCCAACTCTTTGCGACCCTGTGGAGTGTAGCCNTCGCCCTTTTGGGGGCTCCTCTCTGACTGTCTGCCTTCAGGACAAGGGGAGTCGGTGAACACTTGTTTTTTGTCCCATTGAACCTCAGACAGCAAAAATGCTAGGAGATCTCAGAAAGTGAAAGTGAAGTCGCTCAGTTGTATCCAACTCTTTGCGACCCTGTGGAGTGTAGCCTTCCAGGCTTCTCTGTCCACGGGATTTTCCAGGCAAGACTACCAGAATGGGTTGCCATTTCCTTCTCTGAAGACATCTCAGAAGACGAAGTAAAGACGGGCACAGAGCTGAGCGGTGGTCTCCAGGGACTCCCCCACATGAACTGGGATCGCAGCTTCCCTTGAGTGACTCCATTGCTACCACTTCTGGAAACAGGCTGCCTGTTACCTACCTGCATTCCCTTCAGTTTGCTCAGAACCTCTAGGCAAGACTGGGCAAACATTTCAGCCTGGTTTCAGAACAAGTCTGCCCTCTTGGCCCTGCTAGAGTTAGGGGAAAGTTCTGTGCCCATTCCTCAGAGTGAAGCTAAAGGGGAGCAGCCTCGGGCATACCTAAGGGGAGGCAGGACTTGGGGCAGTGAGGGGCAGCCACACTCCCCAGTGCTGAAATTCTTCCCTGGATTACCTTGGAAGGTCTTGGTGGATTTTCTTAGTGCTGAAGAGAACAAGCAGGAATGTGCTTATTCAATGTAGTTGAATAACTGTTTATTTAACAAATATCTATTTATTTAACAAATCATCTATTTATTTAACAAACACCTACGAAGTGCCTATTATGTGCCTGGAATTGCTTATAATATTCTCTCATATGCTCAGCCCCGTCACGTAAGTTCGGCTTATCCATTCAGCCATGTGACAGGACTTTTTAAGAAGATTCTTTTCCTGGGCTGTGCTGAGTCTGTTGCTGGGCACAGGCTTCACTTGGGCTGTGCTGAGTCTGTTGCTGGGCACAGGCTTTCTCTGGCTGTCATGTGCGGGCTTCTCACTGTGGCGGCTTCTCTCATTGCAGAGCCTTCGCAGTCGTGGCGCACAGGCTTAGTCGCCTCTCAGCACGTGGGATCTTCCTGGACCGGGGATCGAACCCTGTGTCCTGCCCTTAGGAGGTGGGTTCTTAACCCACGAGGGAAGTCCGTGGCAGGGCTTTCAGTCTGCACCATGGGGGTTGGCCATGTCTCTAGCGCTGAGTAATCCTGATCACTCTCCTGCCTTTGGGACTGTGCCCTGCCCGCGCCTCACACCCCACTCACACTTTTGGTTCTGTATTGTAGCTCCTTGGATCCTTTAGCCTTTTGTTTGTTTTTAAACTTATTGTGCACTCAGTATTGTTCTAGAATGTGTGTCCCATAAAGGTACACTTTTGCTGTATCTCTGGTGTCTAGATCAGGGGCTAGTGCTTCCCAAAGTAAGGGCTCAATATATATTTGTAGAATGTATAAATAAATATTGAAGCAATTGTAAAAAAAAAAAATTACAGGGAAGCACCCCTACTCTCAAAGTCTTTTTAATTAAAAAAGTAATATACCTGGATTTTGGAGCTTAATTACATCCCCTTGAGTGTGGGCTGGACTTAGTGACTTGCCTCCAAAGAATAATATGGAAAGGGAAAAATAGGAGCTTTACAATGTAGAAACCTGGCAGTCACTTCCTTAACCAAGTAATCAAGGTTAACATCATCAGTGAGAAGTTATGCTGATAATACCGACCCTTTGTGATGTGACGAGGAAAGCAGTTTACCTCTGTGGCATCTTCCCTCTGGAACCCGACACCACAGGCACGTCTTGAGAAAGGGGCTTCCCTGGTGGCTCCGTGGGAAAGAATCCACCTGCCAAGCAGGAGGCTCAGGTTCAATCCCTGGGTTGGGAAGATCCCCTAGAGGAGATGGCAGCCCACTCGAGTATTCTTGCCTGGGAAATCCCACGGACAGGGGAGACTGCCAGGCTGCAGTCCATGGGGTTGCAGAGTCAGACACAGCTAAGTGACTCAACAGCAGCAAATCATGAGAAAGACTTCTGACAAACAGGAATTGGGGAACGCTCCACAGGACCCTTTAAATCTGTCAGGGTCCTGAAAATCAAAGCGGGACTGAGAAGCTACCGCAGATTAGAGGAAACTGGGTACATGACACCCACATGCAACGCAGTGTCTGAGATCAGATCCTGGAACACAAAAAGAACAACAGCGGGGAAAAAACAAAACTAGTGAAACCCAGCTAAAGCCCGGAGTTTAGTTAACAGCAACATGGTAATTTTAGTTTCTTAGTTTTGACAAATATACTATGATTTATACAATATCAACATTAGAGAAGTTGGGTGAAGGGTATATGGGAACTCTGCACTATCTAGCAAATTTCCTATTCATCTAAAACTATTCAAAATGAAAAGTTTATTTAAAGCATAAAAGAGCAATATATTCTTAGAGTGAAAAAATTCAAACAATTTGGAAATAAAGCAAAAAGTAAATCTCTCTTCCACTCTAGTCCCTTAGAAATAAGAATTATTGGGAGTTTATCGGGTATCTAATATTCCACATCTTTTACCATGCCTAAGTAAAGGTTTGTAATTTTGTATACTATACAAACAAATAGTTCTCCTAAAATTAAAAGATATCTTTTGGTGGGCTTGTTTTATACACATTGTTCTTTACCTTTATTTTTTCACACTACAATATATCCTGGATATCTTTTCTTGGCTTTACGTATATACTTGGTGTCAGTCTTTTTAAAGGCTGCACAGCGTTCCATGGTGGGAAAGCATAGTACTTAGTACTTGTTTGGTTGTAAGTGCCTGAATACCAGCTGGAATTAGTTTAAATAAGAACAGAGCATAAGAATAACAGGATGTCTCTGGAAACTTGTGAGAAAGAGGGACGCCAGAGCCAGAGTGAGTCTCTCACCTGCTCTATTTGCAGATCTTTTCTGTGTTTCAGCTTCGTTACTCTGTTCATGGGCTTCCCTGGGGGCTCAGACAGTAAAGAATCTGCCTGCAATGCAGGAGACCAGGTTCAATCCCTGGGTCAGGAAGATCCCCTGGAGAAGGAATGGCAACCCACTCTAGTATTCTTGCCTGGAGAATTCCACGGACAGAGGAGCCTGGTGGGCTACAGACCATTGGGTCACGAAGAGTCAGACACGACTGAGCAACTAACACACGCACATACACGCACACGCACAGACACACGCACACACGCACACGCACACGCACACGCACACACACTCTCTGTTCATAATTTCTGTGGCCCAGTCAGCTGTATTTGTCTGCTTTACAGGGGAGAAATGACATTTCTGGGAGGACTCCCCAGCTACCCCCTGAAGTTAAGATTTTACATCTTTAGACTAGCTCTCTTTCTTCTAGTTCAAAAATTTCAGAGAAGGGCTCTGATTGGTTGGCCACGGATCAGGTGAGCACCATAAATCAATCAACTGTGGCCAGGATAGCAGGCTTGGATCCTCTGGGAAGTACCAGCCCCTGATTTAGACAATAGAAATACAGCAAAGGTGTACCTTTATGGAACAGACATTCCAGACCAATGCTGAATGCACTGCTGCTACTGCTGCTAAGTCACTTCAGTCGTGTCCAACTCTGTGCAACCCCATAGACAGCAGCCCACCAGTAGGTTTAAAAACAAACAAGCAAGAGTCATGTTTCAGGGGATAGAGAAGCCCAGGACATGAGGAAGTGTGATCCCAGAAAAGCAGTCACTCTGGCTAGACAATATTTTGGGAACAGGTGGACCAAAATTAAATAAAACTATTTAAATTTAAAAATAATTAATAAAAATTAATCAATTGATTAAAATAATAAAATAATTTAAAATTATTTCTTTCATTAATAAATTATTTCAATTACTTTAAATAAATTATTACTTTAATTAAAACTAAGTAATTTATTTACAATTCGTTTTAGATTATTACCCATTTTTTAATCTGTTACAAATAATGTTGCATCAAATACCCATATACATACATCTTTGTGAAATATGTTAGTGTTTTTGTAGAACAGAGTCCTAGAATGGAATTGCTGAGTCAAGGGACATCATGCATGTTGCCAAATTATTTCCAAAAAATTTCACACCTGCCAGCAGTGTATGAGGGTGCTGCCTCCTTGTGTCTCTTCAACCTTTTAATTTTCATCAATGTCGTGGATTTAAAATATACCTTTTTTTGACTTGCATTGTTAAAGTTGGTTTATTATCATAATTGAGCATATCTTATGTATGAGGCATTTGATTTTCTTTATTGTGCTTTATTTATCCTATGTGTATTTTTTCAAGTAGATTATTTATCTTTTTCTCTCTCATATGTAGGAGCACTTCACATGTTGTGGGTTTTTAGCCCCTATTTATGTTATATATGTTACAAATGTTTTCTCTCAGCTGATGATTTGAATGCTGGCTCTCCTTGTATGAAAGTTTAAATTTTTAAGTAGTCTCACCGTTTAGTCTTTTCCTTTATGCCTCCAGAGCAATGTGTTGGGGTTAGCAAAACCTTTTCCAAACTCAAGATAATAGAGATAGTCTCATATTTCCTTCTAGTATTTTTATAGTTTCAATTTTCATTTTAGATATTTAATCTATTTTAATTTTTGTGTGTGTGGTATATATGTAAATAATTGTCCCTATACCATTAAATAATTCATCCTTTTTGATTGGCAGTGCCATTCTTATTGTCTTAAATTTCCATTAATTTGTGGTTCTGTTTCTATACTGCTTGTTTGTCCCATTAATCTGCTTTTTCAATTCACGCATCAATACCATATACTAACTAGCTTAGCTTCGTAGTGTTTTGATCTATGAGGCATTTCCTGCTTAATTCGGAATCAGTTGGTCAGGTTCTCCCTCCCATACCTCCACCTGCCCCTGAACCAAATTCTAGAAAAATTGAATTGAATTCTAGATAAATGTAGGGGAAAGATCCATCATTTTAATATTGCCTTCCAAACTGGAAACACGGCATGTTCTCTTAATTTTCAGTCTGATTCATGGTACTCAATAAAGACTTACTGCTCTTTCTTTATTAAGACTTTGCATTTCCCTGTTATCTAAGAGTTTTTTGTGTTTTTTGTTGTAGTGTGAGTCTTAGGAATTTTTCTTTAACGTTACATTTTCTAAATGGGAAAGCTTTTCATTTTTCCCCTATATTTGTCTTATATTCAACCAACTTACTGAACCTGTTATTATTCTAATAATACTCTAAATATTCTAGATTAATAATTATATGCCTGGAATCATGGTAGTTTTGACTCCTTTTATTTAAACTTTCTTTTTCTTGCCTTCAGCCTCTCCTTTGAGGTGTCTGGATGTTGTTTCTGTCTTAGACATCTCTTTGGGATGTGACGCTTCGACCCCCCTTCCAGCTGTGACCCCTGCCCCATGGATGGAGCTCTGTTATTAATTAGGTGTGGTGTGGGGTGGGGGATGGTGGCGTGGGACTCATGCCACGAGGCAGCCTCTTCTTTCCGGAACATACTCTTCCTGTAAGCACGGCTTTCACCCTTCTCTGTCGTGGGCACTGCAGCCTCACATCATGCACAAAATTAAGAGGCCATTCGAGGGCAAACCTCCAGGGATGACCTGGTGTGCCCTGAATGCCAGTACACAGCTGGGCCCCACCACAGCCCCTTTCTCTGCATACTGCCAGTTCCCCCTTTCCTTCTAGCTCGGTCAGAACTGGAAGACTGGGCCAAGTCTGCTGGCCTTTTGTTTCCCGCTTACCCTAAGCCCTCTGCACATCCTCTCATGTCCTATGCTTTCCTCAACTCTTCTCTAATTGGCCTGGTAGGACCCAACTTGTATCTTCTGTCCTCTACCACCCCAGACCTTTCCCAGTGATGGGAGGGAGGGGCTAGCATGCTGTGGCTGGTAAACTGAATTCCTCTGCACTGGAGGCCGGCTGCAGAACCTGGTGAAACGGGAGGGATGAAAAGGCAAGAACAGAAGCCCCTGGTCTGCCTCAAGGAGTCTCCAGCTATGAGGAAACATGGTACTAGAGTCACCCAGAGATACCCCAGCCGGCCAAGGTCTCATGAAAAAAAGACATGCTCCTGGGTTAGCTGTGTAACCTTAAGCAGGCGTCTCCAACCTCTAGGTTACAGACTGGTACCTCCTGTCAGATCAGCTGATTTATTTCCAATCTGTTCTGTTCTGGCTTTTATGAAAAGTTTATATGCCTTCAGAGGCTGTGATTCCACAGCACTCTCTGAACAGAGGCCAATGAACAGAGACCAAACTTTCCTGACCATCCTCCTAACACATCCTTCCCTGCCCTCTGCCCCCATGCCTCACGCCACAGTGCAGCTCCCTGGGGTCACAGCTATTCCCTGACATGCTGGGCTTTCTCACACCTATGAGAAAATCTTTACTGTTTTCTGTCTGGTGTATCCTTCCTTATCTCAGTTTGTCCAAATACTCATAGGTAGCTATGAGTAAGTAGAATCACCTTTATTGTATGCCTACCGAGAATGTTTGGCCTGGATCCAATCATGAGGAAATGATCAAACAAGTCCAGCCTTGGGAGTATGTCAATGTCATGAAAAATCCTCCCCTCCAAAACAGAAAAGGCAGGATACTGTTCTAGATACACAAGGAACTGAAGAGACAGATAACTAAATGTAAGTTATGATCCCTTGTTAGAATCCTGATTAAGGTGGAAAAACTACATAAGTATAAGGGCATTATTGGGCTAATTGAAGGAATTTGGAGTATCGATTAATTAAGTCATGCTGTTATCAATGTTTAATTTCTTAAATGTGTCAGCAGTGTCATGACTGTGTGAGAGGACTGCCTTGTTCTTTTGAGATACATGGTGACATGTTTGGGAATGAGGTGTTGTAATGTCTGTAACAGATTTTAAAATGACTCAGTGAAGTATATATGTGTATGTGTACATACAGTGAGAGGAAGGAAATATGACAAATTGCTAACAATTGGTGTATCTAGTTTATGACTATATGAGTGTTCTCTTCCTTCATCTTTCTTTATGTGTTTAAACATTTTTCAAAATATAATTTGAAGGAAAAAATATCCCATCTATTTTATAATCTGAAATCCAAGGCAGTCACTTCCTCCATGGAGCCAAATCTTAGGGAACAGCTCCCTTTTCCATCCTCCCAGAGCCTCCTGGTTTTGCTTGTTACATCATCTGACCCAAGCCACCCTGAAGGAGAGTAAGCTACAGATGTGTCTGTCTACCTCCCTGGGCTATGAGACCCTGGAGGGCAGTGACCACAGAGACCCCCAGGGCTGGAGAGGGTGAAAAAAGCAAGTTTTGTCATGTTCCTCCCTGGGGACCACCCCTCCTACCTCTGCTTCACGGCCCTGAGCAAGGGCCCTTCCTGGTTCTGTTGAGTCCTGCCCTCCAAACAGAAAGAGAGACCAATCCCAGTGTAGAAGGATCTATTTCAATGCAGTATCAGGGTCCAATCAGGGAAGCACACCACTCTGAGTGGGTGTATTAGTGAGGGTTTTCCCGAGAAACAAACCATCAGGCTGTGTGTTGATGGCAAGAGAGAGGGAAACAAAGATTGATTTTGAGAAGCTGGCTCACACATTTATAGAGACTTGGCAAGTCCAAAATCTAGGTTAATCTGGCAAGGTAGAGACCTAGGGAAGAGTTGCAATTCAAGCCCAGAGGTGGTCTGTCCAGAGTTCCTTCTCGTTATGAAGATGTCTGTCTTTTTCTACTAAGGCCTTCATTTGTTTGGATGGAGCCCACCCACATTGCAGAGGGTAATTTGCTTTACTCAAAGTCCACCAATTTAAATGCTAACCTCATTCAAAAACAGTTTCACAGAGACATTCGGGATAATGTTTGACCAAATATATGGGCTCTGTGGTCTAGCCAGATTGACACATAAAATTAACCATCGCAGTTCACTCCTTGTCAACCTGGCACCCATGCATGTCTCCTTAGACTATACTAATTCTCCAAATAAAAACAATAACAAGGTCATAATTCAACCTTTATGATACAACTATGCCGTATCCAACTAAAAATGTACTGTTTCCCCAAAACAGGATGCAAACTCCTTGGGTGATAGTCACTCTTATTGATGTCCCATAACTTAATACTATGATGTGAGGTTAACAATAGTATGATATATAATACAGAGTCAAAACCAAAGTCAAAGTCAGACATCTTATGTTCTACCAGTGGTCCACAACCTTTTGGTCAAATTCGTTTTAGATTATTACCCATTTTTTAATCTGTTACAAATAATGTTGCATCAAATACCCATATACATACATCTTTGTGAAATATGTTAGTGTTTTTGTAGAACAGAGTCCTAGAATGGAATTGCTGAGTCAAGGGACATCATGCATGTTGCCAAATTATTTCCAAAAAATTTCACACCTGCCAGCAGTGTATGAGGGTGCTGCCTCCTTGTGTCTCTTCAACCTTTTAATTTTCATCAATGTCGTGGATTTAAAATATACCTTTTTTTGACTTGCATTGTTAAAGTTGGTTTATTATCATAATTGAGCATATCTTATGTATGAGGCATTTGATTTTCTTTATTGTGCTTTATTTATCCTATGTGTATTTTTTCAAGTAGATTATTTATCTTTTTCTCTCTCATATGTAGGAGCACTTCACATGTTGTGGGTTTTTAGCCCCTATTTATGTTATATATGTTACAAATGTTTTCTCTCAGCTGATGATTTGAATGCTGGCTCTCCTTGTATGAAAGTTTAAATTTTTAAGTAGTCTCACCGTTTAGTCTTTTCCTTTATGCCTCCAGAGCAATGTGTTGGGGTTAGCAAAACCTTTTCCAAACTCAAGATAATAGAGATAGTCTCATATTTCCTTCTAGTATTTTTATAGTTTCAATTTTCATTTTAGATATTTAATCTATTTTAATTTTTGTGTGTGTGGTATATATGTAAATAATTGTCCCTATACCATTAAATAATTCATCCTTTTTGATTGGCAGTGCCATTCTTATTGTCTTAAATTTCCATTAATTTGTGGTTCTGTTTCTATACTGCTTGTTTGTCCCATTAATCTGCTTTTTCAATTCACGCATCAATACCATATACTAACTAGCTTAGCTTCGTAGTGTTTTGATCTATGAGGCATTTCCTGCTTAATTCGGAATCAGTTGGTCAGGTTCTCCCTCCCATACCTCCACCTGCCCCTGAACCAAATTCTAGAAAAATTGAATTGAATTCTAGATAAATGTAGGGGAAAGATCCATCATTTTAATATTGCCTTCCAAACTGGAAACACGGCATGTTCTCTTAATTTTCAGTCTGATTCATGGTACTCAATAAAGACTTACTGCTCTTTCTTTATTAAGACTTTGCATTTCCCTGTTATCTAAGAGTTTTTTGTGTTTTTTGTTGTAGTGTGAGTCTTAGGAATTTTTCTTTAACGTTACATTTTCTAAATGGGAAAGCTTTTCATTTTTCCCCTATATTTGTCTTATATTCAACCAACTTACTGAACCTGTTATTATTCTAATAATACTCTAAATATTCTAGATTAATAATTATATGCCTGGAATCATGGTAGTTTTGACTCCTTTTATTTAAACTTTCTTTTTCTTGCCTTCAGCCTCTCCTTTGAGGTGTCTGGATGTTGTTTCTGTCTTAGACATCTCTTTGGGATGTGACGCTTCGACCCCCCTTCCAGCTGTGACCCCTGCCCCATGGATGGAGCTCTGTTATTAATTAGGTGTGGTGTGGGGTGGGGGATGGTGGCGTGGGACTCATGCCACGAGGCAGCCTCTTCTTTCCGGAACATACTCTTCCTGTAAGCACGGCTTTCACCCTTCTCTGTCGTGGGCACTGCAGCCTCACATCATGCACAAAATTAAGAGGCCATTCGAGGGCAAACCTCCAGGGATGACCTGGTGTGCCCTGAATGCCAGTACACAGCTGGGCCCCACCACAGCCCCTTTCTCTGCATACTGCCAGTTCCCCCTTTCCTTCTAGCTCGGTCAGAACTGGAAGACTGGGCCAAGTCTGCTGGCCTTTTGTTTCCCGCTTACCCTAACCCCTCTGCACATCCTCTCATGTCCTATGCTTTCCTCAACTCTTCTCTAATTGGCCTGGTAGGACCCAACTTGTATCTTCTGTCCTCTACCACCCCAGACCTTTCCCAGTGATGGGAGGGAGGGGCTAGCATGCTGTGGCTGGTAAACTGAATTCCTCTGCACTGGAGGCCGGCTGCAGAACCTGGTGAAACGGGAGGGATGAAAAGGCAAGAACAGAAGCCCCTGGTCTGCCTCAAGGAGTCTCCAGCTATGAGGAAACATGGTACTAGAGTCACCCAGAGATACCCCAGCCGGCCAAGGTCTCATGAAAAAAAGACATGCTCCTGGGTTAGCTGTGTAACCTTAAGCAGGCGTCTCCAACCTCTAGGTTACAGACTGGTACCTCCTGTCAGATCAGCTGATTTATTTCCAATCTGTTCTGTTCTGGCTTTTATGAAAAGTTTATATGCCTTCAGAGGCTGTGATTCCACAGCACTCTCTGAACAGAGGCCAATGAACAGAGACCAAACTTTCCTGACCATCCTCCTAACACATCCTTCCCTGCCCTCTGCCCCCATGCCTCACGCCACAGTGCAGCTCCCTGGGGTCACAGCTATTCCCTGACATGCTGGGCTTTCTCACACCTATGAGAAAATCTTTACTGTTTTCTGTCTGGTGTATCCTTCCTTATCTCAGTTTGTCCAAATTCTACCTATGAGTAAGTAGAATCACCTTTATTGTATGCCTACCGAGAATGTTTGGCCTGGATCCAATCATGAGGAAATGATCAAACAAGTCCAGCCTTGGGAGTATGTCAATGTCATGAAAAATCCTCCCCTCCAAAACAGAAAAGGCAGGATACTGTTCTAGATACACAAGGAACTGAAGAGACAGATAACTAAATGTAAGTTATGATCCCTTGTTAGAATCCTGATTAAGGTGGAAAAACTACATAAGTATAAGGGCATTATTGGGCTAATTGAAGGAATTTGGAGTATCGATTAATTAAGTCATGCTGTTATCAATGTTTAATTTCTTAAATGTGTCAGCAGTGTCATGACTGTGTGAGAGGACTGCCTTGTTCTTTTGAGATACATGGTGACATGTTTGGGAATGAGGTGTTGTAATGTCTGTAACAGATTTTAAAATGACTCAGTGAAGTATATATGTGTATGTGTACATACAGTGAGAGGAAGGAAATATGACAAATTGCTAACAATTGGTGTATCTAGTTTATGACTATATGAGTGTTCTCTTCCTTCATCTTTCTTTATGTGTTTAAACATTTTTCAAAATATAATTTGAAGGAAAAAATATCCCATCTATTTTATAATCTGAAATCCAAGGCAGTCACTTCCTCCATGGAGCCAAATCTTAGGGAACAGCTCCCTTTTCCATCCTCCCAGAGCCTCCTGGTTTTGCTTGTTACATCATCTGACCCAAGCCACCCTGAAGGAGAGTAAGCTACAGATGTGTCTGTCTACCTCCCTGGGCTATGAGACCCTGGAGGGCAGTGACCACAGAGACCCCCAGGGCTGGAGAGGGTGAAAAAAGCAAGTTTTGTCATGTTCCTCCCTGGGGACCACCCCTCCTACCTCTGCTTCACGGCCCTGAGCAAGGGCCCTTCCTGGTTCTGTTGAGTCCTGCCCTCCAAACAGAAAGAGAGACCAATCCCAGTGTAGAAGGATCTATTTCAATGCAGTATCAGGGTCCAATCAGGGAAGCACACCACTCTGAGTGGGTGTATTAGTGAGGGTTTTCCCGAGAAACAAACCATCAGGCTGTGTGTTGATGGCAAGAGAGAGGGAAACAAAGATTGATTTTGAGAAGCTGGCTCACACATTTATAGAGACTTGGCAAGTCCAAAATCTAGGTTAATCTGGCAAGGTAGAGACCTAGGGAAGAGTTGCAATTCAAGCCCAGAGGTGGTCTGTCCAGAGTTCCTTCTCGTTATGAAGATGTCTGTCTTTTTCTACTAAGGCCTTCATTTGTTTGGATGGAGCCCACCCACATTGCAGAGGGTAATTTGCTTTACTCAAAGTCCACCAATTTAAATGCTAACCTCATTCAAAAACAGTTTCACAGAGACATTCGGGATAATGTTTGACCAAATATATGGGCTCTGTGGTCTAGCCAGATTGACACATAAAATTAACCATCGCAGTTCACTCCTTGTCAACCTGGCACCCATGCATGTCTCCTTAGACTATACTAATTCTCCAAATAAAAACAATAACAAGGTCATAATTCAACCTTTATGATACAACTATGCCGTATCCAACTAAAAATGTACTGTTTCCCCAAAACAGGATGCAAATTCCTTGGGTGATAGTCACTCTTATTGATGTCCCATAACTTAATACTATGATGTGAGGTTAACAATAGTATGATATATAATACAGAGTCAAAACCAAAGTCAAAGTCAGACATCTTATGTTCTACCAGTGGTCCACAACCTTTTGGTCACCAGGGACTGAAAGGTTTCATGGAAGACAGTTTTTCCACGGATGGGGGTTGGGGAGATGGTTTCAAGATGATTCAAGTGCATTACATTTATTGTGCACTTTATTTCTATTATTATTACATCAGCTCCACCTCAGATCATCAGGCATTAGATCCCAAAGGTTAGGGATCCCTGTGTTACATGATAAGGGGATAAGAGATCAAAGAAAGATAACACGTACATATTCATAACAAAATGAAGAAATACTCATAACAGTTATAGCCCTTGTTCTGTAACTGGTCACAAGGTTGTGGCTGGTATTTTAAATTATCTTTTCCACTGCCCATTCCATATTCCCTTTGCCCTCAGCAGGTCTTTATCTGGTGAAGTGAAAAAGTGAAAGTGTTAGTCATTCAGTTGTGTCTGACTCTTTGTGACCCCGTGGACTGACGCCATGGACCTGCCAGGCTCCTCAGTCCATGGAACTCTCCAGGCAAGAGTACTGGAGTGGGAAGCCTACGCTAATACTGGAGTAGGGATCCCACTCCATGGGATCTTCCCAACTCAGGGATGGAACCCAGGTCTCCTGCACTGTGGGGTGACCCAAACTTTCATTTATGAAGAGTCTAGACCATTAGTAGTGCTGCCTGAATTTAACAGCTGTAATTTTCCATTGACTTTAGTTATAAGGTATGGTAATACTAAGAGATGCCATGAAGGGATCCTCTATATTGCAGACGTACTCTTCTTCACCTGATTGTGATGTCTAAGAGATAAGTTTTGGTCTCACCTTCTTGCAGCCGGCCCTGTCCAAAGCCATCTTACAATCTTTCTCAGGTCCTGATTCTGGGCCATGCTCAGGGCACTTTCTGGATATTTCTCATTCTGTTCAGACCAGTTCCTGTGCTCATTCTTGCCCACACACCCATGGTGGGGAGAGCTCACTATGCAGTCAGCTGCAGCTGCCCTTTGGCATCTTTTTTTTTATTCATCCCTAGGCAGCAGCATCCACCCGTGACCCTCCACTTGTCAGAGGGCCAAACTTACAGACATTTTAAGCTTAAAGCAAACAGTTATAAAGATGAAGTTTGGCTTATTCAATGACAAACACAAAACACATCTCAAATCCGAATATTGTATTTTAGCATTAGTTGGCTTTGCTTATCATATGAATGTGAGAATTCCCCTTCCCAGTTAAAGACAAGCATTGGAATAATATACCTGGAAGAGGTTTCCAGGGAGTGTTTATTAGACCCTATCAACTGAGAATTAAGAGAATTCCAGGTGTATTTGGCTTGTAACTTGCTTGGAGAGGCTCCTGCTTGCGGATATGGATGAGGGAGACTTGCTCCAGTCCGCCAAGGTGGGCAAACGCTGTGTGTGAGAACTAGCAGCAGAAGGAAAACCCAAGGCTTGGGAGGAGCCTGGTGTGAGGGGAGGGGAGTTTGGGGAGGAACAAACAGGCCTTTGGAAAGAGGTGCTGGCATCCAAAATGGAAGGCTTCAACTTGGTAATTTAGTTTCCCTTTTGAAACGGTAGGCTCTGGCCCAGAAGCAATAAGCAGAAAATATAAATAATAAACATTCATTGGGGGGGTAATGAAAAGATATTAATAAAATAAGCATATGGTTTTATATTGTGGTTTTAAAACTAACTTGTTATAACATATTAACTATTCTTTAAAAAATAGAATTTGAAGTTCAGAAAATTAAATCAGATTTAAGGGTTGAGAATTTTGTCCCATATTTTTATCTTTCAAGGTTGATATGATCAGTTAGGATCTATAATTTCTTTTCCTAGTTGAGGGCATCAGATCTGGCTCACTGAAAGAAATCTCAGTAGAACAAAGCAATTCCAGTTTCTGTTAAGATTCCTCACAAAACAATGCCCAACTGGTTACAAAAACTTCTGTACTCCAAATAGCTTTATAAACTGGGATTTTTTAATCCTTTTTTCAAAGCAAGAACCTTAGAAGAGTTGGTGGTGTGCTAAGAGTCCTTTGAGTAGGACAGACTTGTGTGGGCTCTGTCTCTGACACTTTCTAGCTGTGTTGCTGTGGGCAAATATTTGACCTCTTTGGGCCTCAACTTTCTTGGATGGAAAATGGGAATAATCTTGGGTCACTTTTAGGACTGCTGCAGAGATTAAGTGAAATAATGCACACAAAGCACTTGGTATAGTGTTTGGTATCCAGCGATCAGTCATCAGCTGCTAAGTCGTGTTACTGAAGACAAGGACCCCATTACTGTGTTTTTACTGTGTTCCCAGCACAAAGCAGGATGGATGCCTGGGATCTAAGGGCTCAGTTGAACTAAGCTGCATGAAGGAAGGAGTTTCAAGTAGTGCTGTAGTTTGGGGTGGACAGGCAGAGGGAGAAACACAGTTGTTTTTTATTTCCTCATACTTTTCCTTCTTCAAAGATCCCAATTACCTCAAAATAACTTTGGCTAAATTTCCAAACTGTTCCCCCTCTGCAATACACACACGAAAAGAAAAAAATATCTCGCAAACCTGTGGCTTAAACAATCATTTAAATTACATACATTAATTAAATTTTATTTATTTAATGTCAAGAGATAGAAAGGGAGTAGGGATGTGGATGCCTGATATACCCTTTTTTCCCCTATAAAGTCTAAGTCCTTGTTTTACTTACTTGTTCATTCATTGTAGGGAGAAGGTTGGGCCTCCGGTTCTCACCCACGGGTAGAATTCAGTGTTATGTCATATTAGGATCAGGGCTGTCTTGCATACTAGATTCTGTCTTGCACACTAGTCTGTCTTGTACACTAGATTCTGAGCACCACAGCTTTGTTTAGAATAGTACATTGGGTTTTTTCTTTCCTTCACTGTCAATTATAGAAAAACCTGCTCAACACTTCTAAAATTCTGCAGATTAAGGACATGATTTCTAGCCAAAAAAAACTTAAAAAAAAAAAAACAAAAAAAAACCTCAGTTGCATCAAACAAATGGGAGGCTTCCAGGGTCTGGGAGAGTAAATGGTATTGTGCTCATTCTCTATTGCCCAGGAGAACTCAGCACAGAGCACTGCCCTCATGGTTTCCTGGAGGGCTCCCAGGTGGCCGGCTAAGGGCAGGGTTTAACCTGCACCATCTGGTGTTGGGGGCTCCTTGTGGCTCAGACTGTAAAGAATCCCCGTGCAATGCCAGAGACCTGGGTTCCATCCCTGGGTCAGGAAGATCCCCTGGAAGAGGGAATGGCTACCCACTCCAGTATTCTTGCCTGGAAAATCTCACAGACAGAGGAGCCTGGTGGGCTACAGTCCATAAAGTCTCAGAGTCAGACATGAATAAGCAACTAACACACACACATACACATCTGTTTGTTTTTGGACACTTAACACTGAAGGAAGAGAAGAGCAGGGGCATTCAGAGACGGGGCAGGGCCAGGTCTACCAGAGGAGGGCTGGGACCTGGCGAGATGAATGACTAGCCTGAGCTGGGATTTAAGAGACTCCTAGATTTGTGAACATGGAAGCAACTGGGACCCGATAGAGGGACAGGAGCAAACACTGGGGCTCTCTGGGAAGGGAACCCAGACTAAGCCAATGGTTAATCCAAAAGAAGCATCTCAGCCCACCTTTCAGGGTCATTCTCAGCAGACCTTTCCTGAGTTTGCTAACAAGGAATCCATTAGGAGGGGGATCTTTTGAGGGGGCTTCATCCTGAGAGTCAGGATGCTACCCTTCTATAGACTCTGTCCTGAAGCCTCACCAGAACCCTCAACTACTTTAACAAGCCCCTCTTATAGAAGACTTACAGGGCCTCTAAGGATTCATTTAGCTTACGTACATGTCTCATTTCCCTTCTTGAGGGCTGGGACTAAGGGCTGTTTCCTCGCAAACCTAGTTCGGTAATTTGCAACAGCAATCTCTTGATATTGAGATGAGATAGTGTGCTACGTGCCAAAGACCCTGGCCTGAGACCTTATATCTGAGCAGAGGAACTGCTTTCACAGCAGGCGTGGGCAAAAAGTAGACATAATCTTGGCAACATGCTGTGTTGGGAATGACCTGGGCCCTACCCTGTCTCTGCTTCCATGTTCAACCCCAGAGCTGAAAGTTTCTCCAGTTTGCAGGTCAGCAGTCAGGACCTCCCTTGGAAGGAGGGAAAAGCTATAAGGTGGGGCTGAGAATGACTTTGTTCAACCCTAACCTAGACCCCGCCCTTCAGCTGGTCTGTCTTTGGGAGTGATACTTCCTGCCTGCCTCCAAGAGCTTATTAATGATCAGACGGGTAAACTGTCTGCCTACAATGTGGGAGACCCGGGTTCAATCCCTGGGTCGGGAAGATCTGGAGAAGGAAATGGCAACCCACTCCAGTATTCTTGCCTGGAAAGTCCCATGGACAGAGAAGCCTGGTGGGCTACAGTCCATGGGGTCNTGATCAGACGGGTAAACTGTCTGCCTACAATGTGGGAGACCCGGGTTCAATCCCTGGGTCGGGAAGATCTGGAGAAGGAAATGGCAACCCACTCCAGTATTCTTGCCTGGAAAGTCCCATGGACAGAGAAGCCTGGTGGGCTACAGTCCATGGGGTCGCAGAGTCGGACACAACTGAGCGATTTCACTCACTCACTCGGGGGGCAGGGCAACTGGGGAATAAAAAAGAACAAAAGCTCAAACAGAACAAATGGATTCTTCATCAGCAGACTTGGGGAAGGCCTGCTGAGAATACCCTGAAAGTTGGGCTGAAATGCCTCTTTTTTGGCTGCCTGGGTCTTTTATGTGTTTTATAAAATGTTATTCTAGTTGATTTACAACGTTGTGTCAGTTTCTACCGTACAGCAGTGATTCAGCTGTACATATATACATTCTTTTTAAAAATATTTTTTCTTTGGGTGCACTGGATCTTAGTTGCAGCACATGGGATCTTTGTTGCACCATGCGGGATCTTTTGTTGCTGTGCGTGGACTCTCTAGTTGGGGCACATGGGCCTAGTTGCTTGGTGGCATGTGGGATATTACCTCCCTGACCAGGGATTGAACCAAGGTCCCCTGCCTTGCAAGGTGGATTCTTAGCTACCACTGGACCACCAGGGAAGTGGTTACATTCTTTTTCATTTTCTTTTCCATTACAGTTTATCACAGGATATTGAATTTAGTTCCCTGTTGAGATGCCTCTTTTGCACCAACCATTGGCTTAATCTGGGACCCACCCCTACTCCCCCGCCCCCACCAAAACAGATTCTGAACAAGAATTTGTATCAGGTAGTTTATCTGGGGAATGAATCCCCAGGAACAGGTCTGGAGGACTGGAAGAGTCAGTCAAGGCAGGAAAGAAAAAGGCAATCCAAGGGTGCATTACTGAGNCATTGGCTTAATCTGGGACCCACCCCTACTCCCCCGCCCCCACCAAAACAGATTCTGAACAAGAATTTGTATCAGGTAGTTTATCTGGGGAATGAATCCCCAGGAACAGGTCTGGAGGACTGGAAGAGTCAGTCAAGGCAGGAAAGAAAAAGGCAATCCAAGGGTGCATTACTGAGCTGATTAAGTTGGACACTACCACAGGCAGCCAGGGTTCTGTCATCTTAGGTGCTGTACAAAATGTACCTTGTAACTGCCCACGGAAGAGTGGAACATTTTTCCACTAGCTTCTGTTCGCTTTGGCTAGAGGTTGTCCAAGCACGTGTTAATTCCTTTGTACTTCCAGGTTTATGTCTGAATGCGCCGTGGCTTCTTGCAGGGGTCCAGACTGCAGTGACAAAGCCCTGAGATATCAAGTACAGCTGAAGCAAGGTCCTCTCAGGTTACATCTGTATGTAGCAGGCTGCCACAGCAAAGCTGGAATAAAAAGATGGGCTGGGAAGGTGTGAGGTCAGCCACAAATGGAGTCAGATAGACATAGACACGTCAATTGTCCTGCCTTCCATAAATAGAACTTTATTTCCATAAATTCTAGGTCCAAAGGTAGGAAGGAAGTATGTTTTTCCAGGGAGGAAATATTAACTCTTTAATCAACTGCTTTTGAAGCAATGCATAAACCTCAAAGTATAACCTGGTGACCCAACATAGCTATCTATGTTACGGCAGTGGCAAGGTGTAACAGTGACTATTCTAAAAAACACCACTGAACCAAGCTTGAGTCTGTCTGTGAAATGGGTACAGAAAAACAAGAGTACCCTACCTTCACGTTTCTCCAGGTCCTCAAAGCTGTACCTGCCAGGAGCTGGAGATAAAGCAAGAAGACAGACTCAGCCCTCAAGCAGCTCACATAAGGTGGAGCTGAGAGGTTTCTTTAAAGCCCCACAGGGCCCTCACTTCCTTCCTGTTTTCATCTGCCTGGTCCCTCTCCAATCAGTTCTCCGTAATTTGACCTAAACATAGGTCTGCCACTAATTTCCCAAGACAGCTTCCTTCTCCTCAGTTGGTTTCTCATCCAGGAAACTTGGCAGGGAAGCTTGACTTGTGGAGATCAGCCTCCAGTGTTCCTTTGTTGAAATTCTGGGAAGCTGTGATAGTCTTAAATCTTTTTTTTTTTTTTTTAACCCATTGGAATAAAATTTTAAATTAACTTCATCTGATCAAAAGACAAACTTTAAAACTAACCAACCAACCCACCTAGCTCAATGAGCTCCAGAGACAGTAAATAGGCATAGATCCTGGAAGGCGCCTCAATCTCACCAGCTTTCCTCACTTCCTGGGGCGGCACCTTCACCTTCCTACCCATACCCCGGGGGTGGTCTTTCCCCGCTCGCTCCAGAACCAGGATGGCGGTGGAGGAGATCTGAGCGTGGTTTAGGGCTAAAGGACGGTCAGCAAGGGGTTAATCCCGGGCTAGGCGCCTAAAGAATAGAGTTACCCTCCGCGGGATGGGGGCTGTGCCTGGCGCCCCAGGACAAAGAAGGCGGCGCGGCGCGGAGCGCTCCCCGCCCTGGCAACGCCCGCCGTCGGGCTCCGCCCCGCGCAGCCCTACGGCTGAGCCACTGTCTGTAGGCGCACCCCGGCAGCTGAGGGTGGAGGCAGCTGGAGTGAGAGCGGGTAAGGGGCTTCGAGAAGGAAACGGCGGTAGCGCCCCCACTTGGTGGCACGGGACGCGAGCGCGGGTGCCTGCGAAGCGCCAGGTTATCGCGAACTCACCAGCTGAGCCCTCTGTAACTGGAGCCCCCGCGCCAGTTTGTTTTGGGGTAAGAGGAGGGGTCCGCACCTCTGCAGCTCAGGGGTGATGAGCGGGCGCCCCTAAACCAGCATGATGCTCGGCTTGGTTTGGATTTGCGGGGCCCTTAAGCCGGGTCGCGGGGATGCGGGTGGAGAAGGGGCACCACATCCCGTAGGCTGGGCCCTGCGAACAAGGCCGGGGTAAAGGTGTAAAAAGATGTATCGATCCCGTCAAGACCTGCCTCAACCCTAGGTAATCCTCATCCTCCGCCCTCCCGGCCTGAAGGTTATTATTCGGAATAATGTGCTCGGTAGGAAGAGACCCAGGTTGAACATGTGGCCCTGAGTCTCCCAAGTGAAACCCTCGGCACTTATTCTTTGCCGCCGCATTTAACAGAAGGCGAGCGCAGCCACAAGGGAAAAAACCGGTCCAAGGTCACATGGTAGTTGGAGACAGAGCCAGGACCGAAGCCAGTAGAACTGCTTTCTAGCCCGAGCCCCCGCATCTCTCCCGGCCTGCCCCGCATCCCTCGTCCTCCTTCCACGTCCTCCACCAGGCTCTGTTCTGGGGAACTTGCTGGTGATGGGAGTGCTTCCTTCCTTCCCGCGGCGCCCTCGGGAAGGATGCTGGACAGCAGTCGGGCCGCCGGTCCAGCTTCCTCGAGCACGAGCTGAGCCGGCTGTTGCTGGAGGACCGCACAGGCCGCAGGACCGAGGGAGGAGGAGGACCGAGCAAGGTGGAGGCGCCTCGGGAGCCGGCGGGAGATGCTGGGGTGGTGGTGGGCCCGGGCGGGGCAAGGCCGGGAGCCTCAGCAGCCTGCTGGCGCCGGCACACCGCAGCTGGGTCTGGGCGGTGCCGTCTCAGCCAGTGGGAGCGCGGCTTGGGCCGAGCCCCCTCGGCTGCTCGCCTCTGGTAGGCGGGAAGGTGCGGCAGCCCTGCGATTGGCCGAGCTGCCCCGGACGCGCGGCCAGAGCGCGCGCCGCGAGTTGGCGCCTGCGCGTCTCTGGCGTCCCACGCTCTCCCAGCGCGCTGGGGCTCGACTGAGACAGGGCTCAGGGCGGTCTGTGCGCCTCGGGGCCGCGCCCGGCTGGGGGAGGGTATTCTGCCGCGCGCCACGTTAAGCGCCGTTGATCTCTGCGTGTTTTTTTCCAACCCGTCTGCCAAAGTGTGCCCCAAGTCAGCTGATGTAAAGTCACCTTCTAACCCTGCGAGAGGCTGCAGAGGCAAACAGTTACGGTGGGCTTCCGACTGCCAGGATCCTTTATGACGCATCAACTATCTTCCTTTCTACCAGAGCATTGGAGCCCCGCCCTGTACGGGGCATATACCCGTGGCCGGCGAGGAAGCTGACCTTTGAGATGTGTGTAGCCCTAGTATTCTCTCAATACACATTTAAAGAGCGGCTGCTTCCTGTCAGACACCAGAGTAGACATTTTGGAGGAACCTGAGATCAATGAAACAACGCGTCAGTCCTATTTGTGGGGCAGTCACTGCAGGTTGAGACTGGTGATCAAATGGGGGCTGTGAATGGTTATAAACAGAGATACCTTTAATGCTACCCAGCCTAGGTTAAGTGCAGTTTCAGAGACGCATAAGGAAAGAGTGAAATGCAAATAAGGATGAGGTTGATTTTTTATTTAGGGGGTCAGGAAAGGTTTCTTGAAGGAGGTTATTTGAATCAGGGCTTTATGGATGAAGGAGACCCCAGATTAGATATAGGATGAGCAAGGCAGGAAAATTGGAAAGTACAGGCTTATTGAGAGATGATGTAGCAAATGGTATGAGGAGATGAGAAAAGCATAGTTGGAGATAGAATTTGGAGGAGCCTGGTGAGGACCAGGGTGTCAGGCTTGTACATTCTGGTTTGAAATGTGGTAAGCACTTATGAGTAGGATGCTCCTTAAACTATCAGTTGTACTAACGCCTTTTTTTTTTTTTAACATATGCACGAAAAAAATCTTGGAAATATCTTTGATTCTTCCTTCTTTCATATCCTACATTTAATTTGTCAGTAAATTACAGTGGGCTTTCCCTTCAAAACACAGCCAGATTTGACCTCTTCTAATTGGCTCCGTGGTTTCCACCAGCATGGTTTCCTCCATGGCAGCCCTTTATAAATATGTCTCCAGGGAGTACCTCTTCACATTTTGCTGGAATTGTGCAGTACACAAACTGCATGGCTGGACATTATGGTCCTGGATTATTACCATAGCCTATAAATGGTCTCCTTGCTTCTGCCCTGTCCATCCTCAGTCTATTCTTAACCCAGTGAGAGTTATCATATTAAAATATAAGCCCAATATGGTATTCCTCTGCTGCAAACTCTCTTAAAGCATTCAAATACTATGTGCCTACTGTGTACTGCTCTGACTTGAATTTGGTAGGCATGCAAGCCCTGTTCTCCTAGGGATGGAATGGCTGCTTAATCTGGTGGTTGTAATTATGGCCATTTTGACAGCTCTGATAGCACTTTCTTTTGGGGAAGGACAGATGTTTCCTTGACAGATGTGAAGAGGGAAAGGCTCATGTCTTGTTATGATTATGAGGTCTGCAGTGTGGCATTCTCAGAATATCAGGCAAGCTTAAGAATTGATGATAGTATCTGCAGAACGAACCTGCTTTCAGTGTGTTTTCACCAGTATTGTTTTGGCTGCAACTGATTTTAAGCATGTTTAAATCAACACAAAGAGTAAGGATATCACGTGTCTTACAGAGCTGAAGACAAGGGCAGCCTGGTGTCAGGAGCAAATCTGCCCCCAGGAGGCTCTGTTAGTTTTTTTCTCTCTTCACTTCCATCTCTGTTTCTGTCTATATGTGTGCCTGACTTTTCTCTCTTTGCAGATTGGCTTTCTCCATCTCTCACTTTCTGGCTTCAGGCTCAATGTCACGTAGCTGCCTATCTGCCTTCTCCAGCTCCAGCAGTCAGGTCACATGTCTGTGCCCCACGAGGCTGATTTGCTTGCTTTCACAGTGCCAGTAAACAGAATAATGGGTTCATCTGGGGTCGGGTGTCTCTCCCTGATATAGTCTTCCATGGCCAGAGAGTAGGGGCTGGGGGTGGTCCTCACTGCACAACTACAACATCAGAGGCCAAACGCTGTATACAATAGGCAAGTCTGGAAGGACAGGGATCAGGTGAGCAAGATGGACATCCAAAATTTGGCCACTGCAGAGAGTGTGATGTATTCTCTGAGAAGAATTGGCCATCACCTAAGTCTAATCGGGTGACTAGAATCTGTTGGACTAATCCAAGTGTCTGTGTTAGGTTTGCCTTTGCTGAACTGAGCTTTAAAGTTAAATCCTTGGCTTTTATTGAAGGTCCCTGTTAAAGGCAGCTATATAAAAGTCACTTCTGCATTTATGATAAAATGATAGGGAGAACATCATCTATAATATCGTTTAGTGTTCCTTCAGGCTTTTGTTTCTGAATAGTTATCTCTCTAAGGAATAATAGGCATCTTTTTTAAAATAAGTGCTTTAAAACTTCTCATGTTTCCTTTTTACTTGACGTCAAGGAAACCCCCATTAACTGTATAGTTAACATGCGTAGCTGAGTTGAGCTGAAATCTTCAGGCAAGATTATACTAAAAGGGATCAGAAGAAAAACAGCCAAAGGATAATAGACACCTGTCTGGTGAGATCTCAAACTCTGATTCCCACGGTGGCCAGGCAGTTAACAGAGGTGATATGGGTAGGCTTAAAATAGTAAGTACAAACTTTTTGTATTGAGTTCAAGCATAACATAGCTGCCTTGTTACATTGCCTTTTAAAACATTAGGCTGGCCAAACAAAGTAGCCAAATAGAGTATGTTAGAAGCTGGCTGCTGGTTGTCAGAGCTTGGAGTCTCACACCACTTAGTGACTTTAAACACCTCCGTGTGGAGTCCTTGCATAGGATGGTTCTTTGCTTAAACCCAACTTGCCCTGCCCAGTGAAACAGGACCTCCCCTTCCTACTTGTTCGTACCAGGGTCCATCCAGACCTCATGTCTGGAAGCTCCCTGAGTTCCAGAACTCTGGGTTCTCTTTTCTGCCTAAGTATTCCTTCCTGAATTCCTGTTTGTTGCTGACACCTTGCCTTTTCTGAGGATGTCAGTACCGGGAATGTTTGCCACTTGCAGGGGACACCTTGACTCTGAGCACAGGAGGGCAACCAGCTGTGTCTTCTGCAAGATCTTCCTGTCAGAATGTAGCAAGTGAGCCCAGCATCAAGACAAGGATGCAGGCAGGTGTTTTTTGTTTTTTTGAGACAGTATGCTTTCCGTGGGTTACACATGGCTTTTTCATTGACAGTGGAAAGGAGGTACCCTTGAGAGTAGACCTAAGTGTTCTCAGAAAAGCTTCTCCCAGATTCCAGAGCATACTTGAGCATTTTGATTTTACAGCTGTATTTTATTTTATAAATTTGGTCTCCTTGGAGCAGCTAACAAATTCAAAGCTAAAGAGATGGTCTCCCCACCCCCCCCACCCCCACAGGAGGCTCTGCTTGTCCCCTTGAAGCATCTGCTTCCTACAACCATTTCTGTTTCCAAACCAAAAGGCAAGTGAGTGGCATCTCAAGTTTGAGAAGGTAGTATTTACAGAGGCTAAAGCCCAGCACAAGACACTAAGATGACAAACCACCCTGAAGAGTGCGCAGCAATTTCACTGCCTGTAGCATTGAATTTAGAGTGAAAAAAGCAACATATTTAAGAAATGTAAAAGTACAGAAGAAAAAAGATCTAAAATTCTAGTATTTTGTATATAATACTACAGTGTGAATAGTGTATTATTAAAGGGGCTGAGTTTTTATGCATTTTAAGCTGTTTTGATGCCAGCACTTTTAGATGTGGCTGACTTGAAGGCAGATAAAGTTGAAAAGCAGCCCTTTATTTGGAGATGACATTGAGGCATTCTCTGCCACAGGCATTGAGCAGAAGGGATGGAAAGGGCTTGAATTATAAACAACTGGATTTAAAATTACCCAGTGGCGGTGACCTCAGACTCCAGTCCTGGCGGGAGGAGGTGGAGATGTGTGTGATCAGCCAGCTGCTCAGTACTTGAGGGGGTGGGGGTAGGGGCACCCCCTTAAAGAATCTGAGCCCAGCACGGGCCTGTGCCTTCCATGAAGGGCTAGTCTGTGGGTCTATGGGGGGTGGGCTTCAAGCCCACAGCTCACCCCGACTCAGCAGAGACTCACTGAGTGCCTCCTTCGTGTCGGGTTTCTTCCAGGCATGGGGCGTTCAGTGGTGACCAAGATGGACCAGGTGCCTGGCCTCACTGAGCTTATGAGCTGGAAGGGAGAGATCAAGTAACGAAACAAGAGAATGTTGGATTGAAGAGTGATCTTACAGAGAGCAGTCCCTGTGTGCTGCCTGGGGGGTTGGGGCAGCCTCTCCGAAGTCAGAAGGGTGAGAAGGACCCAGTCATCCAGTGTGAGGAAAGGCAAAGTCCAGGGCCTCGAGGCGAGAAAGAGCTTGGCCTGTGTTCAGGTCAGCGTGGCGGCAGCACAGCGAGTGCAGGGGAGGGCAGTATCGACTAGGAAGGGAGGCAGAGGCAGACTCCAGAAGGCTTGGGAATGAGGGAGGTTTCTAGGTCAGGGAGCCACACAACCTGACTGGTGTTAGAAAGATCTTTCTGGCTGCAATGCTGAGACTGCTGTGTGGCAAATAAGGGCAGGAGTGGAAGCAAGAGCCTACTGCACAGTCTGGAAGGCTCACACAAGACAAAAAGCCCCACATATTGCTCCTCCAAGGATTCAACAGCCACCTGCCTCCTACAGTGAACACTGTGGGGGTTGGCCAGTCAATGAACCTAGAACCAGGTGGCTGGTTATCAGATTAGGGTGGCAGCAAGATGGCAGGGGAGGAGCTGCCTCTCAGGCAGAGCCTTGCTAGACTGATAAGGGCAGTCTAACCCAACACAGGCAGGTGTGCCAAGAGGCTAGGACAGTTCACCAGGGAAAGAACAACAGTTCCCCTGAATGTGACTGCCTGGCTCAACTCCCTCCCCACCTCCCTTTCCTTCCCTTAGGCCAGGGAGGGTCACTAGAGGGGAATTAACCAGAACAGGAGGGCAACTAGTGCACAATTCATAATGCACAACTAGTCAATGTGCTGAGCAGACTAAAGGCACTAGTGATACACGGTCTTGTTGCAACAGGGCTGACTTAACCTGGAAAGGGAGTGGGAGGGTGGTGGGAGGGACTGTGTGTGTGTGTGTTAATTTAGGTTAATTAGAGCATGTCTCATTTTGTGGCTCTAGTCTCCATGCTGTGATGGGTTTTGGATGAATTTAGCTCCAGAGCTGGACCCTGTGTGTGGTGAGGTGGGGAGAGGGGTGGAGAGCTGAATCAAATGATATGTGGCCCCGGGCTGGAGAAACTGCCTGTGGGGTCACGTGGACAAATGGAGATGGATGTTTTGCTGGATATGGGGAACACAGACCAGGGGATGGGACTCATGGAGCTGGGCTCGCTGAGGGCTCAGGTCCCCAAGTGCCCCACTGGTTGCTGCACAGTCTGTTTTGAGGGTCGCTGATCTGGCCCAATCTCCTCATGCAACAAACGGGTGATGATTCATCCAGGGCTGCCCCGTGAGTTTGTACACAGCCAGAGCCAGACCCCAGGTCTCCAGATGTTTCAGCTATCTGACTCTTTGTATCAGATGAGGCTGTAGCTTGCGAGGAGGGTGGCAGGCAGGCACTGTCTGGTGCCGTTAACTGGACCTGGGTAGAACAGAGCCCACTTTGACTTTTACAACCTGGAAGGAAAATGGCCACTCCCGCCCAAAGCCCTGAAGGCAACGGGCAGTGAGGGTGCTTTTTGTGTTTCAGAATCCACCAGGAGGAGCCTGACCATTCTGCCTTTTGTGGCCACAATGCTGACAGCCCGCCTCTCCAGACCCCTGTCACAGCTCCCGAGGAAAACCCTGAATTTCTCTGACAGAGAAAATGGGACAAGGTAAGAGAATGAAGGGTGGAGGCAGCCCTGACGGTTACACTTTGTGGGTAAAGCAGAGCTCGTCACACATAATAAGGTCTGCCTCTCAAAGGTGTCTCTCAGTACCCACCGTCTACCAGCAAAGGACATGCAGTGGTGTCCTTGGAAGACAGAGACCTTCCCACAGGGCCCACAAGGCACAGAAGAATATTTTTCATCAGATTTTTTTTTTTTAACTAACTCTACATTTTTACAAAGTTGCAAAAATAGTACAAAAATATTCTGTATCCCCTTTGCCTAACTTCCCCAAATGTTAATGTCTTACAAAACCATAGTACATTCATAAAAACCAGGAAATTACCACTGATATCATACTGTTAACTACAGACTTGATTCAGATTTCATCAGATAGCTCACGAATACAGCTTTTCCTAGTCTAGGATACAAACCAGGGTCCCCATTGCATTTAGTTGTTATGTCCCCTTACTCTTCTCCTGTTGAAAGGTTGCTGCTGCGAGACGTGTGTTATGCCGGGATTTGTGACCTCCAGAGGAGAGGATTTTGATCCAGGGTCAGAGATGAGGCTTGACTACTTGGAGCTTTTTGTGTAGCAAAGTTTTATTAAAGGATAACAGAGATAGGGAAAGCTTCTGACAGACATCAGAAGGGAAAAGAAAGAGTGCTCCCTTGCTAGTTTTTAGCAAGGTGTTTTGTGTCTGTTAGAAAGCTATTATCAGGTAAGAGAGACACTTCCACGCTGAGGGAGTTTCACCAGGCCCCTCCCACAATATGCAGTTGTGAGATAGGATCCAACAAGGTGTGTCATCCCATGACCTTGAATCAATTGACATGAATTTGGTTTGTTGAGCCATTATCAGCCCAAGGTTTGAGAAAAGGGAAAAAAAAAAAAGGTTAGTCTTAGGCAGAACCGGTTTCGACAAGAGAGAAGGGGGAAAAAAAAGTCTGCCATTTGCAGTTCTGGCCTTCCCACCTGTTACCCACGCACTTTCGGGGTCAGTTCCCAGTCCCTGTCATGCAGGACCTTGATACCCTGGGAGAAAATGTCTCTCAGCGTGGGTTGTGTGCTGTCGACATGTTAGAATTCACCTAGATACCAGTCCTTTTAAAATCTCACTCGTGAAACCAGTTAACTAAAATGTCGCAAGACTTCACTGAATTGTGTGATTTAGAGAAACCATTGAGTTGGCCAGAAAAAAATTATTGTAAACTGACTTGTTGCCAGCTTTTCTCTAACCCACTTCCTCATATTCAAATCTATCCACTCAAAGTTGGGGGTTGTATTACACCAGGTGTAATGTATATATATTACACCTGGGTGCATTATACCAGGTGCTACTGCTCGTACCCAGCTGTCCATGGCAAATTTGGGTTTTTCTGTAACAGCTTATGACAAACTCGAACAAACTTTTTTGCCAACTCAATACAAATTAAACAAGCAACTCTTCTTTGAGAGCTTCTGGAAATTGCCTTTTCCAAGAGGATTCCATGTGCTCTGCTACCTCAGTTTCTTCTTTTGCAGCCAGAGCAAGGGAAAAATAATGCCTTTTTCTTTATTTTGTATTTGAGAGGAGTAAAATCAAGTGGCAGGTTAAATTCAGAGTCCCTGCAACTAGAAAATGGATGGTTATTTTCCATGCAGCGTGTGCTCTCTGGTGAAGTAGAAATTTGCCATCGAAGGCTGGATGTGAGCAGTAACACCTGCTGTAATACACTCATATATATGATATATATGACACACCTGGTATAATACAACCCCCACCTTTGAGTGGATAGATTTGAATATGGGGAAGTGGGTTAGAGAAAATCTGGGAACAAGTCAGTTTGAAATAATTTTTTTTCTTGCTGTGACTTTTTGTAGCTTTCTAAAATATCAAATAGTGCAAAGGGTTGGCAGGAGATTAGCACAGTTCTGCCAGGGACACCTTGTCCTTTTTGTACAGCAAATCCTGGGATTATGGAAATATAGTCATTATTTAGATAAGGTCATTTAATTAGTTTTGGGTGTAGTGACCTTACCATTCTACTCACGTGTGACCAGTGTCCTCACCAGAGGCTGTGTCAGAGAAAGCCAAGTAGGGGCCAGGACTTACATTCTCCTCTCCTAATCCCCCTACCCCCCCACCCCCGTAATAATGCGCCCTCCCTGCCTGAGGTGGGGGTGGGGGAGTGTCAGAGGACATCTAGTGGAGAAAGAGAATCAGGACTTCCTCCACCTCTCAGCAGTAACCTGTACACCCCCGGCATACAACGGGGAGCAGCAGTGAGACACTGTATCTCCTCACAGTCAGGAAGGTGTTGGTGGAGACCCATTGGGGAGCCAGAGCGCCCATCCGTATCCAGTGGCAACTCTTTCCAGTTTATTTTATGAAGCTAGTATTACCCTGATTCCAAAACCAGACAAAGACCATACAAAACAGAGAACTACAGACCAATACCCCTCATGAATATAGATGCAGACTTCTTAAAATATTAGCCAATAGAATTAAGCAGTATATTAGAAGAATTATAAACCATGAAAACGTGGATTTGTTTCAGGGGTGCAAAGATGGTTCACACTGAAAATCAATTAATGTAATCCACCAAATTGAAAATCAAAGAAGAACAATCATATGAATCTATCAATACAGAAAAAAAACAAAATTTAATACTCATTTGTAATTAAGAACACTCAGAAAAAATGGCATAGAAGGAAACTTCCTGAACTTGATAAAGAGCATCTATAAAAACCCTTGCAGCTAGCATTGTATTAATATTTTCTGGTGAAAGACTGAGTACTTTCCCCCTAAGATGGGCAGCAAGGTAACCGATTCACCGTAGTGCAGTAAGGAAGTACAGTAAAGCAAGAAAAGTAAATAAAAGTCATACAGATTGTAAAAGAAGAAATTACATGATTGACTACATAGAAAATCCCGAGGAATCCACAAAGCACTCCCAGAGCTAATAAGTGAGTTCAGCAGGACACAGAATATGTGATAACGCACACAGATCAGTCTTTTTCTGTATCCTAGAAATGAGCTTGTGGGTATAGAAATCTAAATACCATTCATAGCTGCTCAAAAGAATGAGTTACTTAGATATAAATATAACAAATTATACACGATTTGTACATTGAAAACTATATAATGCTGATGAAAGAAATCAAAGATCTAAATAAATGGAGACCCACACTATGTTTAGAAATTGAAAGGCTCAAAAGAGTAAAGACATTGATTTTCCCCAAACTGATACACAAGTTTGGCATAATTTCTGTAAAAATTTCAGTCAGATTTTTATAGATAAAGACAAGATTATTCTAAAACTTATATGAAAAGGCAAGGGAAATAGAATAGTAAAAACCATTTTGAAAAAGAAAAATAAGGTGGGAGTGCATGGTTCAGTGAAACAGAGAATCCAGAAATAGAGCCACACAGATTTGCTCAACTAGAATTTGACAAAGATCAGTTCAAAGAATTTGCATAATCAGTTCAATGGAGAAAGGATAACATTTTCAAAAAATGAGACTGGAGCATGGATATTTGCAGGCAGAGGCTTACCAACTCTGACTTAAGTTTCACATTTTATACAAAAGTTAACTCACAGTGGATCATGGGTTTAAATTATAAAACAAAACTATAAAACTTTTAGAAAAAAATAGAAAAATCTTTGGTCTGGGGCATAGGCAAAGAGTTCTGAAACTTGACACCAAACATTTGGTCCTTAAAAGGAAAAATTAAATAATCAGAGTCATCACAATGAAATACCATTTCTCTACATAAGATCCTGTTAAGAAGATGAAAAGACAAGTTATGAGCTAGGAGAAAATATTTGCATATTACATATGCAACAAAGGATTAGCATCTAGAACATATAATGAACTTTCAAAACTCAATAGTAAAAGAACAATCCAATAAGAATATGTACAAAAGACATAAAGAGACATTTTATCGAAAGGGATATACTGATGGCAAATAAGCACATGAAGACATGTTCAACATCATTAGCCCCTCAGTTCAGTTCAGTCGCTCAGTCGTGTCTGACTCTTTGCGACCCCGTGAATCACAGCACGCCAGGCCTCCCTGTCTATCACCATCTCCCAGAGTTCACTCAAACTCACGTCCATCGAGTCCAATGATGCCATCCAGCCATCTCATCCAATGTCGTCCCCTTCTCCTCCTGCCCTCAATCCCTCCCAGCATCAGAGTCTTTTTCCAGTGAGTCAACTCATCACATGAGGTAGCCAAAGTACTGGAGTTTCAGCTTTAGCATCAGTCCTTCCAAAGAAATCCCGGGGCTGATCTCCTTCAGAATGGACTGGTTGGATCTCCTTGCAGTCCAAGGGACTCTCAAGAGTCTTCTCCAGCACCACAGTTCAAAAGCATCAATTCTTCGGTGCTCAGCTTTCTTCACAGTCTAATTCTCACTTCCATACATGACCACAGGAAAAACCATAGCCGACTAGATGGACCTTAGTCGGCAAAGTAATGTCTCTGCTTTTGAATATGCTATCTAGGTTGGTCATAACTTTTCTTCCAAGGAGTAAGTGTCTTTAATTTCATGGCTGCAGCTACCATCTGCAGTGATTTGGGAGCCCAAAAAAATAAAGTCTGACACTGTTTCCACTGTTTCCCCATCTATTTCCCGTGAAATGATGGGACCAGATGCCATGATCTTCATTTTCTGAATGTTGAGCTTTAAGCCAACTTTTTCACTCTCCTCTTTCACTTTCATCAAGAGGCTTTTTAGTTCCTCTTCACTTTCTGCCATAAGGGTGGTGTCATCTGCGTATCTGAGGTTATTGATATTTCTCCTGGCAATGTTGATTTCAGCTTGTGCTTCTTCCAGCCCATCATTTCTCATGATGTACTCTGCATAGAAGTTAAGTAAGTAGGGTGACAATATACAGCCTTGATGTACTCCTTTTCCTATTTGGAACCAGTCTGTTGTTCCATGTCCAGTTCCAACTGCTGCTTCCTGACCTGCATATAGATTTCTCAAGAGGCAGGTCAGGTGGTCTGGTATTCCCATCTCTCTCAGAATTTTCCACAGTTTATTATGATCCACACAATCAAAGGCTTTGTCATTAGCCCTTAGAGAAATACAAATGGATATCTTCACAGAGTTACGAGCATGATTAAAATGAAAAATAGTGATACTGCTAAATGCTGGTGAGGATATAGAGAAACTGGATCACTCATACATTACTGCTGGGAATGTGGAATGCTATAGCCATTCTGGAAAACAGTTTGAAAGTCTGTTGAAAAACTAAACATGCAACTACTGTATGACCCAGCAATTGTTCTCCTTGGCATTTACCCAAGAGAAAAACAAATTCACACAAAAGCCTATACAGGAATGTTCCTAGAAATTTATTTGTAATAGTCCTAAAAACTGGAAGCAGCCCAGATGACCTTGGTCCGTGGAATACAATTTAGCAATAAAAAGGAGCAAATTATTAAAACATGTGACAATCCGATGAATCTCTAGAGAATTATATTGGGTGAAAATAACCAACCCCAGGAATGTTAATGCTGTATGATTCCATACAGCATTATGGAATCATAATGCTTATGTCAATGTCCTGGCTGTGATACCATACTAGAGTTGTGCAAAATGCTACCAGTAGGGGTAATTGGGTAAAGGGTATAGGACATCTCTCTGTATTATTTCTTAACTTTATGTGAATCTAAATTTATTTCAAAATAAAAAACTATCAGGAAGCCACATAAAACCTAAGGATTAAGACACTGAATTTGTACAAAGCTTTATTAACAAAGGTCTGTCGCTGGAAGGCTCTCCCCACACAGTGGCAAAAATGGCCACTATGACTGCTAGCCCACTTTCTCCCAGACTAAACCCTGGAGGAAACAGGCCCTCCTCCTCAGTGGTACCAGCGGGTAGTCCTCAGGGGTTTGGGGTGGGAATAGTGGAGTGCTCACTGATGCCTGAGGGTCTGCTGAGTTGCTTCTGCTCTGGAACAAGGGCTTCCCTCATAGCTCAGTTGGTAAAGAATCCGCCTGCAGTGCAGGAGACCCTGGTTCGATTCCTGGGTCAGGAAGATCTCCTGGAGAAGACCCATTCCATTATTCAGCATCCTTGTGGCTCAGTTGGTAAAGACTCCACCTGCAGTGCAGGAGACCCCGGTTCGATTCCTGGGTCAGGAAGATCTCCTGGAGAAGACCCATTCCAGTATTCTTCAGCGTCCCTTGTGGCTCAGTTGGTAAAGAATCTGCCTGCAATGTGGGAGACCTGGGTTTGATCCCTGGGTTGGGAAGATGCCCTGGAGAAGGGAAAGGCTACCCATTCCAGTATTCTGGCCTGGAGAATTCCATGGACTATACATTCCATGGGATCACAGGGTCAGGCACAACTGAGCAACTTTCACTTTCAGAACAAGGTCTGGTGTGACCGCAGCCTCTGGTCATGGCTTTCTTTCCTCTTTCAGAGGCTCGCTGCTGTTTTACTCTGCGCCCTTTGTCCCTGTGGGCCATCGGACTTACGCTGCTTCAGTGGACCCGGTAAGTGGCAGCCTGGCTACCTGGGAACCAGCCAGGTGGACCTGCAGTGCAGGAGACCCCGGTTCGATTCCTGGGTCAGGAAGATCTCCTGGAGAAGACCCATTCCAGTATTCTTCAGCGTCCCTTGTGGCTCAGTTGGTAAAGAATCTGCCTGCAATGTGGGAGACCTGGGTTTGATCCCTGGGTTGGGAAGATGCCCTGGAGAAGGGAAAGGCTACCCATTCCAGTATTCTGGCCTGGAGAATTCCATGGACTATACATTCCATGGGATCACAGGGTCAGGCACAACTGAGCAACTTTCACTTTCAGAACAAGGTCTGGTGTGACCGCAGCCTCTGGTCATGGCTTTCTTTCCTCTTTCAGAGGCTCGCTGCTGTTTTACTCTGCGCCCTTTGTCCCTGTGGGCCATCGGACTTACGCTGCTTCAGTGGACCCGGTAAGTGGCAGCCTGGCTACCTGGGAACCAGCCAGGTGGTCAGAGGCCTCCTTCTGGGCTCCCAGGCTCTAAGCCACCCTCAGAGCAAGGGCTTCCATGCTTCCAGGGCACTCAGAGCCATCTCTCACTTGCTGAACAACCCCCAACCCCATCAAATGAAGTTAGGGCTTAAGAGTTTAGACTAAAATCTCTCAGGCCCAGTTTCAGTTCAGGCTTTATCATTATTGATGTTTGGTATTTTAAAATGTCTGTTTCCTCACTTGAAACACGATGTAATAATCGCATTTAGTGTATGGAGATATTGTGAGATTTAAAATAATGAATACACAGTGCCTTGCATGATAAGTACTCAATACTTGATGAGGAAGATGTCAGTGATGATGGTGATAATGGTGAATGTAGATGAGGAAACTGAGGCCCAGAAGGGAGATGACTTTCTCAAGCAACAACACTAGTTGGTAACAGAGTCTGGGTTAGAACCTGTCTCTTGATTCTGAGTCCAGGCATTTCTACTACAGCATGGTGCTTCTCCAAACAGAAAAGGCAGGGTGGGGAGGACCAGGCCCGGCCCACTCAGGAAGCCCTAATTAATTGTTGCTGCCCAGAGGAGCCTGGTCATTCAGCCCCCGCGATCCTGGATTCCTAACGTGGAGCCTGACCTCTTGAAACAGGTTGGCAGCAAAGCTGTCCTGGTCACGGGCTGTGACTCGGGATTTGGGTTCTCCTTGGCCAAGCATCTGCATTCAGAAGGCTTCCTTGTGTTTGCTGGCTGTTTAATGAAGGTAAGAGACGAGTCATTTTCATCATCATTGTTATTTTTTGTAGGGTTTTAAAATTGCAGTCAAATATACATAACATAAAATTTACCATCTTAACCATTTTTAAATGTATAGTTCAGTGGTAATAAATATGTTCACATTATCATGCAATCATCACCTCCATCATCCTCATAACACTTTTCATCTTGTGAAACTAAAAGTCTATACCTAATATAAACATTAACTGTCATTTTCCCCTCCCCTCCAGCCCCTAGTAATCATTATTACAGTTTCAGTCTTTATGGATTTGACTACTCTAAGTACCTCATATAAGTCAACTCATGCAATATTTGCATTTTTGTAACTGGCTTATGTCACTTGGCATAATGTCCTCAAAGTTCATCCATGCTATAGCATATTACAGAATTTCCTTTTTAAGGCTGGGTAATGTTCCATTGTATATTTTGCTTGTCTGTCCATCTGTTGATGGACACTTGGATTTCTTCCACATTTTGGCTATTGTAAATAATGCTGCTATGAACATGGGTGTACAGATATCTCAAGATCCTGCTTTCAATTCTTTGGGGGTATATACCCACAAGTAGAATTACTAGATCATATGAAAAGCAAAATGGCTGTCTGAGGAGGCCTTACAAATAGCTGTGAAAAGAAGAGAAGTGAAAACCAAAGGAGAAAAGGAAAGATACAAGCGTCTGAATACAGAGTTCCAAAGAATAGCAAGGAGAGATAAGAAAGCCTTTCTCAGTGATCAATGCAAAGAAATAGAGGAAAACAACAAAATGGGAAAGACTAGAGATCTCTTCAAGAAA
Organism: Oreotragus oreotragus; assembly: GCA_006410675.1. Taxonomy (NCBI): domain Eukaryota; kingdom Metazoa; phylum Chordata; class Mammalia; order Artiodactyla; family Bovidae; genus Oreotragus; species Oreotragus oreotragus. Next base: position 23,171 of record SJYX01009986.1, on the reverse strand, counting down.
ATGAGAAATACCAAGGGAACATTTCATGCAAAGATGAGCTTGATAAAGGACAGAAATGGTATGGACCTAGCAGAAGCAGAAGATATGAAGAAGAGGTGGCAAGAATACACGGAAGAACTGTACAAAATGATCTTCACGACCCAGATAATCACTATGATGTGATCACTCACCTAGAGCCAGACATCCTGGAATGTGAAGTCAAGAGGGCCTTAGAAAGCATCACTACGAGCAAAGCTAGTGGAGGTGATGGAATTCCAGTTGAGCTATTTCAAATCCTGAAAGATGATGCTGTGAAAGTACTGCACTCAATATGCCAGCAAATTTGAAAATTCAGCAGTGGCCACAGGACTGGATAAGGTCAGTTTTCATTCCAATCCCAAAGAAAGGCAATGCCAAAGAATGCTCAAACTACCGCACAGTTGCACTCACCTCACACACTAGTAAAGTAATGCTCAAAATTCTACAAGCCAGGCTTCAGCAGTAAGTGAACCGTGAACTTCCAGATGTTCAAGCTGGTTTTAGAAAAGGAAGAGGAACCAGAGATCAAATTGCCAACATCCACTGGATCATGGAAAAAGCAAGAGAGTTCCAGAAAAACATCTATTTCTGCTTTATTGACTATGCCAAAGCCTTTGACTGTGTGGATCACAATAAACTGTGGAAGATTCTGAAAGAGATGGGAATACCAGACCACCTGACCTGCCTCTTGAGAAATCTGTACGCAGGTCAGGAAGCAACAGTTAGAACTGGACGTGGAACAACAGACTGGTTCCAAATAGGAAAAGGAGT
>SJYX01009986.1:3922-14389 GCA_006410675.1 Oreotragus oreotragus | reverse complement strand
GGTGGGGGGGTTGGGGGGTGTGGAGAGGGGGCTTCAGGAGAAAGTGGGAGGGTGGGGCTTCTCTCCTGGGGGCCTGAATGCTGAGCTGGAAGCTGTGGTTTTCTCTGTGAGAAGGCTCTTAGCTGTCAAGCAGCCAAAGTATGTTCCTGTGGGCACCCTAACCTGGATTGGGGGCCACCCTAGCCCGGCGTGGGGTGGGGTTCTCCCCCGGGACTGCAGGGGCGTCGGCTTGATGCTGGCGAGAGGCACAGGAGAGGTCCAGGGTGGGGCTCGAGAGTTGTTTGTTGCATGATGGCGGCAGGGTTAACAGAGGTCAGGGGAGAAAGAGCACTCAGCGCCTGGTCATCTCAGCTGGAGTCGTTCTATTGGAGCAGACATCAGCGGCCCTCGGAGACTTGGGCCATGCAGACTCTATCCTGAGGGGCTTTTGAGGAGCCCCGATACAAAGACTGAATTAAAACAAGATAGGTGTTTCCTGATGCCCGTCTGCCGTCTGTGGGAAAGAGAGGTGTCTGTGAGCAGCCCCTCCAGCCTCTGGACTTGAAGACGGCGTCCGGGCAGTTCTCTGTTGGACCCCGGGGGGACGGCAGTAGGCGCTCAGGCCTGTCTGGGGCCCCGGGGGACGGCAGTAGGCGCCCAGGCCTGTCTGGGACCCCGGGGGACGGCAGTAGGCGCCCAGGCCTGTCTGGGGCCCCGGGGGGGCGGCAGTAGGCGCCCAGGCCTGTCTGGGGCCCCGGGGGACGGCAGTAGGAGCCCAGGCCTGTCTGGGGCCCCGGGGGGACGGCAGTAGGCGCCCAGGCCTGTCTGCCCCCCGAGCTGGAGCACCACGTCAGCTAGGAAGCCTGGCACGTCCAGGGGCTCGCAGGGCCAAATCTTGGCCAACCAGGCCTCACCCTGGCTGCCCTGTGCAGTGTGACTGATGTATCTGGTGTTCCTGGTGCCGGGCAGGGCAGAGGCTCAGGGAGCCATGCCTCTGAGTCTTCCAGGGCCTCTGGGGAGGCTCCCTGGAGAAGCTGGCAGTTTAGGGGTGGAAGAGATATTAGAAGGGGGTCAGCCTGATACGATGCCTGAGTTTTCTCTGTACCGTGCTCTCCCATCCCATCCAGACAGACCCCACATCCACCCTTATTGTCTGAACACCTCCAGGGTAGCCCATGCCATTTCCAGACTGTAAAATTCACTCCTTGTCTTGAGCTGAATTTGACTTCCCTGCTCTGGTTCTGTTTTCTGGGCTGCACAGGACAAGTGGGCCCCTCTGCCATCCTGTTCTCCCAAGTCCTCTCCAGAGAGATTATCCTCTCCAGTCCTCTCCAGCACTGGTGGTCCAACGTGATAGAGAGCCTCCCCCATTCTCTTCTCGGTCCCTCTGACATTCATGATGTGGGTTCTTCAGGCCTGGGGTTAGGGACCTCCTGGTTCAAACCACTGATGACACTCAGCACATCTTGTAGAGAACTTTCCACCACAGCCATCCTCATGCTCCCTGCTCTGGCCTTGCCGGGGATGTTTGTTTCAGTACCAGATGTAGCCCAGGCCAGCCCTCGGCTGAGTGACTTTTCTCAGTGGTCCATGGAACAGTGAGGCATCTCTCCATCCCTTCATCTTCTGGCGGCTACTCCTGTCCTCTCCTAAGATGCATCACTGTTCTGTGGGCCACTGAGAAAAGTCACTGCCAGTCAAATTATGACTGACAGTGTCTCGTTTTCACATTGATTGTAGCTCATCCCTATGGTGAAAAAGTGTGTGTCATAGAATATAGGCAGTATGGTAATATACCCTGCTCTGAAGAATTGATGCTTTTGAACTGTGGTGTTGGAGAAGACTCTTGAGAGTCCCTTGGACTGCAAGGAGATCCAACCAATCCATCCTGAAGGAGATCAGCCCTGGGATTTCTTTGGAAGGAATGATGCTAAAGCTGAAACTCCAGTACTTTGGCCACCTCAGTCGAAGAGTTGACTCATTGGAAAAGACTCATCGGGGGCAGGAGGAGAAGGGGACGACCAAGGATGAGATGGCTGGATGGCATCATGGACTCGATGGACGTGAGTCTGAGTGAACTCCGGGAAATGGTGATGAACAGGGAGGCCTGGCGTGCTGCAATTCATGAGGTCGCAAAGAGTCGGACATGACTGAGCACCTGAACTGAACTGAACTGGATGGGAGGACTAATGAGATAATGCACTTCAAACAGCATTGTGAAGCACAGTAAACAATAAATGATGTCTGCTTTATTCAGATCCTACATCTGCTCACCGCTGCCCCCAAGCAGGCCCTTGCCTGACTCTCTAGCCTCACATCCCACCACTTCCTCTACCTCTGCTGTGCCTTCAGTGGCTTATGGTAGGACTGGAGTCATCCTCTTCAGGAAGTGCCTGGTCCCCAGGTACCCCTCTGGTTCATGTCCTCGGCTGGCACTGCTTTTGGAGGAACTTCCCTGCCCTCCCCACTTTCTGTGCAGCCTCCTGCCTCCCACAAGCTTTCATGCAGCATAGTTGCCCAGTCTTGTCTGCTCACACATCTGCCTCCTTCCTTAAAACGTGACTCTTTGAGAACAGAGGCTGTTATTTATTTTCACATCTGTGTTATTAGCCCAGTGCTTGAACATGATAGAGGCCTAAGACATGAATGCTGAATGAGTAACCCTTTTCTCTTGTTTAATAATACTTGAATTTGCATAGTGCTTTGTCATTTAGGAAGGTTTTTTTTTTTTTTAAGCGATTTCCTCATGCCATTAACCCGAGCAGGTCAGTGCAGGTGGCGATGCCCTTGGAAATAGCGGTGTCTGGAAACACTGGGCCCCTTTTAAGGGATGCACCTGAGTGCACAGAGCCTGGTTTGTGACTCAACTGTAGTTGCAGTCTGGCTCTGGTCAAGATGGTGTGACTGGCTCTTGGCTTAGAACAGAGGTGACCGGCTGGCAACCTGCTGGTCACATGCAGCTGTGGGTGTGCTTTGGCATGCAGTGGCTTTTTTTTTGTTTTCAAGGGTAATTTTTCTAACACTTTAAACATTAGGAGATCCTGGTTACTAGCTTAAAAATCTAAGCGTCTGGCAGCCCTGGGATTGCATACCCACATGGACAACAGCTGGCTGGTTGAGAGGGCATGTGCTCCATTCCTGAGCCCCACCCTCCCCACTGTCTGATCCCCACATGCCTGGCCCCGGTCTGTACTGGGTTTGTGATCTCTGCTGGGAGATAGCATCCTGCCAGGGGGCTTTGGGGGCTTGTGTCCGAGGCACTTAGTTTGCTATTTGATGTGCCAGCATGCTCATCAGGGGTTGACTAGAACCATTTACTGGTGGAGCAGGTCCAGGTAGGTCCCCAAAGACTACCCTCTGCGGCTGTTAATAAGCTGTATGTAAGCCCCAGGCTTTGGTTGGGACTGGGGGCAGTTCCCTGCCTTGGCCCTGGTCCTCATCCCGGGTGGGAAGGAGGCAGGTGCGGCAGCTCCTCTCTTCTCCCCAGGACAAAGGGAGTGATGGGGTCAAAGAGCTGGACAGCATGAAGAGTGATCGCTTAAGAACTGTCCAGCTCAACGTCTGCAAAAGCGAAGAGGTGGATAAAGCAGCAGAGGTCATCCGCTCAAGCCTGGAGGACCCTGAGAAAGGTAAGGGCGCCTTGGGGCAGTGGGGGTGGCACCTGGTCTGGCTGTTCTGAGGGGACCGTCCCCAAACACCCCCTTCCATATGCTAACATCCTGCCAAAAGACAGCTTTCTCTCTTGTTTGGGCTTTTCTTCCTGCTGCACAGTAGAGGAAATAGGTTAAATTTCACACTGCACTGAGGCCATACAGACCAACCCAGCCAATCCTCACTGAGTGCAGCTCTGGGTGCTGGGCTGATGCCGGGGACACAAAGATGGCCAAGACACAGCCCCTTTCCCCAGGGACCTCACAGTTCACTGGGGAGTTGACCCAGATCATCTCCATATCCCCTCTCGGAGTGCAACATGAGACAGAGGAACATAGCCTGGTCTTGGGGTGGGCTGGGGGAGGGTCAGCCAGGGTGGATTGGCAGAGCTTAGGACAGGCATTCCAAGTGGGAGGGAGAGCGTGAACAGTGGTGGGGAGCACAGAGGCTGTGCTGACGGGCAGCCAATCAGGGTCAGGCTGGTGGTTGTGTTGGCAGCACATGAGGTCAGGCAGGGAGGTCATGCAGGGCTTGGGGCCCACGTGAAGGAGCATGGCTGCTCTCTTGAGGGCAAGGGGAGCCAATGAAGGGGCTTTGCTGTGAGGAATGACCTGCCCAGACTTGTAGCCTGGGGACGGTGGTGGCAGTGTGGAGGGGGGCTTAAAGGGAGAGCGTGAGTGTGAGCCTCCTGAATTAGCACACTGGGTGTTGGAAAAGAGGAGGCACCAGATTCAAAGAGTATTGCAGAGACAGAGTGGCTGGACTTTGTGTGTGGGGGTGAGGGAGAGGCGAGAGGTCTATATCCTGGACAGCTGCTGCCCTGCACTGGAGGAGCAGCCGAGGGATGGGAGATGCTGACATGCCTATGCACACTCCCCCTTCCCCAGAAGTCTGTGGGCTGGAAATCAGGTATGCATGGTTGGAAGTGAGACTAGGAGTGGAGGAGATGCAAGGAGTAACTCCTGGGGAATAGAAGCAACTTGGGGCCAGAGAAGAGAAAGACAACTCTCAGAGAGGTTTGGTACAGTGCCCCAGAAGCTAGGGGAACAGAAAGTTGGGGGCCCACCGCCAACAGGGTCACATGCTGCAGAAAATTCTGTATCATAAGAACTCAAATGCCCTCCCGGTCCAGGCCACGGAGGACCTTGGTGGGAGAGGCTCTGTCGTATAGCAGAAGGGAGGGGACACGGCTCCTGCAGTGGGACCGTGCTGCATTCTATTTCCGTCACTTCTTCCAGGACATTTGCCTTCAAGCTTCCTGCCAGCCCAGGCAAAAAGGGGGTGCCTTATTGAGCCCTCTGCCATTCTGCAGAGTGGGGTGGGGCAGCTCTCCTGGGCCGCTGCCTCAGTCGGTGGTAGGGAGCAGGCAAGTGGGCGGGTGACCCGAGCCAGTGCTGGCCGCGCTGCTAAGCATTTGTCAGTCAGTGGAGATGCTGTCATCCCCCAGCAGTGACCCCAGGGGCTCCCATGCTGTGGGGCTCTCAGAGGAGCTGTCACTGATACATCACCTTGTCAGCCCAGGGCCACCCCCACCCCCACAGCAGGCCAGTCCCAGGCCCCTCTGCTCTCTGAGGAGAGACCTGTGAGTCCCAGAACTCACTGAACATCTGTTTAGTGATGAACAGGCAGAGCTAGGACTCCTGCCCCATTAAGCAAAGGCAGGATGGGTCCCACTGGGATGATTACCAGCTTGAAAGGTGCAGGCTGCCTCTCCTCCTCCTCGGTGGTAAATCCTCCTCCTGCCCGCCTTCTCTGGGTCGCCTTCACAAATGATTAGGCTGGAAAACAGCTGCAGTCAGCACCATACACTGACTTCATCACAGCCTGTGGGTTTGTGGTGATAAAATGGCCATGGAAGGGAAGGGTCAGGGTAGAACTGAGCACAGAACAGGGCTACACTGGGGTTGGGGGCAGCTCAGGACCCTGGTCCTTGTCCTCAGCCACCAAGATGGAATCAACTCTATCCCAACACTAGTCTGCCCAGTTAGCCTAACTGGGCAAGTTGGGGAGGACTCCCAACTTGGGGCTCCCCCCTGCCCTTGGATTGGGCTCAAATCCCAGCATCAACCCTGGTGCAGAAACCTTTCCCTGTTCCTTTTTTCCACATGACGCATGCCTGCAAGGGCTGTTAAAAAACTCACCATCACCTTAATTAACCAGTACTGCATTTTTTGGAAAAAAAGATTTGAAGATTTGTTAGATTTGAAAAAGAAAATAAATCTGTCATATATGTGGCTGCCCAGGTCTCACCCCTTTTCCCTTCCTTTGGCCCCCTCTCCCCCCACCGCCAACCCCTCATGGACGTCTTTTACTGGGCTATTGTTGTTTATTATTAAGTCACTGAGCTGTGTCAGACTCTTTTGCGACCCACCCTGGGCTACACCCCTGAACTCTAGCCCACCAGGTTCCTCTGTCCATGGGGTTTCCCAAGCAAGAATGCTGGAGTGGGTTGGCATTTCTTTCTCCAGGGGATCTTTCTGACCCCTGGATCTTCCTGACAAGGGCTTAAACCCTCGTCTTCTGCATTGACAGGCAGGTTCTTTACCACAGAGCCACCAGGGAAGCCCGGTTTTTCTGGGTTCAGTTCAGTTCAGTCCAGTCGCTCAGTCGCGTCCAACTCATTGAGACCTCATGAATCGCAGCACGCCAGGCCTCCCTGTCCATCACCAACTCCCGGAGTTCACTCAGATTCACGTCCATCGAGTCAGTGATGCCATCCAGCCATCTCATCCTCTGTCGTCCCCTTCTCCTCCTGCCCCCAATCGCTTCCAGCTTCAGTCTTTTCCAATGCGACTCACGTTACACAGTGCAAGTTCCCTGCCTCCTTCCCAGGCAATACTGTCTTTGACCACCAGATGGCGCCCTCCCTGAGCTTGCAGACCAGATGCCTTCCCTAAGCCTGTGGCCACTTTTGACTCACTCCACCCATCCACCTTGACTTCCCAGATGGCGCTAGTGGTCAAGAACCCGCCTGCCAAAGTAGGAGACTTAGAAGACATGGGTTCGATCCCTGGGTTGGGAAGATCCCCTGGAAAAGGAAATGGCAACCCACTCCAGTATTCTTGCCTAGAAAATCCCATGGACAGAGGAGCCTGGCGGGCTACAGTCCTTGGGTCTCAAAGAGTCGGACACGACTGAAGTGACTTAGCACACACATGCACACCCATGCGCCTCAGCAGGAACTTCCAGGAGACAGTCCATTCTCCCTCCCCCACCCCCAATTCCCCCAGCGTGGAAGGCACATTTTGATGGAGAATCATCACATTTTGATGGCGAGTTTGATGCCCTTCACCCTGGCTCTGTGGAACAGTTGCTGCCAAAGCCAGGAGAGGCAGCGGTGGTGGTAAGATGAAGGAGATTATCAGGTTAGAGCTGGTGAGCCTTCTGCCACCAGCTTCTTTGCTCCCCAACAGGGACCTGAGGGAACGGCCATCCAGAGCCTGTGACCAGCCCTTCCTCTACCACCACAGGGAAAGGCCAAGCAAGTGGACTAACCTGCAGGCTGTGGGGATGGCCTGATCTTGAAACCACCTCTTACCTTGCATTCAGTAAACATTTATTGAGTGCTTACTGTATGTTTGGTAGTATGCTGAGCACCTGAAAGGGTATGAGCTGGCAGAGAAAGTTTGTAGTTGGGCAAAATGGAAGTCAGTGGGTTCACAGCGAGACCTATGAGGACCGGTTATAACACTGGGGACATTATGCCATGGACAAGGGAGGTCCCTACATCTGGGGCATACTCAGTCTGGGAGTGAGAAGGCTGCAGTTGCTCTGGGCTTAGCCTCTTACTAGTGGTGTGAGCTTGGGCTTGTACCTTCAACCATGTGGGCCTCAGGGTGTCCATCTGTGAGGCTCACAGCTTGATCCAGCCACAGCAGGAGCACTTCAGAAGCTGCTCTCAGGCTGAGGGTCAGGGCGGCTGAGCAGAGTTAGGACACCATGGAGGCAGGAGGGGCCATGGTACCAGAGGAGTGGCAGACTGTCCAGGCTCAGAGCGGGCAGAGTCCTTGGCGGGCAGTGGACGACAAGTGTGGGAAAGGAGGCCCGCACAGCCCACTCCAAAGGGAAGCAGAGGAGCAGGAAGTGGCTGACTGAGAAGGAGAGCCTGGTGGAGTGGGTCAGATCAGGATGGGGGAGGAGAGCAACTGACAGGGAGACCTGGGAGAGCTTCTCCAACAACAGGGACCCAAACTAATGCTGTGGACACCGGAAAGAAGGCATTGATTCTAGTGACCCAGCAGGGGAACCCAACAGCAGCGCGGATTAAGGGCGAGAGCAGGTCCTCATGCAGGCCCAGGTCCCACGCCATCCTATCCACTGGTTAGCTGGGTGATGCTGAGCAAGTTGCTTAACCTCTCTGAGCCTCAGTTGCTTCATCTGGACATGGGACAATTCAGTATCTATTGATTGGTTGTAAGGATCAGGTGAATGAATGGATACAAAGTGCTTAGTTCAGGGCCCAGCGGCCATCCTTTTGCTCCTTCTTGGCAATTTTAAAGTACTCATGACTCATTAGATGGGGAAGAAATGGAGGGGCTGGAGGAGTCAAAGATGACAGGGAAACTGTTAGCGAAGGGAAACTACTAACAAAGCAGGCTTGAGCACTTGGTGGTTAGTTAGGGTGAACTGGGGACCTGTGGGACCTTCAGATGAAAATGACCATCAGCAGGAGGCAGTGGGGCCGGGAGAGCCATGGCTCTGGAGGGGTGTGTGGGAACAGTTACTCAGAGGTGGCGATGGGGCAGTTTCAGGAAAGCAGTTGTCACCCAGACCAGCAGGAAGGTTATGAGTCTATTCAGAATGTTGACCAAGGACTCCAGGGATCTCCTGGGTGCACAGACTTGTTACTTATCGCATCATCGGAGCTGAAATCCAGGAGCACTGTGCTTCCACAGGTCAAGTGCACATCGGAGTCAGATGTAATTATTTTTAGGTGGATAAAAGGGCGGTATGTATTTTATATCATGTATACTGTCCACATGAATCAAACGCAAAGCAGCTGGAAACTTCCATGAGCATAAAGAAGATGAGGCTGCCTAAGCATCACGTGTCACTGCATGACAGTTGCCCTAGGACAGGATCCTGGAGGACAGGTGGAAGAAGGGGGTCAGGGCAGATGAAGGAGGGGTGTGGGTATCAGTAGTGCTCACACCAGGGGCAGGTTGAGGTCCGAGAAGATGGCAGGGAATGAGGGGGGGAGAGAGACCCCTAGCAAGGGGATGCCCTGGACACCCTGGAGCAGTGTGGGGCTGGGACCCAGACTGGCAGGAAAAGGGGAAACTGGAGAGTGTAGCTCGTGTTCTCAGAAGCCTGGCCATGGAGGGAAGGAGAGCAGACAGTGGTGTGAGGGGTGGCACGATTAAGAGAAAGTTCTTTGGGGTATGAAACATGGTATTGATATTTGCATTCTCATTCACCTGACAAACGTTTATTGAGCATCTAACGTGTACACTGTTGAAGGGAGGGAAGCGTGGACCGGAGAGGAGTGAAAGCTGCATAAAAAGATAGGTGGATGGCTCATGATGTGTAAGCCAGTGGAGGGTGAAGCGTCGGCCTTGACAATTGCTGAGAGGCCTCCTGCTCCTCCTGGGAAGGGGGGGAGGGCAGTGACTCCCAGGGGAAGGTCTGCAGGGGGTCGGGCGGGGGTGGAGGGGAGTCGCTGCGTCACCGTGAGGTCACTCGTGAGAGCTGAGGGGGTGGCTTTGGCTTGGTCGCCATGGGGAGTGGAGGTGAGAGCGTCACGAGCACTTTGTTAACCGGCAATTTCCTTTCTCTAATAAATGCTCTTAATTCTNGGGGAGGGCAGTGACTCCCAGGGGAAGGTCTGCAGGGGGTCGGGCGGGGGTGGAGGGGAGTCGCTGCGTCACCGTGAGGTCACTCGTGAGAGCTGAGGGGGTGGCTTTGGCTTGGTCGCCATGGGGAGTGGAGGTGAGAGCGTCACGAGCACTTTGTTAACCGGCAATTTCCTTTCTCTAATAAATGCTCTTAATTCTCCATAATTGAAGGAGAAAGCACAAGAGGTCAGTTGCCAAAGCTTTAATTTGGGTAACACGGAAGGAAAGCAGTTAGAGACCAATTACTCTGCCATTTACACAAACTCACTTCCATGATTAACTGGGGTGAAGCAGGCCAAAGTGCCCACAGGAGGGGACAGCCCCAGGAGGCAGCTCTGCCCAAGGTTACATCTTGGGAAGGAGCATTTTCATGGCCACGGGAGACCAAACCCTGAGGGTTTCCACAAAGAAGAGGCAGGGCCTGGCTGTCCTGAGGGACCAGCATGTCCAGTCCTTGTACCTGAAAAAACAAAACTCAGAGGGGACCCCGCTGCACAATGCTGCCCCTCGCTGTCTCGCCTCCTGTCTGTCTCGCCCCCTGTCTGTCTCGCCCCCTCGCTGTCTCGTCCCCTGTCTGTCTCGCCCCCTCGCTGTCTGTCTCGTCCCCTGTCTGTTTGTCTCGCCCCCTCGCTGTCTCGTCCCCTGTCTGTCTCGTCCCCTCTCGTCCCCTCTCTGTCTGTCTCGTCCCCTGTCTGTCACGCCCCCTCGCTGTCTTGCCCCCTGTCAGTCTCGCCCCTTCACTGTCTCACCCCCTCCCTGTCTCGTCCCCTCCCTGTCTCGTCCCCTCCCTGTCTCGTCCCCTCCCTGTCTCGCCCCCTCCCTGTCTCATCCCTACCCTGTCTCGCCCCCTCCCTGTCTCATCCCCTCCCTGTCTCGTCCCCTCCCTGTCTCGCCCCCTCCCTGTCTCGCCCCCTCCCTGTCTCGCCCCCTCCCTGTCTCGTCCCCTCCCTGTCTCGTCCCCTCCCTGTCTCGCCCCCTCCCTGTCTCGCCCCCTCCCTGTCTC
>SJYX01009985.1:468520-506485 GCA_006410675.1 Oreotragus oreotragus | reverse complement strand
TTTGCGACCCCATGGACTGCAGCCTTCCAGGCTCCTCTGTCCATGGGATTTTCCAGGCAAGAGTACTGGAGTGGGGTGCCATTGCCTTCGCCAGTTGCTCTTATTACCTCATGTGAAAGAAATCCAGTGGGAAGCAACACAGAACTGGGAAGCACTCCTGTGATGACATCCTGATGCCTCATGGTTACAAACATCAGCTCTGTCTCCAGACATCACATCTGAATTTCAGGCAGGAAGAAAAAGAAGGGCAAAATATAAAAAGTACATGAAAATAAAGAAACAGAAAGTATATTCTAGCTGTGTCTGCTCTTACTGTAAGATGCTTTCCTAGAAGCTCTACCTAAACAATTCTATTTATAACATATTGGCGAGGATGAGTTGTATATCCATCCACCCCTGGCTGGAAAGGATCTGGGATATATAGCTGAGTAGTTGAGCACATTCTGCCTGAGCTTAAATTGGGGGTCTGCTGCTTTTAAAAAATGTCTATCACATGGGGTTTGCAGTCTCCCAAGTGTCATGTTTCTAGGATAGGTTTTAGAGATGTTACATGGTATGTTAGAAAAGGGGTTTCCCAGGTGGCTTAGTGGTAAAGAATCTACCTGCTAAGCAGGAGGTGCAGGTTCAATCCCTGTGACAGAAAGAGCCCCTGGAGAAGGAAATGGCAACCCGCTCCAATATTCTTGCCTGGGAAATCCCATGGACAGAGGAGTCTGACAGGGCTGTCCAAAAGAGATGAACAGGACTGAGCAATTAAGCAAAAACAACATGCTAGAAAAAACCTTGGTTTTGGAGTCCAAAGGACTTAGTAAAAGACTCACTTTGTCTGAATCTCATTGTCCCTACTTAAAAGAGTGATGTTACGTGAAGTTTTAAAAGACTTGTAAAATGTCCAGTACAACACCTAGACATAGGACACTTGCAAAATAATTAGTTCCTCTTCAGTTCTTCCTCGCAAGGATCTCTAAAGAATCTCAGTGAGGCCCTTCAGAGTGCAGACCAATCAGGCTCTCCCTAGTGCCTCAGGCCTTTTTACACAAGCAGTGAGTAAACCGTCCAACCTCCCTTGGCCAGAACAAGGGCCCCAGGGAGCCTGAACCTGCCTCTCATGTCAGGAGAGACTTGCAGCCAGACTACAGCTATCATGGCACTTGATATGACGGCTCTGACACCCTTCTCCTGAAGAAGTTCAGCATGTGCAAGCATTTTGGGGGTGTCTCATGAACAGTTGGTGGCTCACACGGTAAAGTGTCTGTCTACAATGCGGGAGACCCAGGTTCGATCCCTGGGTTGGGAAGATCCCCTAAATGGCAATCCATTCCAGGACTGTTGCCTGGAAAATCCCATGGACAGAAGAGCCTGGTAGGCTATAGCCCATGCGGTCGCAAAGAGTCGGACACAACTGAGCGACTTCACTTCACTTCATGAACAGTTATGTGTACAAAGAGGTTCTTAACTTAGATGGTTCTTATCGCTCCTTAGTCCTAAGATGTGGGCTGCGTGTAATGGTAAAGAACCCGCCTGCTAACGCAGGAGACATAAGAGACCCAGGTTCGATCCCTGGATCACGAAGATTCCCTGGAGAAGGAAATGACAACCCATTCCTGTATTCTCACCCTGGAGAATCCCACGGACAGAGGAGCCTGGCAGCTACAGTCCATAGGGTCACAGAGAATAGGACATGACTGAAATGACTTAGCACACACACAGGATATGGGCCGCAGACAATACAGGGTGTGTGTGTGCTTAGTCCCTCAGTCAGGCTCCCCCATCCACGGAAGTTTCCAGCCAAGAATATTGGAGTGGGTTGCCATTTCCTCCTCCTGCACTGGCAGGTGGATTCTTTACCACCTGGGAAGCCCAGCACAGGTAAGCATTGTCAATTGGTGACAGGTTGGTGACAGATTTCTTATTGTGACAACAGAAGCCATTTACATGGTGATAGGACTGAAGCAACTTAGCAGCAGCAGCAGGATTAAAAGGGTGCCCGAGTGATGTGGGAACCCAGGTTCCTTTCACCTTGGGGTCCTTCATCATCGCTTTATCTGCTGATTTGCCTAAAGCCAGTGGCAGGAGCAGAGAAGGCAACGGCAACCCACTCCAGTACTCTTGCCTGGAAACTATGGACGGCGGAGCCTGGTAGGCTGCCGTCTAGGGGGATGCACAGAGTTGGACACGACTGAAGCGATGCAGCAGCAGCAGTGGCAGGAGAAAGGGCGGGAAAACTGTGGGTGGGTGGTGTGGGTGGGTAATTCTTGTGGGCCAGCCCTGGAGGTAATGGACGTCTATTGACTAGCAATCAGTTGCATGGTGACAACTAACTGCAAGACAGGCTGGGAAATGCAAACCAGCTGTGTACACTGGGTTGATGGGAGGAAATGGGTTTAGTGATCAGCTAGCTGGTACCTGCCATGGAGATGAGAGCAAAGGCCAGATCCAAGAGACAGCCTTTGACTCATAAAACGTGAGAGCCAGAATGAATTCTTAAAACCCTGTAGACCACCTCCCTTATTTTGAACTTTGTTCCATTAGAAATCAAGACAACAAGCTTTACGATGCTGTGGGAGACACAAATAGGAACACAATCCTGCCATGCCCCTGCCCCTGCCCTGAAGGAGTCCACAGTGCTGGGTGGAGACAGGGGCAGGGGCAGGTGTGCGTATAATGAAATGTAAGGCAAATGAATGGATGGTTGCTAGATGACAGGAGGCCTTTCAGAATGGCTTAGTTTGAAGGTTAGTGGTACAGGTAAGTATGAAGGTGGTACTATGAAACCAGAAACAGTTAATAAACATGAGCTTCATTTATTTATTTTCTTGAAGCATAGTTGGTTTATAATGTTGTGTGCATTTCTGCCATAAAGCAAAGTGATTCAGTGGTATGTAAGGTGGTGCTAGTGGTAACGAACCTGCCTACCAGTGCAGGAGACATAAGAGACTCTGGTTCGATCCCTGGGTTGGGAAGAATCCTTGAAGAAGGGCATGGCAACCCACTTCAGTATTCTTGCTTGGAGAATCCCCATGGACAGAGGACAGAGGAGCCTGGCGGGGTACAGTCCATAGGGTTCAAAGAGTTGGACACGATTGAAGTAACTTAGCACACACAGCACACTCATACACACACGTATAAATATATATATACACACATATATATATATCCGATCCAGGGTTCGAACCCACGTCCCTTAAGTCTCCTACATTGAGGCTGGTTCTTTACCACTAATGCCACCTGGGAAGCCCCTATTTTTTTTTTAATGTATTTTTTTCATATATTCTTTTCTGCTCTGGTTTATCACAGAATACTGAATATAGTTCTCTCTATGGGGCTATCCAGTAAGACCTTGTTGTTCATCCATTCCATGTGTAATAGCTTACCCCTGCTTACCCCAACCTCTCACTCTCTCCCTCCCTCAACCCCCTGCAATCTCTTGGCAACCACAAGTCTGTTCTTCGTGTCTGTAAAAAATGAACTTCAGACACGTGGTTCTGGACCACGTGTAGTCCCTGAACCAACAGCATCAGGCTCATTGGGAACTTAGAATTGCAAGTTCTTAGGCCCCTTTTCACATCTACTGACTGAGAACCTCCGGGATGGGGCCCAGGATGATAAAATCTGTATTTTTATCAAGCTCTCCACGTGATTCTAATACATAAAGTTGGCACACCAGTACTTTAAAGCATATCAGCTCTGCAGATCTTCATGTAAAACATCCTAGACCATGAAGATTTTAACCATTCTTTCCATGTTTATTACAATTTTGTAAGAGCACTTCATAATCAAATATCAGTAGCATCTGAAACCTAAATAAATTCAGTGAAGTTATATGGGTGTATTTTCAACAGTTTTCCAAGCTGTTATTTGTTATTATTAATAGCATGATATTCTCTGGGGTCATGAAAGCGTTTAAATCTAAAGACCAGCACTTAACTGCACAGTTGGTCCTTGATGACACTTGCTGTTTCATTTTGGAATGAGCCATGGCTCATAGATTCTTCTCTGTGTGCAATAGCAGTCGTAGCATGGAAACAACCAGCTGTCTATTGCCTTCTATTGTCACTGTTTTAGATTAGAAGGGCCTGTTTCTCCAATGGGTTTCACTGCACATCACAGCCTCACCCAAGTTTATAGTCAGAGCAGAGGGTAGAGGGCAGTGCCATGAGGGGGTTCTGAGCCTTCAGCTGGGGGGTGCTAACAGAGATGGTTGGATAGCATCACTGACATCACTGGCTCAATGGACATGAAGTTGAACAAACTCCAGGAGATAATGGAGAACAGGGGAGCCTGGCATGCTGCAGTTCACGGGGTGGCAAGAAGTCACACATGACTTAGTGACGGAACAACAACAGTGATGCCAGGCTGGGGGGAGTGGTAGATTTTCTGAGAGGCAAGGAAGTGCTGAGAGGTACCAGCTTGCTTCTTAACACCTTTTCTGCCATCACTGACTCCAAGACCTGTTGGTCTCCATGTCTGTAAAGTGAGAGAGCCAGGTTTGTTCTGTGATTTTAAACTTCTTAGGAGTCATGGTGCCTTTGGGGATCTCTAGAAGGTTGGACTCTGTTTCTCAGAAATACGTCCATGTATATGTATACCTCCAGGTCCACAGGCAAAACCGGGATTAGCTGGTCTCTCCAAGCCATCTCAGCCCTGGTCTCATTGCAACTTCTGATGCATCTGTGAAATATGTGGAAAGAAGTCTAATGCTTAAATTCTGGAGATTAAAAAATGTTGCCATCCTTCATGACTCTGTGGCTGCTTAAGTCATGTCTTGTAAAGAACACCTTTAATTTGGTTTAATTAGTCTAGTTAATTAAGTTACCCTGATTTGGAAGATGATTGGTCTCAGGGTAGAGAAATGAGCAACTCCTTCTCAGCCTTTTGGATTCAAAAAAAGGCCAAGACCTTATTGTTTATTTAGAAAGTTAAAATGAGAGTTTTACATTTAAGTTTCCATTTTTTGACAGTATTAGACAGGAAGCAGCCAATCAGAACTCTGGAGCTATTCAGCAGTAATTATCCTTCATCTGCTAATTTCTAAGCAGGAAAAATATGATTAAAATGAGTTTCCGCACAGCTGTTGATTAGGCATAACGGCAAAGTAATCATCATAAAGCTAATAATCAAAGCAGAGCTAACATTTGGAAAGTTATTGTTGAGTAACCAGAAGGCTATAAAACCCCAAAACAACATCCAACTAACTAGAAAATTACACCCACCCCCACACATTTTTTTGTCTGTAATTCAATATCAATTAAACCGAGAAAACTAAAATCAGTTAATTATGTCAATTTTGAGGTCAACTTTTAACAGCTCAAAGCTCCCTGATAAACAAACCACAATATTGAAAGCTTTTTTGAAAAATCAATAAATAAACAGCCATCATACTAGGCAAAGCTGCAACACATTTAACAACACATCAATAAATTCTAAACGAGCCTGTACTTTGATGAGCTCAAACCCCCTGCTACCTGACCTCCCTGCCCCCTAATATGCAATCCCATTCTGCTCAGGCAAGTATGCCTGTGGTTGGTGATGCTGCCATTGGACAGCTATTATAGACCTCCACTGAGCAGTTCTTTGTAATTTTACAGCCCCCACTGGAGAACAGAGATTAATGAGCTCACAAATGGGACAGCACATAATTTCAGATCTTGGGGATGATACCAAAGCTATGTGGGATGTTTGATAACAGAATCACTTTCTTTCTTATGTCCATCATCCAGAAATCTAAAGTCAGTAGCATAAGTGGAAAGTTGGGCTGATGTGGAGGTACTTCAAACAGAGTGAGAGCAAATGGGGTTTCTGGCTTGTCTTTCACTGTGATCCTGACTGAAGACCACTGGATAAGACCTGTTAGGATTCTAACCGCAATCCACTGGAAATCATTAGAAAGCCAAGGCTGAACAAAGATAAATGTGTTTACTAGGGAGGAGTGGTTAGGTGCCCAGTGACAGAGGAACTTGTGACTCAAGGGTGTATATGTTTAGGGTTACAACACCTTAGTTGATTTCTTTCTACTTTCACCTTCCCTTCCTTTCTTTTTCTTTTAATTTTCTGGCTATGCCATAGGACATGTGGGATCATAATTCCCTGACTAAGGACCAAACCCATGCCCCCTGTATTGGAAGCAAGGAGTCTTAACCAATGGACTGCCAGGGAAGTCCCTTTTTTTTTTTAATATATAACTTAAATTCCTTAGAATTCTCTCTCACTTTCGTGGGTAGAAACACTGGATTTTCTCTACCAAATGAAGTAGGATGTTTCCCATTATGTCAAGTCACTCATGCAATTTTTTTTCAACAGACCCAGGCCTATATTCCAACATCCTCCTTTTAATTTTTTCCAATACTCTGGCCACCCACTGTTTTGAGGTTATCCAGATGCTCTTGCATATGATTTTATACTTTAATGGAAGAAGGCTGAATATGGATTGTAAAATCATCTATCCCTTTTCCCATCATAAGAACATGACAACTCATTAATCTTAACTCCTTAATAAATAGCAGTCTTCTCTGTGGGTAAAATTCCATAATGTCAAAGTCACTGTTTTGCAAAGGCCTGCATCACAAGACCTTCTTTCAAGGAAAACTCCAAATTTCTAGTGCTATGAGTATTAGTCACTTTGATGGAAAAAAAAGTGTGGTCAAACATTTGAAATTTGCATTGAGATGTACAAGCTCTGACTGTGGGGGGCTGGAGGGTGAAGACGCCCCTGGAGAAACATAAACAAAAGTGACAAGAGGCTGGGAATTACAGTGGACATGGAATTAGCAGGAGAAAGGCATGGGGTTTTCCTGAATGATTCTGGTCAGAGCTTTCTGTCAGTTCTGTACACAAGTTGTGAGCCTCACGGCCTTTCCTTTGGGCTATGTTTAAAGCCAAGAATTGTGGTTCTCCAGGACCAGAAGGATGTTCAGGCCCCTCCCCATTCTTGGTTCTAGAAAGATGGCGCACAGTTCCCCCTCACCCCCTCTTTGTAGATGGCTCTGCTTCCCTGCCTGGTGTGAGATTCCCAGCAGTGTTCTATGAGGTATTCCTGGAGAATTGTGTGTGGCCCAGAGGAAAACTTCATTCCTCATTCCTCCTAGTTTCTTCCCAACGTCCTACACTCCCACCCCCATACTGTAGGACATCTCCAGTGATGTCAATGTGTAGAATGGGCTGAAGTTAACTAAGATAAAGTTACAATAATCTTAGGATGTTAAGATTATCGTTTCTACTACAAGTCTTATAAAGGGAATTCTGTGGTGGTCCAATGGTTAGGACTCCATGCTTCCACTGCAGGGGCCATGGATTTGATCCCTGGTTATGAAACTAAGATTCCATATGCAACACAACGTGGCCAAGGGAAATACATACATACATACATATATATATATATACACGTATTTATATATGTATGTGTGTGTGTATATATCTTATATCAATAGAAGCACTGGAGGCTTTGCCAAAAGATGTGTAGCTGCTGCTACTGCTAAGTCGCTTCAGTCATGTCCAACTCTGTGCAACCCCATAGACGGCAGCCCACCAGGCTCCGCCGTCCCTCGGATTCTCCAGGCAAGAATACTGGAGTGGGTTGCCATTTCCTTCTCCAATGCATGCAAGTGAAAAGTGAAAGTGAAGTCACTCAGTCGTGTCTGACACTTAGGGACCCCATGGACCACAGCCTACCAGGCTCTTCCGTCCATGGGATTGTCCAGGCAAGAGTACTGGAGTGGATTGCCATTGCCTTCTCTGAAAGATGTGTAGAGACCCCATAATTTACATTTGCTTCTCTCAGTCCCACAATTTTCAGGATCTGGGTGGTCTTATTTTGACTTCACTGAATTTCCCACATTTTACCTTTTGTAGCCCCAAATAGCCTCTTTGTCTTCCCTTGCCATTGTCAGGATAAGGATAGGAACAGGCGATGCTGAAGTACAGGGGAGAAACTGAATGAACTTAACTGTGATTTAGTCTGGGACAGTGACTCCATGCCCATTCTCTGTGTGAGTGGGATTAGACAACTAAGACAGCTGGAGAGATTGATCAGATGTCACAATCCAGGCCAAGGAGGCTGAAGTCAACAATTATGCCAGTCATCAAAAGCCTGCCAGCACGTCATGAACAAGGCTGAACCATGGAAGAAAATAGGAAAAGAGAGAGTCATGGTGGGTTTATACCAGCTCCTTTTTCTTAAACTTCCGTACCCTTATCTTATTATTATTCTCAGCTGAGGGTATCACATTCTACTTTATAGGGAAAATAGAATCCAGACCTACACATCTACTGACATAGGGCCCATCTGAGTTCCTGTGTCAGTGGAGGAAGTGCTCTCTCTTCTCCAAGGTCAGCCCTCCACTCATGCCCTGACTCAGGCCCCTTTCATCCTCTCAGGACCTGGTCCCTTGGTTTCTCCTCTCTCTCTTCTGAATCTTCGGCCTCTCCCTCTTTACTGGACTACTGCCATCAGCAGACAGACATATGCTTACAAACAAAAAGTCACCTCCCTCAACCCCTAAGTTTCTCCTGCTGCTTTCCCATTTCTCTTTCTTAACACCCGCTCCAGGGTAGAACAGGTTAAAATTCTCACCTCACAGGAAAGGGTCAAGGAGGTCTGTACATGTAGAAGAGAGTGAGCAGAACATGAGGACCACGTTCCTTCATTTAGTGAGCACCTACTCTCTGCCAGATGGTCTGCTGGGTGTTGGTAACATAAAGAGTGTTAATATTTTGTCTCTTCACTCTTAGCGGGAAGTGTGGGTAGAGATTTAGAGAGGTGAGGCTGTCAAGGCAGTATGAGAAGCTATAATTGCCCCACTCCCACCCCAGCCATATAGACTTTTGGGCCAGTTATAAATGACTACTAGGATCACATCCTCCGAGGTCACATCTCTTTATAAAGCTCCTGAGGTTTCCTGAAGCCCTGTTCTACACCACTCTGTTTTCAGCTTCCTACCCTTACACCCTTGGGCACACCAGGCCTTTAACCTAGCCAGCTCTGGTGAGGCGGACTGGCGTCAGGAGGGTAGCTACATATTAGCACAATGTTCCAAGAGCCATCAAGTAGCTATTCTCCAGATGGTTCTGTCAAAGTGTAGACCTTTTGAAGAGCCTCCTACAGCAATAAAAACACATAGCTTCTCTTGGTTTAAGATTCAAAGTCTATAGGTACAGACAAGTACTGTTTGAGTCCGCTTATATGAAATATTGTGCATGTGTGCTAAGTTGCTTCAGTCGTGTCCGACTCTTTGCAAACCCATGGACTGTTGCCTGTCAGGCTCCTCTGTCCAGGGGATTCTCCAGGCATGAATACTGGAAGGGGTAGCCGTGCCCTCCTCCAGGGTATCCTCCCAACCCAGAGATTGAACCAATCTCTCTTACATCTCCTGCATTGGCAGGTGGGTTCTTTACCACTCGCGCCACCTGGGAAGTCTACATGAGTTACCTAGAGTAGTCAAATTCATAGAGTCAGAAAGTACACTGGTAGATGCCGGGGGCTGAGGGGGCTGTGGTGGGGATTCAGATGCCTTCCCTCTTCCTGATCTGCCACCTCTACGTTTAGCATTTGGCTCTTGTCCACTTCATTGTAATATGGCTTCTGCAGCTCCATTCATCACATCTATATCACTGGCAGTAAGACATTAAAAAAAGCAACGGGCAAGAGGCTGGAAGAGCAGTCTCCCTTTAGAAGTTTTCCTGGATTCTCCACCCAGCCAATTCTACTTTCATCTCTTTGGTCAGAACTAGGTCACATGGGTCTCTTAGCTGTAAAGCAGTCTGGGGAGGAAAATGTTCTATTTTGCTAGTTTTGTTTGTTTGTTTGTTTATGTTTTGGGTGCACGTTGTGGAATTTGGGATCTTAGTTCCCTAATCAGGGATGGAACCTGCATGGAAACATAGAGTCTTAACTGCTGGACCGCTGGATAAGTCCTCTAGTTTTTTTATGAGAAGACAAGGCATCGAGCATGAATGACTTTGGGGTGGCTCACAATGTCTGTGGTATACCCCACTTAACTTTCTCCTGAGCAGGGCTTCTCAGCCTGGATGTGCACTAGTATGCCTGGGGAGCTTCTAAGATTAAAGCCTAGGCTACCTTCGGACCAATTAAATCAGAGTCCCTGGGTGGGACCTCACATTGATAACTGTCAAGCTCCTACCTGCAAGTGATTCCTATCTGCCGCTAAGGTCTGGAACCACTGCTACATTTCTACCTTGGCGACTCTAGAGGCTGATGGGAGCGTTAATTTTGACCTGATTCTCATTAGAAATAAACAATAGATTTATTTAAAATGTTCGGGAAGGGTAAGACCTTCCTTAGTGGTTAAAGAACAAGAGTTTCTCCAGGTCAGCTATGAAGTCAGCGAAAATTTAGGGTGAGATCACTAGACCCTCCACCCCCTACCCCTGCAATGAGCACTAGCCCCACTCAGGTTTCCCACTGCATCCAGTCAAATGCCGTGTGAATTATGTGGCAGTTTGTGGGGATTTGGGCTTCCCCAGTGGCTCAGCGGTAAAGAATCTGCCTGCAATCAGGGAGACCTGGGTTCAGTCCCTGGGTCAGGAAGATCCCCTGGAGGAGAAAATGGCAACCTGTTCCAGTATTCTTGCCTGGAGAACCCCATGGACAGGGGAGCCTGGTGTGCTAAAGTCCTTGGGGTGGCAAAAAGAGTAGGACACAACTGAAGCAACTAACACTTTAGGGGAATTTAACCTTGATCCAATTAGCACTAAAGGTTAAGGAGAGCAGGTAACCTTGAGCTGCAGCTGTCTCTCCTCCACTCCAGTAATGACGCTCAGCATGGAAATCCAATTTGGGATGAGTGTGTAATTTCAATGTTTATTTAATCCAGAGCCACTTCTCTGTAAGTAGGATGCTTAAAAGCTTGAATTACTAAAGCTTTCTCTATCCAAGGTGCACTTACTAATCTGCTCCCAGCACTGTTCACTGGGTGTGCAACTGCCAAAAAGCCCAATGGTAAATGCCCCCTTGTTCATCCAGAGGGCCTGGCTTCTGAAGCCAGACAGGTGGTGCTGATTCACATGGAGTTTTCCAGACTCTTAGCATTAGAGGCAACCTTACAAATCGTCCGTCCAAACAGAAGCTTGGGGAGGTGGAGTGACTTGTCCAAGGTCACCCAAACTATTTGTTGCAGTTTGGGTCATTAGCATTAGCCTTTAGGTTAAACTGATTATTTTTACATAGGAGAAACGTAACAAATGTGACCAAAGGTACACTGGTCTCTAATTATTGCCCTCTAAATTTTCAGCATAAATCTTTAAATAATTCAGGACTCAAAACAAACCCATCTTGCTGGAATAACTCAGCCAGCAGAGGGAAAAGGAAATGTGTATTTCTATATGCATTTCCTGAACTGGCTGCCAGCGTTGCTCAATGATACTGAACGCGCCTGCCAGCACCTAGCACATGCCTGGCCTGTGCAGGTTCTCTCTAAATGTTTGCGGGTCTGAGTTGGTCCCCACAAGCCCTTCACTTTGCTCCCCATTGTTTAGAATGCCTCTGTAGCACCACATTATCACCAGTTGTTACATTTAGAGCAAAGCAACACGAAATCAACTATCTTTGGGATTTATGTGAAAAAGACACTTCCAGTAGTAGCTGGAAGTCATACATAGACTGATGAGTGTTTTTACAGTAATGCGCGCTCAAGTTCAATTTCTTAAGTCCTCTAGGTGACGCAAAATGATTGATTCTGAAAGTGAATGCTGAAGAAATAAATTGATTCCTTTGAAGTAACCGGACCATTAATTCTTGACCTTAAAGTCTCTAAAATGTTTTTAAAGGAGTTGACTTAGCAGTTTCTGCATTTTATGGAATTAACTCTTTTTTTCTTCTTTTGTTAATTTATTATCTTCCTGGGGCTTATGCACAAGTTTCCTAGTTTCTAGAAAAATAGGATGGAGCTGGCTATATGCCAGAGGGTACCTTAATGCCTTGCTTTAAACACGTATGCGGTCAATGGCTGAAGGCAGAGCGGAGGACTTAAATCCATAGGAAAGCTCAAAGCTGCCTTCTAGGCCACCTTAGCAGTGGCTGGTTACGTTGGCTACAGTTCTAATTCGAGCTCATTAGTGAGGCTGATTCCATCCCATAGTCATCCCCCGGGCTTCTGACTTGACCCGTCGTGGCTCTAGCTCTGCACCTGGGCTGCATGTATCCAGACTGACTCAGACGGCCAGCTTGACTCTGAGAGACTGCCCCTAGCTGCCACAGCGGAGCTCTGGCGGTGGTTGTTCAGTTGCTCGGTCGTGTCTGACTCTTTTGTGACCTCATGAACTATTGCCCTCCAGGCTCCTCTGTCCATGGGATTCTCCAGGCAAGAGTACTGGAGTGGGTTGCCATTTCCTTCTCCAGGGGATCTTCCTGACCCAGGGACCAGATCTGCAGCTCCCTCCTTGACAGGTGGATTCTTTACTGCTGAGCCACCAGGGAAGCCCTAGAAGCTCTGCTGTGTGGCCTAAACGTTGTTTGCTCACATATTTATTTAGCTGATGTTTACTTGTTGTCTGCTGTGTGCTGGCAGATCCACCCTAATATTTGTCAGGCTCTGGGTGAAAGAGTAATCGGAGCCCCACAGAGTCTATGTCTAAATTCTGAGTTATAGATCAAACTAAGAAACTATTCAATAATATACCCTCACAATGACCTGGAAGAACAGGTTCAAATGAAGTTCTAGGGCTCCTTGGAGTTGTGCATTAAAACTCAGGGGCATGAAGAGCACCTCCTATTCCAGCCCTCTAGCCCTCAGCTGGAAGCCCCGGTTTCCCCCCCATCCTGCTGCATCTACCCAGTGTTTTGAGGGGGCCTCGGCTGCACACGCTGTCCCTGGGCCAGCCTCAGGCCTCGAGTCTTGCAGCCGGGATGTGATCTGCCTTAGAGAAGATGAGGTCCATGTAGGCCCTGGAAGTGAGTGTAGGGCCATGTGGCCAGGGAATGCCCAGCTCCTGGGTGCCCCCAGTATAGTCTAGAAGGGGAGGTGGTGGGCTCCGGGTGGGCATATCTTTGGCCCTGTGGACTCCTCAGCCCAGGGGAGGGCACAGCTGCAGGGACATTAGTTCAGTGCTAAGTGCAAGGGTCTTGGCTTCCCCAGGCTGAGGATAGCGCTATGTGCTACATGCTGAGAGGTAGCAGTGAACACAGTTCCTAAACTGCCTTAATGAGGGAGACAAAAACAAACCAAGATGACTGGGCTAAAAGATGTGAAGGCATCGAGCTGGGGGATGAACTGCAGAGTGACTGGTAAACGCTACTTTAGAGTGATCAGGGAAGGCCTCTTAGAGGTGGTGACCTGTATGCTGAGATCCAATGACATGGAAGAGCCAAGGTGAGGAAACACATGGAGGGAGAAGGCCCAGGGGCAGGAAAGGGCTGGTTTGTCTGAGGAATAGTAAGGAAGCCAGGGTTGGTGGCAGTGGGAAGTGAGTTGTGTGTGTGGAGGTCAGCAGGGGCCATGCCAGGCAGGGCCTGGAGAAAAGAGAATTAAGCTGAGACTTAGAAAAATGACTTGAGGCTCAGGTCCTCTGCTTACTCACTGGCTGACGCTGAGCAAAGTTCATTCTCTGGCCTCTGTCCTCTCACCTGGGAACTCCAGCTGCCTCATAACTCTCCTGTCTCTTTCAGTGTGCTGCGGGAGGCCCAGGTGGGGTTGCTGCTGTTTTAGATCTTGGGCATGAAGTAACTATGCAGCGAGGAGCAGTGACCAGCTGCTTGAACTGTCCCAGGGACTGTTGGTGGGGAATGATAGCCACAGGGAGTATCTGGTTGGGCTTAAATGGGGGATTGTTTTCCACACAGACTCAAGGCCACCCCCACCTCCTCTCCCAGGTAGGCTTTGAAGCTCGTCTCATGTTGCCTGTACCCTGGGAGAGAGCAGAGAGTGCCAGCAGCCCATGGAGCTGATACCATCTGCACAAAGTGGCTCTTCTGAGGCACTTACCCCCTTGTTGACAAGTAAAACCCAACCTTTTGCCAGAACGGAGGGCCAGGAGCTTGAGCAATGACTATGACTCAGCTCCTGGGCTCTGAACCAGGATGTCAGCAGCTGGCTCAGCACAAGGGCAGCAGGCACCATCCCTGAATGCTGGCTGGCCAAGACCAGAGCTGCTGTGGCTCGCCCAACCCTCCCAGCTAAGGATGCTGCTTCGTGGGAGGAAACAGGGACCAGCATTAAATGCACATGTTTCTTTCATGGGCCTTTTTCTATACTTTTTCTTGTGAGTCTGTTATCAGTACAGATTGTGAGTTCTGCATTTCCAAAAGAGCCTTTTGCCATCTCTTCAAGGTCTCAAGGTAACGAATCCTTGGGGACTGTGTAACAATAATGATTTCAACCACAACTATGTCTCCTTTTTGACTGCTTACTGAATGCCAGGACCACACTGAGCACTCTGATCTCACAACCAGTCTCTTCAGAAGACGCTCGTTATCATCCCATTTTACAGATGAGGAAGCGGAAGCTTAAAGAAGCTAACTTCCTCAAGGTGGTACCTCTGGGGTTTGACCCTAAGTTTGTTTGACTCAAAAGTGGCACTCTTAAATCATAGTACATGAAGACTTTACAAGTCTTCCTCACCTTTATAATTCTAAATCATGAAGACTTTACAAGTCTTCATCATCTTTATAATCCTAGATTATGCACACATTAGATTCTTTAATCTTCACACACGTTAGATTCTTTAATCTTCACAATAACCATATGAGATAGGAATTATTAGTATTCCCATTTTGCAGAAGAGGAAACTGGGGCACAGAAATTGTAAACTACAGTCTAGTTGCTCAGAGATAGATACATGTATCTGTATAACTGAATCACTCTGTTGTCTACCTGAAACTATCACAACATTGTTAATCAGCTATATTCCAATATAAAATAAAAAGTTAAAAATTAAAGATAAATAATTAAATTTTAAAAAGAGCCATGGGAGGCAGGTTGAAGATTTTTAAATTTAAGTCTAACCATAAAGTGCAGAGATGTGTTATCAACAGGATCCATCATGTGCAAAGGCAAAGCAGGTGAGATCCAGGGAGAATGGTATGTCTCCGTTGCTCGTTCCTCAGCTTCCCCTCTGCCCAGTGTCTGAAATTCCACCATTAATCAAAATCCATTTACCCCCTCCCAACAGTTCCCTGTTGAAATTCAGAAAATACTCCAATACTCCTGGGCATGGGAGGGGGCTGTCAATACTGAAGTGAGTGCAGCTACAACTGAGGGAGTGGGGCTCAGGGCCTGTCATGTTTGGAGAAAGCAGGGTGGCACTGGGTGTCTAAGCAAGGTGGGGTTGCTGAAACAGCGAGGGAGGGGGGCAAGACTCTGGGTCCATTGTGTTCTCCAGGGCAGCCTTGACTGACAGCTGCACTCATTGTGGGTTACATGGCTGATCCATTATCCATAGGGCTGAATTGATAATGTTTGGGTGGCTAAATGTTTTATGACTAAAGACTCCCAAGGTGACGGCAACCAATTAGGAAACATGACAGAGAATCCCTGGAAGCATATTCTGCTGCTCTCTTTGTGGGCACAGACGTGTGTAGGTCACAAGTCTTTGCCAGATCCCTGCTCTCAGTTCTGTGTGAAAACACCTCCCAGCCCCCATCTCACTTGGCTCTGACCTGCCTCTCCCTGAGGGTCTTTCAATGGAGCTTCTTTCCCTTCCTGCCCCCGAAAGCCTCATGCTCTGCCCTGAAACCACTGACAGCCCTGTCTAAAAGGTTTTATTTGGGACAAACTCCTTTTAACCCCAAGTTCGTAGATTCCTCTGTTAGTGTATGAAAGCTAGCCGTGGCACTAATGACCACTAATGACCATAGATGAACGGTCATTCTTCCATTCATCTATGTATGGGAATGAGTAGCATTCATTAAATGCCCCTGTATCTGCTAAAGCTAAACACACACCTACTGTGGGGCTTGATAAGTCACTCAGTCACGTTCAACTCTTTGCGACCCCATGGACTGTAGCTTGCCAGGCTCCTCTGTTGGGATTCTCCAGGCAAAGATACTGGAATGGGTTGCCATTTCCTACTCCAGGCGGTCTTCCTGACCCAGGGATGGAACCTGTGTCTCTTAGGTCTCTTGCATTGGCAGGCAGATTCTTTACCACTAGCACTAGCTGGGAAGCCCACTGCAGGACCCACTGACTTCACTCTTGGGTATTTACTCAAGAGAACTGAGTGCCATGTGCTTGCAAAAAACACATTATATGAGTGTGTTTAGCAGTTTTTGTCATAATTGCCCCCAAATGGAAACCAACTCAAATGGCCATCAAGGTGAATGAACACACAAATTGTAGTATATTCATACAGTGGAGTACTACTCAGCAAGGAAAAGGAAAAAGCCCCTGGTACATGCAACAATATGGATAAAACTCAGAGACAGTATGTTGAGCAAAACAAGTTGGATACTAAAGAGGATACACATTATGGTTCTGTGCACTATCAATTCAGTTCAGTTGCTCAGTAGTATCTATCCGACTCTTTGTGACCCCTTGGACTGCAGCACACCAGGCTTCCCTGTTCATCACCAACTCCTGGAGCTTGCTCAAACTCATGTCCACTGAGTCGGTGATGCTATCAAACCATCTCATCCACTGTCATCCCTTTCTCCTCCTGCCTTCAATCTTCCCCAGCATTAGGGTCTTTTCCAATAAGTCAGTTCTTTGCATCAGGTAGCCAAACTATTGGAGCTTCAGCTTCAGCATCAGTCCTTTCAATGAATATTCAGGACTGATTTCCTTTAGGATGGACTGGTTGGATCTCCTTGCAGTTCAAGGGACTCTCAAGAGTCTTCTCCAACACCACAGTTCAAAAGCATCAATTCTTTGGTGCTCAGCTTTTAAGTTCAAAGACAGGCAAAACACAACTGTGGTGTTGTTCGAAGTCAGAATACTGATTACCTTTGGTGCAAGAGTTTATTGGCTGGGAAGGGGCACGGGAAAGTTTTTTGGGGTGATGTAATTTTAAAAGAAATCTTGACCTAAATAGTGGTTGCATGGGTATATACCTATGTAAAGGTCCATCAAGCTGTACACATATGTTCTGTATACCTGACTCTAGATAAGTTACTTTGTTGTTGTCACTAAGTCCTGTCCAGCTCTTTGCAACCCCCTGCCAGGCTCCACTGTCCTTGGGACTCTCTAGGCTAGAGGGGGTAGCCATTCCCTTCTCCAGGGGATCTTCCTGACCCAGGGATCAAACCCACATCTACTGCACTGCAGGCATATTCTTTATGGCTGAACCACCAGGGAGGTCCTAGATAAGTTATACTTCAGGTTTTCAAAAAAAATTATTACTTATTTGGCTATTTTGGGTCTTAGTTGTGGCACAAGGAATCTTCGTTGTGGTGCGCAGAAACAGGGGCTCAGAAGCTGTGGGACTCAGGCTTAGTTTGTCTGTTGGACGTGGGATCTTAGTTCCCTGATCAAGGATCAAACCGAGTCCCCTATTTAGAAGGTGGATTCCCAACCACTGGACCACCAAGGAAGTCCCCACATCTCAGTTAAATAAAAATGTCTGCTAGCAGAGCTCTGTGCTGAGCTGGCCCGAATTTTCCAGGCTTATGTGGCTGAGAAGAGTCAGTGACCTGGGTAGGGGTCTAGAGCAGCCCTTCCCAGAGGGTCCCTAAGGGATGTGGACGAGTCCTGGTGTGGCAGTGCTGACTCAGGGGCCCAGGATATTCAAGGGGAAGACAACAAGTTGTTGAGACAAAAAGAGGAGATTCTGGTGGTCCCTACTGAGAGCCTGTAGGGAAAACAAATCCAGCATGGAGTGGAGAGGGGTCTGGGAGAACTCTGAGGCAGGAAAGAAGCTGACGTCATTAGCAGTCAGGGACACGAGAGCTGGGAGGACTCAGGATCAGGCCAGGAGGCAGCAACCCTGGAGCTAAGATGAAGCAGATTGTACAAAGATGGTGATCCATGGAGGAGTGAACAGCAAAGAGCGACTTCTTTTACTTTTTGAATGCATACAGATATTATTTCATGTAAGTCTCATAACTGTGTGATTTAAGATATATTAGCACCCCAATTTCCAAACAGAAAGTTGGGAACTAGGAGATTTCACAGGATATGCTGAAGGGCACCCAGCTGTCAGTGCAGCACTCAGCCCATAGCTTTGAGACCCAGCACCTGCACCTCAAGGCCAGTTAAGTGTGTAACCAGTTCAGTGATGGGTTAATCAACCCACGCAGGTGCATTCATGA
Organism: Oreotragus oreotragus; assembly: GCA_006410675.1. Taxonomy (NCBI): domain Eukaryota; kingdom Metazoa; phylum Chordata; class Mammalia; order Artiodactyla; family Bovidae; genus Oreotragus; species Oreotragus oreotragus. Next base: position 488,292 of record SJYX01009985.1, on the reverse strand, counting down.
AATGGCATTACTGGCTCAATGTCTGTCTCCATCTATGCTTTGCTGCTCTGGCTCAAGGGCTTCCTTCATGTTATCTTAGTCCAACTCTGTAAATCTGCCTCATTTCAGTAAATAACATGACCCAGTTATTAAAACTCAGTCCTAATCATCTATGTGGCAGTGCTGACTCAGGGGCCCAGGATATTCAAGGGGAAGACAACAAGTTGTTGAGACAAAAAGAGGAGATTCTGGTGGTCCCTACTGAGAGCCTGTAGGGAAAACAAATCCAGCATGGAGTGGAGAGGGGTCTGGGAGAACTCTGAGGCAGGAAAGAAGCTGACGTCATTAGCAGTCAGGGACACGAGAGCTGGGAGGACTCAGGATCAGGCCAGGAGGCAGCAACCCTGGAGCTAAGATGAAGCAGATTGTACAAAGATGGTGATCCATGGAGGAGTGAACAGCAAAGAGCGACTTCTTTTACTTTTTGAATGCATACAGATATTATTTCATGTAAGTCTCATAACTGTGTGATTTAAGATATATTAGCACCCCAATTTCCAAACAGAAAGTTGGGAACTAGGAGATTTCACAGGATATGCTGAAGGGCACCCAGCTGTCAGTGCAGCACTCAGCCCATAGCTTTGAGACCCAGCACCTGCACCTCAAGGCCAGTTAAGTGTGTAACCAGTTCAGTGATGGGTTAATCAACCCACGCAGGTGCATTCATGAAATGGCATTACTGGCTCAATATCTGTCTCCATCTATGCTTTGCTGCTCTGGCTCAAGGGCTTCCTTCATGTTATCTTAGTCCAACTCTGTAAATCTGCCTCATTTCAGTAAATAACATGACCCAGTTATTAAAACTCAGTCCTAATCATTTAAAAACTCCACCCTCATGTTTGATTCAAACCTCTCCTCCTTTCCTGAGTTCAGGGTTACCTGTGGCTGTAGGAGCCTGGAGGAGGGGCAGTGGGGTGGTCTGCCCTCTTCAGGGCTCACCTGTTACTCCCGAGCTCTGCAGAGGAGGGAAGCTGTTTCCTTAAGCAAGAGCGTGCATCGAGGTTTGGTCCCCTTTCCCAATTGTTACCATTGATCCGGTTCCATTGTCAGCACTCCCAAGGCACTTGAGCAACTCCTGGCTTTGGTGGCACTTGGGAGACACACCTCCTCCCATGCTCCTCAACTGTACTCCAAGTTCAGCATTCCTGTATCCCTGCAGCCCCAATTTCCTCTTCCTTCCCTAGCCTCCCAACCTGGGGCCTGAAGGCTTGGATCAGATCTTTCTTGTCCCCCCCACCATCCCATCCCCACTCCATCTACCGTCCTACCTCTCCCCAGGGTTCTTTGCCCATCTGCAAGAATTTGTGATAGGGACAGAGTAAAGGGACAAAGTAACTGATTAAATAGTTAATCCCACTAGGGGATTGTAAGTAGAAAAAAATATGGGAGACCCCTGTAAGTTAATGATTACTCAAGAAAGCAGTTNGTCCTACCTCTCCCCAGGGTTCTTTGCCCATCTGCAAGAATTTGTGATAGGGACAGAGTAAAGGGACAAAGTAACTGATTAAATAGTTAATCCCACTAGGGGATTGTAAGTAGAAAAAAATATGGGAGACCCCTGTAAGTTAATGATTACTCAAGAAAGCAGTTTTGCTTAACCACAAAACCAAGCAGGCTTGCTTTGCAACAAAACCATATGACAAAAGCACCGGGTCACAATAAAGCAATGGCGGCATGAAACCCACATCCTGCCCAGTGAGCTCCGTAAGTTAGGACATGCTCTCTGCACATATAGGAAACAATTATCTGTGGGACTAGCTTGACCATATAGGGACAAGAAAACTCCCTTGTCAACCTGGAAGAGAAGCTGATGATGGAAACATGACGTCTATGCAAGAAAGACAAAGAAGTTCTTCTCCTCCTCTCCACTTTTCCTTTGATTATAAAGCTGTAGCCCAGTAAGTTTTGGGGGCATGGCTCACTCATCCATCCGCTTGCAAACCGCACGAGTGTCCTATTTTAATAAATCCCTTCTTATCCGTAACTTTTCCTTTTGCTGAATTCTTTCCGTGTTAGGACACAAAGGACTATGGCACTGGATCTCTTTGGAGTCCCCAAAACAACACCAGTCAATTTCAAATGGGTAGCCTGGGACCCAGAGGCCCAGCCAACAGTCAAACAGGTAACAAGACCATCAAGTCTTTCCTTCTGAAATAAACCCCAAACTTTATGACAAACTTTTCTGGGACCTCCTTTCTTATCTTCCATGTTTAACCAGAAGTCCTCAAGGAATGGTAATGAACCAGCACCCACTCTCTTTGGGTGGGGAGGAAAAATGGCTTATCCTCATTGAATACTGCCCTCCCTCCAAAGACAACCTCCTTCTCTCCCTGAGTCTTGTCTGTTCTCTCCACATTGAGAGCCCCAAAGCCAGTTCAGCCACAGGGATGTCTTCTGCCTAGAAGGAGGCCTTTGGACTAAGTCCCGGAGAATTTAATAGTTTTATTAACAATGCCTCTACCTACATGAGGGGTTCTTGCTGAATTGTTACATAACTTCCAGAGGCAAAAAAATATTTCAGTCCAAACTCTCACCAGCTCATAGGCACAGGTTTGCTACTGAAAACCCTCTGTGTGCGAGCCCACATTCCTATCTGAGGTAAGTGAAATGGTTTGCTTCCTCTTAATACACTGTTCATCATGCTACATTGCTTAGGAAAGGTTAAAGCTCCAGGACGTATATCCTGGCAGAAACACATCCTCTCTCATCTCTGACACCTCAGATTTCAACAGTGGCTATTGAAAGAACTCTGCATCTTCAGACAAATATGCTTCCATGAAAAGCACCAAAATGGATCATTATACCATGAAATGTTGCTTCTTTCTAGTGAGTGACGACTGATTGCTTGAGGTGCTGTAGAGTGTCAACTGGGAGCTTCCCAGGTGTCACTAGTGGTAAAGAACCCGCCTGCCAATGCAGGAGACGTAGGAGACATGGATTTGACCTCTGGATTGGGAAGATCCCCTGCAGAGGGCATGGCAATCCACATCAGTATTCTTGCCTGGAGAATCCCATGGACAGATGAGCCTGGCAGAGTATGTATGGCTCATGGGGTCTCAAAGAGTTGGAGATGACTGAAGCTATTTAGCACGCATACATGCAGGCAGAGTGTCAATAATGAGAATTGCCGCCCAGTCTAGTTTCCGAAGTATGCTATGTGTACAGAGGGAAAAACTTCATGGACTACTTGTTGCAGTGCCATTGAGCTCAGTCTCAAAGATAAAGCTGTCCTAGGATCCAGGGCAAATTTCTAGCTTCATGACTCTCCCATCGAAAGGGGAAAGAGCCCTCAGGACAGTATTTTGAATGTCTCTAGCGGGATGGCAAACATCTGAATTTCTTTGTCCCTTTGAATGTGGTGATCAGGAGAGGACCAGTCCCTGAAGGTTCCCAGATTAGAGCATAGAACATTTCCCTCTGAATCATGGAATCACCAAAACTAGAACAGTGCAGTTGAGTCAGTGAAGAAATGAGGTGAAAGCAACCACATGGGGGCTCTAGAGAAGAGAAGAGAACTATGCATCAAAACTGGGGTTGAGACAAACATCTGGAAGACAAAGAGGGGTGCACTTGGGACGAAATGGAGGAAAGATCCAGAACTGTGCTTTCCAACATGGTGGCCACTAGCCATGTGTAGCTATTTAAATTAGTTAAAATAAAAAGTGCAATTTCTCTGTTACACTAGTCCCACCGTAAGTGCTGCATGTGGTACAGATTTTGGAACATCTACAATATCACAGAAAGTTCTATTGAGCGGTACCGACTCTAGAACAGTACCTAAAATGGGCAGCTTGTTCCATGAACCAGTCTTAGCATGAAGGGGTGGGGGAGGGGCGGAAGGTGGGGAGATAGTCAGCTGAACATAAAGGACCAGGAGTACATCTGATTTTCCAAAATAGGCCAGAGCCATTTGGAGTCAAATCATACAGTGGATCTGGTGCACTCATTCTCAACACATTTCTGTTGAATTAATGAGTAGGTGAGCTGGGTAGCATTGGTTAGTGGGGGCAGAGGATGGGGAAGAAGACAGAAGGCATCTACAAAATAGAAGAGCTATATTTTCTTGTGTTAGCAGCTCATTAGCTAAATGAGAGACATTCTAAAAGAAGAACTTCTGAGTACTGTCAGCAAGCCTGGGAAAAGTATAAGGCCTCTCAAGGTAACTGCTTTAAAAGGGACCATGTTCAGCGAGCTCTTTGGGTGACTGATTAAGAGTCCTAGCTACTCTTGGCTTTAGCTTCTTCAGCTGTAAAATAAAGATTCAGACCAAGGGCCAACTCTTTCTGTATGTCTTATTCAGTCGCTAAGTCATGCCTGACTCTTTGTGACCCCATGGACCGCAGTGTGCCACAGTCTGTGTCTAGGGCTTGGATATTTAAGCCACATTATTATCTTTATTAAAAGATAAGCTTTCTTGTCATACCTCACAGTTACCATAAACGCTGAAAATAATCAAGAACAAGTAGGTTTTATCTCATGAACCAGAATTGACTAATTGGTAGGATTTGAATGGAAAACTCTGTGGGGAAGAGTTTTGAGGCCACATCCAAGCTTGTTTGATTAGCAGCTGGTTTGTCTGCCACGGAGATGGAGCCATGGAGCACTCACTGACACTTGCCATCCCAGGTTTACGGACTGCCCAGCCCAATACCCATTCTAATACCCCCTGCCCAGGTCTGCTGTAAATACTGGAAAATCTAAATATTTGCTTTCCCACCCTTCCATGCAGCTAGGGGTGGCCTGTAACACTGCACATCTGAAAAATAAAAAACAAAACTCGATAAGGAAATTTCCAAGGTCTGTTTTAGCTGTAATTCCTATGGATGCTGATAGAAATGGATGCAGACATGCTGTTTCCCCCTTTTTGTCTTAAGCTAATCCCTGGGTATCAGTCATATTTTGATATCAATCAAGCTATGACAAACCTAGACAGCATATTAAAAAGCAGAGACATTACTTTGCCAACAAAGGTCTGTTAGTCAAAACTATGATTTTTCCAGTAGTCAGGTACAGATGTGAGAGTTGGATCGTATAGAAGGCTGAGCACTGAAGAACTGATGCTTTCAAACTGTGGTGCTGGAGAAGACTCTTGAGAGTCCCTTGGACAGTAAGGAATCAAACCAGTCCATCCTAAAGGAAATCAATCCTGAATATTCATTGGAAGGACTGATGCTGAAGCTGAAGCTCTAGTACTTTGGCCACCTGATGTGAAGAACTCATTGGAAAAGACCCTGATGCTAGTAAAGATTGAAGGAAGGAGGAGAAAGGGACGACAGAAGATGAGATGGTTGGATGGCATCACTGACTCAACAGACGTGAGTGTGAGCAAACTCTGGGAGATAGTGAAGGACAGGGAAGCCTGGCGTGCTGCAGTCCATGGGGTTGCAAAGAGTCAGATATGACTTAGTGAACAGCAAAAGACTTGTAACTACATGTTAGAATCCATTCTTGCTGGTGGAGCATAGCTCTTTCTTCATGTGGAGGCAACAGTTCTTTGGCCTCGAATAAACAGAGAGCCCTGGGATGAGACAGTCCTTGGATCAGACACAAGTGCTCCGTCTCAACCGCGATTCTGACACATCTGCTTGCCTGTCCTGACCTTTGCCTGCCTCACGTCTGATATGTAAGCTCTCCTACAACGTGGATTTGGGAACCTCACCTGTGTTTTGGATTTCTGCATGCTGGATTTGCTCTTCCACCTTCCACCCTTTAACTCCTTTCCCATTCATTTTCAACTCGGATAACCCCTTCCCTTGTGCATGTGTGTGCTCAGTGGTTTCAGTTGTGTCCAACTCTGCAATCCCATGGACCATAGACTGCAAGCCTCCTCTGTCTATGGGTTTCTCCAGGCAGCAATACTGAAGTGGGTTGCCATGCCCTCCTCCAGGAGATCTTCCTGACCCAGGGATCGAATCTGCGTCTCCTGTGTCTCCTACATTGCAAGCAGATTCTTTACCTGCTGAGCCACTGAGGAAGCCTCCCTTCCTTTTGTGCTCAACAACTCTCCACCCGGAATCTGCAGGGTGAGCCCTGCTCTGACGGCAGGCCCCCGTGACAGATGGAAACATCGCGATTGCCCACACATAGAGGCTGAGCTCAGTGTCTGTAAATTCTCCCTCATCTTCCCCTCATACTCAGTATTAGGAGCCCCAGTCCCCTTCTTATTATAACGAGGAAGCACCAGGGTGCCAGTAATATCAGCTTTCTCCCTACCCAGGTTCTCAGGGCTGGCTAGACACATGCAACCTGATCCATTAAGTAGCTGCCTTGTAAACATGCAGCAAGCCAAAGAAAGTCCTTTTAATTCTGCTTCCTGTGGACTTTGAAATTCAAATTCTGTTAGGTACACAAATGATTCCAGCTATGTGATCATATTGCTATAGCAACCTGCCCAGGCTCCTGCAATGCAGGCACTCAGTTCCACCTCTGAGGTGTGGGGTGGGGTGCTTTTCTACTGACCTTTAAATACATCAGCTGTCCTTAGCCATGTTTCAGTTTACCCATTTGCTACTAGCCAAGAGATAAAACTGAGCTTAAGAAATCATAGGCGAACAGCCATTATGTGTAATCCAATTTATCCTGGTAACAAAATTCATTTAGGTGATCTTACGTCTACTCAGCAGTCGAAGGATCACAGGCTTTGTGTGGGAGAGTCCAGTCCACGTCTTCCTGGGAGTGTATAGGAGATCTTCCCTCAGAATGAGATTTGTAGCCTCTGCTTTAGTCCTGTGGGTCTTGGGTCATACCTACCTGCCCTGACTTTCAAACATTTAGTCCCTAACTTCCCTTTAAACTACGAATTAACTACTCAGCTTTCTGATCTTCATTTTTATCTGGTTTTTACATTAGCATGCTCTTTTATGAATGTGTACTTTTATCTCTGACTTCTTGCATGTTGTGGCTCTGATCATTTATATTTCCATAATATTTGCCAATTTTTTTCAGTGTTAACACTTCCCTTTAGTAGCCCTGCTCACTATAACTCATTTCCCAGGATAAAAGCCATGTGTGTACAGTTATATACAATATATAATTATATATATGTAGAAGCACCTCCCCGGAGAAGGCAATGGCACCCCACTCCAGTACTCTTGCCTGGAAAATCCCACGGGCAGAGGAGCCTGGTAGGCTCTAGTCCATGGGGTCGCGAAGAGTCAGACATGACTGAGCGACTTCACTTTCACTTTTCACTTTCATGCATTGGAGAAGGAAATGGCAACCCACTCCAGTGTTCTTGCCTGGAGAATCCCAGGGACGGGGAAGCCTGGTGGGCTTCCATCTGTGGGGTCACACAGAGTCGGACATGACTGAAGCAACTTAGCAGCAGCAGCAGCACCTCCCAGGTGGTGTAGTGGTAAAGAATTCGTGGATCGGGAAATAATGGAAAACAGTGAGAGACTTTATTTTGGGGGGTTCCAAAATCACTACAGATGGTGACTGCAGCCATGAAATTAAAAGATGCTTGCTCCTTGGAAGAAAAGCTATGACCAACCTAGAGAGCATATTAAAAAGCAGAGACATTACTTTGCCAACAAAGGTCCATATAGTCAAGGCTATCGTTTTTCCAATAGTCATGTGTGGATGTGAGAGTTGGACTATAAAGAAAGCTGAGCTGCGAAGAATTGATGCTTTTGAACTGTGCTGTTAGAGAAGACTCTTGAGTCCCTTGGACTGCAAGGAGATCCAACCAATGCATCCTAAAGGAAATCAGTCCTGAATATTCATTGGAAGGACTGATGCTGAAGCTGAAACTCCAATAGTTTGGCTACCTGATGTGAGGAACTGACACATTGGAAAAGACCCTGATGCTGGGAAAGATTGAAGACAGGAGGAGAAGGGGACAACAGAGGATGAGATGGTTGGATGGCATCACTGACTTGATGGACATGAGTTTGAGCAAGCTCTAGGGGTTGGTGATGATCAGGGAGGCCTGGTGTGCTGCAGTCCATGGAGCTGCAAAGAGTCGGACGCGATTGAGTGACTGAACTGAAGGTGAGGAGACTCCAGGGGCATGTAAACCTATACATATATATATATACCTACACACACACACACATATATATATATGTATAGGCATATGTATATGTTCAATAATAGGTTGATAAATATCTCAGATGTTGGTTAACATTTCAGGATATGATGTAAGCTCTCACATTAACTCAAACACAAAATAATTAGCTTTCCTTTAGCTTGGATTAGCTAAATCAAACTCGAAGAAGAGAAAACAAATGTGGAAGGAGTTCATTCACACTTGAATAGTCCCACTTCACCTGTCCTTTTATGCCTTCCTGACAGTATTTTCAGAACATCTGTACAGAAGGGGCGGAAGTTATTTATGAACACTGCGCATGATTATTAGAATAACTCCTGTGGAGTCTTCAAATGGATGCTAAGTCTTGTTAGATATATCTGATGGAAACAAAACAATTTAGAATGCAGTTACACAGTTGGCCTTTGGGGTCCAGTTCTAAAAAGGCATGTATTCAAAGATAAGAGGAGTTTCTTACTGGCGTGGCCACCTCCCATCTCTGGCTCTGAAACCATTTTAGAAGCAAGATGACTCTGCAAGTTGGAACTGAATAAAAGGAGTGTGAAACATTTTCCTGTGAGCAAGTATTTTTCCGTGTAAGCTGAAGAAATGTGGTTGTAGCACTTACACAAAATTGTGATCCGTTTCCTTTCCAGATTAGGTGATTTCTTCTGCTAACAAGTTAGATAATGTCCCAAAGTGAGTTAAAATTACTTTTGACTTCGGTCAGTCTTGAGAAGCACTCCAACAAAATCACATCAGTGCTGTGGATATTGTCCAAGTTTCCAGATTCTGACCTTGAGTGTGCTATTTAATGCCTGTATCAATGGGTGTAAGAATAATAATGATGGCAATTTGAACCTAATAATATTTTCTTTGTCATACAATAAATGGTTAGTGTTTGAAATAATAAACGTGTCTTCACATCTTGCTGCCAAAAAGAACAAGACTCCACCTCCACCCAGAGCAACTCACCGAATGATATCCCATGTTACTCTTCCTCATACATGATACATGTTAAAAACCACACATCTTGAATTGCTGGACTGTATAAAACCAATTATTACACTTGTAAACCTGGACTATTTCATGACAATGACCTGATGGAATAATAACAATTAAAAAAGCATTTGTTTTACAACAAGCCAGTTTTCCAAACCAGAGTTTTAAGTGGTCACATTTCCCAGGCAGCAGTAATGCTATTGCCATGGATTTTCCAGAGGATATTTCACTTTACTGTTATTTATAACTTAGCTCAGCCTTTTTCTATTAGTTATATTTAAATATAGAAAGAAATCTTTTCCCATTCCTCTTTCTTCAGATGTTTCTCTTCAACGCCCACACAAATCCATGAGTCATAAATGAGGCTATGAAAATGAATGGTCCCCATCGCACAAGAACACCCTTCGGCTACCCGTGTGAATTTAGGTAATATAATTATATTACCAAAGTAAGTTCAAAAAGCAGATGAAACAATGCCCATGTGAATTCCATTCAGAAAAAAGAAAAAACAACTGAGAAATGATAAAGTCAACACATTGTCTTTGTGTTCTAATATAACAAAACAGATTTTATACACAAACCCACCCTTTTCTGAACTTTTACATACATACTGTAAAATCTGTATAACTGGGTGGAAGGAGAATGGGGGAACCTAGATTCTAATCTCAGTTCTCCGATTCCTGGTTGGGCGATTCAACTATGACTGTTAGAAGCAGACTTAATCATGTCTCTCTTGCCTCCCCTACAGGGTTGCTAAGCGGGTCGAATGTGATGAAATACGTGTTGATAGAAGTGGTAAGGGAACTGTAATGTGCCATCACAATTTTAAGGTATGTTTATTACAGTTTCTTTAGCTAAAGTAATTGTACAGGCAGGAGAATGACTAGGCAGTGGGATAAATTGACAGGCGGATTATGAAGTTGCTGTTGCAAACATATGTAATGCTAAACTTGGTCCCCAAGGATCCAAGAATGAATTTGGTCCCATAATACAAAATGACATAATTGATCACCATAAGTCAAGTCCAATTCAACCTAAATGATCCAATGATGAGTAAGTAACAAATGTCCAGGACAAAACCATCTATTGCTTTTGCAGCTGAACTTCATTTTACTTCTGTCCAAGGGTAAGTTACCTCTGCAAAACTCCATCTCAGTGATTCTGCATCTTACAAAAGTTATTCCATCAGTCTTCATAACAGCTCTGTTTTAGAGACGGAGAGACTGAAGACTTCAAATAACTTTCTTATTTAACTATGCATTAAAACCTGGTCAGAGTTCTTATAGTATTTCATTGTTATTATATTTGGACAAAAGTGATGAAAATATTTTAATTCCATTTTTAAAAAACTTATTAACTTAGTTAAGGTTTAGCAAATTTAAGTGTAAAGCTGTAAAACATGACATTTTTTTCAGTGGATGATAATATGCATGGTAAACCTTCTAATGGTGCTAAAGAATATATACTGAAAAGTTAGCATCCCTAAGAGAACAAGGGCTTCCCAAGTGGCTCAGTGGCAAGGAATTCACCAGCCAAGTAGGAGATGTGGGTTCAGTCCCTGGGTTGGAGAGATTCCCCTGGAGAAGGAAATGGCAACCCACTCCAATATTTATGCCGGGGAAATCCCAGGACAGAGGAGCATGTGAGCTCCTCTGGGCCACGGGGTTCAAGAAGAGTTAGACGCCACTCAGTGACTAAAAAAACAGGGTAAACTCCCAGCTACCCAATTCTCTTCCCTAAAAGAATATTTTGTTGTTACCCACAAGGTTGAAATCCTTGTACACATATCCATCTGCATGATATTTTAAAAGGAAAGGATGAAATGAGACTTTCAGGTTTTATGAAATACAAATACATGTAAAATGGAAAGAAAGGTTTATTCATAAGTGTTGTAAGACTGGGAAAAAAAAAAAAACAACAACCTTCAAATTCCTTTTTAGCCAAATGAGAAAAACAAGATTGAAAGTCATGGCTTAAGTAAATTTGACCCTATGTGGATTAACATTTGGATATTGTGTCTGACCACCCCAAAGTAAATTATTCTGCAGCCAACCTCAAGTGAAACTCTAGTATTTAGACAATTGCAAGCTTCCCATAAAAAGTAAACAAACGAAGGTCACCTTCCGTAAGCAGAGGGAAATTATGTAAGAAGATGATAGTCTACTTTGCTAAACGAGAAACACATTTAGAATTTTGTTATTTGGGCTTGCTTTGGGGTCTCTTCTGTGGCAAGTCTCAGGAAATCATTTAATGTCACAAAAATGAGGCCATGCACATCATTTTCTCTGAAGTGGCTCCGCCCAGGTTAGCAAGTTGCATGACTGTCACCACAATCCAGTTTTAGTCCATTTTCATCCTGAGTGAGATCTCTTATGCCTGCTTCCAGTTGATTCCCATTCCTTCCCCAGCCTCAGGCAGCTGTTAATCTACCTCTGGTCTCTGGAGAGTTATCTATACACTTAATATAAATGGAATCATACAATACATGGTCTTTTGTGACTGGCTTCTTTCACTTAATATAATGTCTTTGAGGTTCATTTACATTGTAGCATTATCAGTATTTTCCTCTTTATTGATGAATAGTATTCCTTTGTGTAATATACATTAGCATTTTGTTGATCCATAGTTCTTGCTCTGTTAGGGAAGAATAATAGATTTTGCCTATAGAAGAATCTAGTCCTCATTCATTGAATAGCATATCTCAGTATCTCTGTTTTTAGGTCATCCCTGTTGCTGGTGGAACAAAAGCATTAAAAAAAAAAAACACCTGGATTCACTTTGGAGAAATAGATTGAGTATAAGTTTTATTCTTGTTTTCAAACTGATTGTCTATTCATTGATGCCTTAGTTGAGAATATCACTCAGGGAGACGCTTTTCTCTATATAGAGCCCATCAAAGATTTGAGAATAAAATATCTTTTTCAGGTCTCCCCTGGTAGTCCAGTGGTTAAGATGCTGAGCTTTCAGTGCAGGGGGTGTGGGTTTGATCCTTGGTTAGGGAACTAAGATCCTGCATGCCATGCAGCAAGGTCAAACATTTTTTTAAAAAGCACTTTGCTAGCTTTTAGAAACTGAACTTTTTTATCTATAATAAATCATTAAAATTATTGAGACAATGTTGTCTTAAAGTATGATGCCTGGCTATTTTGCAAACTACTTGAATCATTTTTCTCTCACCCTTACTTTATCAACCTATTTATTCCCTCTCTCTTCTTTAGCTTAACAGAGTAATGAACTCAGCTCTGTGTGAAAAAGGGTGGTGAATTAGAAAAAGAACAGTAGTAAGATTTGTGCGAGTATATAAAATGGGAATGAAAATGAGGTGTGGGCTGGTCTCAGGTCCTTACTCTTTTCTAATCTGAGGTCTGGCACTGAAGGTGGCGTTGAGAAAAGGTGAATTTTACTGTTGGTTTTGTCACAGAACCACCTTGAGAAATTTGCATAATGATTTTGCATCTGAATTTTTGCCTTTGTGAAACAAAATTGGCTGTCCAGAGGCCATGGTGGCCGCTTGTTGGCTCCCAGCAGGAGCACACATCCCTCTCAATGGGACCAGTGAGGGAGGGAGGGGCTGCTTTCCCAGAGTCCCCATTCTCCTCACTGCATGTTGGGTCCGTTTCGGTGGTGGCACAGTTGACACGGAGACAGAATAGAGAGGGCACCATGCCAAGTGCCCACAGGATCGAGGCCCTGGAGAGCATTGTGGTGGTGATGGTACAGTTGGTAAGTTGTGTCTGACTCTGCAACACCATGGACTGGAGCCTGCCAGGCTCCTCTGTCTATGGGATTTCCTAGGCAAGAATACAAGAGTGGGTTGCCATTTCCTCCTCCAGGGGATCTTCTTGACCTGGGATCAAATCAGGGTCTCCCGCACTGCAGATAGATTCTTTCCCAATTGAGCCACCAGCAGAACTTTGTAACCACATACAAATTTACTCGGCACCGCTAGGGTCTAGGGGAAGCCAGGATGACCAGTCTTTACCTAAGACTTCACTCCTGGGCTCCCTTTCCCTTGCATGTTTGCATTGTTTATATGTATCAATCTTTCCTCCTTGATGGATACATTGTTCAAGTAGCTTTTCAGGAAGAGACACATTTGCTTAAAAATGAATAGTCCTCATGCTTCTAGTTTATTCCAAGTTGATCTTGGCTAGTGGGTGTGAGACATCTTGGGTTCTACTTCCTCTGTATCACTTCCTAGGGCCTCTTCTGAAAATTCTGTTTCCCAGAGTTTTTGGAAAGAGCACACACAATGTGGCATAAAATAGATGTGAAAGACTGAAATTTGTGGACCACTGTTAAAATGTCAGCTATTCTAGTGAGTATTTATCTCTGTTTCTTTTATGGTTATGTATGTTCGGAAGCCTGATGGGAAGGGAGTTCTCTAAAGATGAATTGCACTTAACGTCCTTGTTTTTTCCACAGCCAAACCAATGTGATTTCACAACCATCCTAATTCCTTTCATTGGCTTAATGGTCCCATTTCCTACCAGAGAGAAAGGCTGGTGAATGTGTGGGGGTGGAAGGGAGGGGCGGGAATGGGTGTTTTTTATGGATTTTTCCCTTTGGCCGTATTTCCAAGTTGAATGCCTCTGATGCTTTTGTTAGAGTTCTCTCAAGGAAGATTTCTAATGTCCCTGCTGGCCAATGTCCTGTTGGCAGGAGAATGTGTTGAGAGCCAGCCAGTCATAAAATTCTGCTGCCAGGAAATGAGGCAGCAGTTAACAGAGGAGAGGATTAGAGCCCAGCTTCAGGCTACGGCTCTGCCTCTCTGCCTACTTAAACAAAATGTCATTTTCTTCTGATATCAAAAGTGAATAGGTGCTTGTAAATAATTCAAACAATCCAGAAATGTATAATTGAGGAAGTCAGAAGCTGTCTGTTATCCTTTCCTTGCAATGACTGTTAAGCGATTTGTTGATTATTTCTCTAGATTTCGTTCTCTGCATAATACTAACATTTGCATTCGTTTTCAAAATTAGAATCAAATTAGATGCAGCGTTCTGCCTGCCTTTTCATGCTTTTTTAAATCATGCTTTTCTGCTTAACATTATATATGAGAATTTTTCCTCATCTTTAAATCTATCTCATTCTTGTTAAATATTTGAATGGCTGTACCACACTTTAATTAAACCACTTCTAAAGGCTTGTTTCAAATATTTGAACTTTAAAAAGGCACTGCAATAAATATTTTTGGTCATATTTCTTTGCAAGCTTGTGTAAGTGTTTTGGGTGTATACGTTCTTAGACATTTGTGCCTGCTCTTGAATAATGGTAAATTTTTAACTACAAAATGAGACAAGTAAGTTGCCTTTTATTATACAGTTATAACTGGTGAGTGAAGGAAATTTGGTCAAATTTAAGCATGTCAGTAACAAATGTGGATCATTTTTCAAGCTTCTTGCCAACTCCCATCTTTGTGAAAGATGTAACAGTTCCCGACTCTGTCTTAATCCTGGATTCCTAACAAGGGAAATGGAGCCGAAACGACAGGTGACTTGGCCCTGGGCCTGATGTGGTTCCTTTCATTGCTAGAGCTGACGTGGCTCAGTGGGTGAGAAGCAGGACTCCGGCCAGCCTGCCTCACCTGATATCCCAGTTCTGCTGCTCTTTCTCAGTGTGCTCCACGGTGAAGCCAGAGGCAAGGGATAATGCCTGCTTCTTAAGAGGACACGGGGATTCAGTGAATTAATACCTCAGTTCAGCTCAGTCGCTCAGTCGTGTCTGACTCTGTGATGCCATGGACTGCAGCTCGCCAGGCTTCCTTGTCCATCACCAACTCCCAGTGCTTGCTCAAAGTCACGTCCACCACATTGGTGAGGCCATCCAACCATCTCATCCTCTGTCGTCCCCTTTTCCTCCCACCCTCAATCTTTCCCAGCATCAGGGTCTTTTCTAATGTGTCGGTTCTTCGCATCAGGTGGCCAAAGTATTGGAGTTTCAGTTTCAGCATCAGTCCTTCCAATGAATAGTCAGGACTGATTTCCTTTAGGTTGGACTAGTTGGATCTCCTTGCAGTCCAAGGGACTCGCAAGAGTCTTCTCTTAACACCACAGTTCAAAAGCATCAATTCTTCTGCACTCAGCTTTCTTTATAGTCCAACTCTCACAACCATACATGACTACTGGAAAAACCATAGCTTTGACTAGATAGACCTTTGTCAGCAAAGTAATGTCTCTGCTTTTTAATATGCTGTCTAGGTTTATCATAGCTCTTCTAATACCTAGTAAACACTTAGAGCTGTACTGGGTACATCATAAGCATTTTGTGCATGGTAACTATCATTGTGATTAGTACTCAAAATCACTAATCTTTTTTTTTTGAGGTGTTATTAATTTTTCTTGGATTATAGTTGCTTTACAATGTTGTGTTAGTTTCTACCACACAACAAAATGAATCACCATACGTATACACACATCCTCTCTTGAATTTCCCTCCTATTTAGGACACCACAATGCATTAAGTAGAGTTCCTTGCGCTATACAGTATGTTCCCATCTGTTGTCCATTTCTTACATAGAATCAGTAGTGTATGGGCTTCCTGGTGGCTCAGCAGTAAAGAATCTGCTAGCCAATGCAGGAGATGAGAGTTCAGTTCCTGGGTAAGGAAGATCCCCTGGAGAAGGAAATGGGAACCCACTACAGTATTCTTGCCTGGAAAATCCCATGGACTGAGGAGTCTGGTGGGCTATAGTCCATAGAGTCACAAAGAGTCATACACAACTTAGCAACTAAACAACAACAAAAACATCAATAGTGTATAAACGTCAACCCCAATCTCCCAGTTCTTCCCACCCCATCTCTTTCCTTTTTGGTGTCCATACATTTATTGAGTTTGACTCCTTGAGACCCTATAGGCTGCAGCTCACCAGGCTCCTGTGTCCTCCGCTGGCTCCTGGAGTTTGCTAAAGTTCAAGTTCATTGAGCTGGTTATGCTACCCAACCATCTCATCTGCTGCCGCCCCTTTCTCCTCCTGCCCTCAATCTTTCCCCACATCATGGTCTTTTCCAGTGAGTCAGCTCTATGCATCAGGTGGCCAAAATACTGAAGCTTCAGTTTCAGCATCAATCCTTTGAATGAATATGATTTTCTACAGGATTGACTGGTTTGATCTCTTAGCTATCCAAGGGACTCTGAAGAGTCTACTCCAGCACCACAATTCAAAAGTATCAATTCTTTGGCATTCAGCCTTCTTTATGATCCAACTTTAGCTCCAAATATTTAGGAGAAAACCTTATTTGTGTATGATGTAGGCTGTAGTGAATGTAGGCGCTACGTGCTCTGGGAAGCCTCATCATTGAGACTGTGTTGCTTCTTCCTCAAAGTTCTTGTATTCATGAAGTGACGGTTCATATGGTGCTGTTTGTATTCTGGTGAATGCTTCCCTCCGCTGTCTCAGCTTCGGACTTGATCATCTTGAGGAAAGAGTGCATCTGCATCGTTCACCATTTTTATTAAGCCTCTACTAAATGTTCATCTATTTGTGCACTAGATCCTACCCGCTCCTGTATGTTCAAAGACTTGCCTGTTTTTTCCGTCACCACTGATTTCTTCTCCTCAACAGGAGCCCCACAGTCAGTATCCAAGTATGCTATCATAACTCTCCTGTAAAAACAAACAAACAAACAAAAACGTAAAGCTTCCTTTGAATCAAGTTTGCCCCCAGAGTCTTCCCTGGTGGTCCAGGGATTAAGAATCCACCTTGTAATGCAAAGGACACTGGTTCAATCCCTGATCCAGGAAGATTCCGCATGTCGCAAGGCAACTAAGCCCGTGTACCGCAGCTACTGAAGCCTGCATGTCTAGAGCCTATACCCCGCCACAAGAGAGCCACTGCGATGGGAAGCCTGTGCACCACAGCTAGAGGGTGGTCCCTGCTCTCCACAACCAGAGAAAGCCCTAGTGCAGCAACAAAGACCCAGTGCAGCAAAAATAAGATAAATTAATTAATTAAAAAATTTCGCCTCTAGCTATGACCGCGTATCTCTGCTCTGCTTTGTTGAAAATGTCCCTCAGAAGAAACGCCTGTTCTACTGTCCACTGTCTTACCTTCCAGCCCATCCATAATCCACCCCAATCAGGAGTCTGATTTTTAGTCTTTCATTCCCATCAGCCTCTGCAACCGCTCTCGTCCAAGTCCCCAGTGACTTCATCTTGGTAAGCTCTTTGCCCTCATCTTCCTTGACTTCAGCCACACTGGGCACAGTTGACTACTTCCTCCTTCTTGAAAGACTTCTCTGAATCTTTACAGGTTCATCTATTTTCTTATCAGAAACTTAAAAAAAATTTTTTTTAAAGTTATGCATGTCAAATCTTTTCATCACAAGTACTTGGCCTCCCATAGTTCACATCTCATTCATCTTTACATTCTTTTTGGTCCTAAAGCACAATGTCTAATATGAGGAAGATCTTATGAATCTCTATGGAGTTACTTCATACACACATGAAAAAATATGCATGCAGGTTATTTTTTAAAATACAGATGAATTAACCAGAAATTATTTAAAACTGTCCCCTCTGGGGTGTAGGAGTAGAGTGGAGGAAAAGATGATGGGAATAAGATTTGTTTGAGGTATTCCTTTTTCAATAGATAAAACTTCCTGAATGTTTTACATATTCAAAAATAAACTTAAAGGTGTTTAAACACTAAGATTAATAAGAACGGAAACAAATGAATCTAATTGCATACCATATTGATAACTTGGGAAAGAAAAAATAAATTTGAGTAACATTTGTGAACAGCACTATAAATGCATATCCTTTAGTTCAGTTCAATTCAGTCACTCAGTCGTGTCTGACTGTGACGCCATGGACTGCAGCACGCCAGGCTTCTCTGTCCACCACCAACTCCTAGAACTTACTCAAGCTCATGTCCATCGAGTCGGTGATGCCATCCAACCATCTCATCCTCTGTTGTCCCCTTTTCCTCCCACCCTCAATCATCCCCAGCATCAGGGTTTTTTCCAGTGAGTCAGTTCTTCGCATCAGGTGGCCAAAGCATTGGAGTTTCGCCTTCAGCATCAGTCCTTCCAATGAACATTCAGGACTGATTTCCTTTAGGATGGACTGGTTGGATCTCCTTGCAGTCCAAGGGACTCTCAAGAGTCTTCTCCAGCACCACAGTTCAAAAGCATCAGTTCTTCGGTGCTCAGCTTTCCTTATAGTCCAACTCTCACATCCATACATGACCACTGGAAAAACCAAAGCTTTGACTAGACAGACCTTTGTTAGCAAAGTAATGTCTCTGCTTTTAAATATGCTGTCTGGGTTGGTCATAACTTTTCTTCCAAGGAGTAAGTGTTTTTAATTTCATGGCTGCCATCACCATCTGCAGTGATCTTGGAGCCCCCAAAATAAAGCCACTGGAGCCACAGCTGCACGGCGCTAGAGCAGGTTTCTCCACGACTTTGAGGAGATACCCCATGTCCAAGGGCAAATGAGAAACCCCAGCAAGATGGTAGGAGGAGTGAAATTGCATTTAGAATCAAGCCCCATACTCACCAGAGATTCTCTGAGGGCTCAAACAAACCTTGTGCATGTCCTTTGTGGGGTATATTCGAAGAACAAAAAGGATAGCTTGGAAATTTTGGACTTCACAGTAACTTTGTAATTGGTAGCGATATTGGTGATGTGACTCTGGAACAATTTTGTGTATATTATGGAATAGATCAAATTAATAAATATATTTGTGTTTTGTGAACCAGACTTCATTACAGGTAAAAAAGAAATATAAACATGGTATGAGGGAAGCTGGGGAACACTGTGCTGTTGGATTTGAACTGGAAGTATCAAATAAACCTGTGTGTGTTTCCTAATATGTACACTGAAAAGTGATGGGACCGGATGCCATGATCTTCGTTTTCTGAATGTTGAGCTTTAAGACAAGTTTTTCACTCTCCTCCTTCACTTTCATCAAGAGGCTTTTTAGCTCCTCCTCACTTTCTGCCATAAGGATGGTGTCATCTGCATATCTGAGGTTATTGATATTTCTCCCAGCAATCTTGATTCCAGCTTGTGTTTCTTCCAGTCCAGCGTTTCTCATGATGTACATAGAGCCTTTGAAAGAGTTAAAAGTTATTAGAGTAGTGCTGGTGTAGAATTTCATTATAGGGCCAATGCTTGTTGCTAAGTTCCCATATCTCTTATCCACTGTACACCTGAGAATGCATTAGTTAACATAGTGAGAATGTAAGAAAAACAAGTGTAGCCTTGAATTTAACCACATCAGACTTTTGAACTAATTGGTTCTTTCTTGTAACTCATTGCACCTTTCAGTTCAGTTCAGTTCAGTCACTCAGTCGTGTCCGACTCTTTGCGACCTCATGAATCGCAGCATGCCAGGCCTCCCTGTCCATCACCATTTCCCGGAGTTCACTCAGACTCATGTCCATTGAGTCCATGATGCCATCCAGCCATCTCATCCTCGGTCGTCCCCTTCTCCTCCCGCCCCCAATCCCTCCCAGCATCAGAGTCTTTTCCAATGAGTCAACTCTTCGCAATGGCACCCCACCCCAGTACTCTTGCCTGGAAAATCCAATGGACGCAGTAGCCTGGTGGGCTGCAGTCCATGGGGTCGCTAATAGTCGGACAGACTGAGCGACTTCACTTTCACTTTTCTCTTTCATGCATTGGAGAAGGAAATGGCAACCCACTCCAGTATTCTTGCCTGGAGAATCCCAGGGATGGGGGAGCCTGGTGGGCT
>SJYX01009985.1:449764-466688 GCA_006410675.1 Oreotragus oreotragus | reverse complement strand
TCCACACAGTCAAAGGCTTTGGCATAGTCAATAAAGCAGAAATAGATGTTTTTCTGGAACTCTCTTGCTTTTTCCATGATCCAGCGGATGTTGGCAATTTGATCTCTGGTTCCTCTGCCTGTTCTAAAACCAGCTTGAACATCAGGGAGTTCACGGTTCACATATTGCTGAAGCCTGGCTTGGAGAATTTTGAGCATTACTTTACTAGCGTGTGAGATGAGTGCAATTGTGTGGTAGTTTGAGCATTCTTTGGCATTGCCTTTCTTTGGGATTGGAATGAAAACTGACCTTTTCCAGTCCTGTGGCCACTGCTGAGTTTTCCAAATTTGCTGGCATATTGAGTGCAACACTTTCACAGCATCATCTTCCAGGATTTGAAACAGCTCAACTGGAACTGAGAAATGTAACTCTGGCATTTTCCGAGGCTGACATAGATTAGAAATATAAAGAAAAAACACTTGGAGGGAAAATAAGTTTTCTGGTTGAGCAGCCTTTATCAAAGGAGGGTCATAAAATGTTCACAGGCCTCCAAGGCCAGAAGACACTGTACACAACATCTTTTGTGGGAAAAGTATGCAGAAAAAATCCTGGTTTCGATAAGGGCAAAACTGCTGGAATGATTGGGCTGACTCTGTATGACCTTGCATCTTTCATTTCCCTCTGTGTATAAGGCAAGGTATAAAAGTACCTTTTAAAAATAAAGCTATTGGGCCTTGCTCACTGAAACAGCTTGGTCACCCCATGTCAATCATTTTCTCTCTCTCTCTTACTTTCTTTTTCAGGCTGACCCCTTGGAGCATAGAGGCTCCCTGCTTTCACTTATCTGCCCGGGTTTCTAAGACCTGAACCGGAAGACGTTCTGGGTCTTCACTCCTTCGGGAGACCGGGAGGGCACCTGTGGCCTCCGTGAACAGGGCAAACTTCTTGTCTCAGAGTTTTATTGGTTCTCTTTGTAAACCAAGGAATATCAGCCTTTTTCTCTCCTCTATTTTCTTATCTTCAACATTCTTTCCTTATCTCTCTCTAAATCAATCGCCAACGCTCTTTCTCCTTTGGGTTTCCTTGGATCATGTGGGGGCTGGACCCCAGCAGTCCATAAAGCTAAATCTGGCAACGAGACCATCAAAAGGAAGAATAGTAGCAGTGAGTGATAATATACTGCACACAAAAATGCATGAGAGTTAATGATAATGCACAAATAAGAAAAAGAAAGGGAAAAAGGGGGGAAGATTTTCTCTGGAGTAGAATGCCAGCTAATAAATAAAAGCCAATCAAGTTATAAAGCCAGCTGGAACCTCTGACTTGAGAATTGTGTGAAACGTTGTTGGGAAACAGAATATTCACATGATTTCACAGTATCACCACAGTTACTTGTGAATTCCAAAGGGGGAGTATCTTTACAAAGGAGAGGTCTGGCAACAACCTTAACCAAATGAGCAAACTTAGCGCCACATACAGTGAACAAACCAGCATAAACCCTGTGCTATGATGCTGTAAGTACATAATGTCCCTATGGCATATTCCTGCCAAAAACATTTAATCTGAATGTGATCATAAAATGTGTTAAACACTCAGTTGTGTTCGACTCTTTGTGACCCGACGGACTCTAACCCTCCAGGTTCCTCTGTCCATGGGATTCTCCAGGCAAAAATACTAGAGTGGGTTGCCGTTCCCTTTTCCAGGGCATCTTCTTGACCCAGGAATCGAACCCAGGTCTCCTGCATTACAGGGAGATTCTTTACCATCTGAGTCATCAGGAAAGCCTCTATGTAAGAAAATTAAGTGTCTTGAAAAGCCAAATAGGGCAGAAAGACTGTTCTAAAATAAGAGAACTTGAAGAGACATGGCAGTTTCTAGAGACTGCTATAAAAAATTTTTGGAAACTACTGGGGAAATTTGAATATGGATTGTATATTAGATATATTAATGCTATTGAATGAAAATTAATTTTCTGGGAGGAAGTGTATGTGGGGAGTTGTTTGCTGCTGCTGCTGCTAAGTCGCTTCAGTCGTGTCCGACTCTGTGCGACCCCATAGATGGGGGAGTTGTTTAAGGAATAAAAATTTCAGTTTGCAATATGGAAATGTTTTGAAGTCTGTCTGTTACACAGCAATGTGTGTGTACTTAATACGACTTAACAGCACACTTTGAAAGGGTTAAGAAGGCAAATTTTTGTTATGTGCTTTTTAACCACGGTTGGAAAAATTTCTAATCCTTTAGGAATTAATTTTCCGAAGTGTGACAATGTTACTTTTATATAAAAAAAATCCTCTATAAGACACATGTTGAAATATTTAGGGATGAAACGTCTAAACTTACTTTCAAGTGGTTTAGCAGGAAAAAATAAAAGTGTGTGTGTGTGTGTGCTGAAAGAAAGTGAGTAAGCAGCAAAATGTTAAGAAATGTTGACTCTGGATGATGGGTATACAGATGATATTCATTATTCTCTTCCGTCCACTATATGGAAATGGTCCAACGAAAATTTTGAAAAATGAAGTCAAACAGGACAATTACCCGAAACTATATCCTGCTTTAATTTTCATTTCATTCATCAGTTTCCTCATGATGATTTACTTATTCTCACTTTAATTATGTGGCCAGTCTGACACAATCCTTCACTCTTTAGTGGAGTCTTAATTGTTTCTTACCTACTTACCTCTTTGTAGATATAGATATGAAAACCCTGAACCACAGTAGGCCAAATATCTTTTTTCAGACCGTTTTCTTATAGTACTGGAGAGCCTGGGTCTAGTCTGGGTCCTCTTTTCTCTGCACTCCTCCCTGAGTGATCTTGCTAATCTCACAGCTTCCTGGATCATGTCTATGTAAAAATGTCCAGTTTCGTTTTTGAGAAGTACTTATTCATTTTTGGCTGTGGTGGGCCTTCGTTAACCACACGCGGGCTTCTCTCTAGCCGTGGTGAGCAGAGGCTGCTCTCCGCTGTGCTGCCTGGGCTTTTCTTTGCAGTGGCTTCTGTTGCAGAGAACGGGCTCCAGCTGCATGGGCTTGCTTACCCTGTGGCCTGTGGAATCCTCCTGGACAAGGACTGAACTTGTGTCCCCTTAACTGGCAAGGAGATTCTTAACCGCTGGATCACCAAGGAAGTTCCAATAGTTTCACTTTTATATTTGTAACCGTGACCCTTCTTGTAGCTTCTGGCAACATTTCAAGGGCAATGACCACCTCGTGCCCAGACACAGACCAGAAGGAGCTAGGATTCCCTGGAGAAACGGTTTACTCCCTGGCAGAAGCAGGGAAGGCCTTGAAAATCCTGTTCTGCCAGAAAACAAAGAGGGTTCAAAGAACAATGAAAACCTGTCTAAAGGACACAGCAGCCAGCTTGAAGAGGCTTCCAAGGGCCAAATCTAGGCTAACCAGAGCACCAAAGTAAATAATGATAGTAATGGAGTAAAATAAGAATTCATAACTTCCCATGATATGAATTAGGAATTGCCTTTTCCTTTAAAGGGCCAGGTGATAAATATTTTAGGCTTAATAAGCTATGCAGTCACAACTATTCAACTTTGCCATTGTAACACAAAAGCAGCTATGGACAATATATAAATGAATGAGTGGCTATGTTCCAATAAAACTTTATTTACAGAAACAGATAGCAGGATGAATTGACCCATGAATCATAGTTTGCCTATCCCTGCATCTAAATAAACAGATGAATAAACAAATAGGCAGAAGAGAAAGTTCTTTATCACAATGGAATGCCAATAAATAATCACAGAAGGAATGACGGAGTTAAAAAAATTACAGTGTGGCAACCATCAAAGTAATTATCAATTTAGGTGAGAAATATCAATGGATGCTAAAAATAGTGTGCCAAAAAATAGCTCCAAATCAAATACTTATTAATTACAAAGTTGGGGGAGGGAGTATCTTCACAGTGAAGCTATCTGCAGACACTCTTTTAATAAAATGATAAATGTTAATAGCACAAGTGAGGGTTCAGAGGCTTCCCTGAGAGCTCAGTTGGTAAAGAATCTGTCTGCAATGCAGGAGACCCCTGTTTGATTCCTGGGTTGGTAAGATCTGCTGGAGAAAGGCTAGGCTACCCACTCCAGTATTTTTGGGCTTCCCTGTGGCTCAGCTGGTGAAGAATCTGCCTGCAATGTGGGAAACCTGGGTTTGATCCTGTGTTGGGCAGATTCCCTGGAGAAAGGAAAGGCTACCCACTCCAGTATTCTGGCCTGGAGAATTCCATGGACTGTATAGTTCATGGGGTCACAAAGAGTCAGACATGACTGAATGACTTTCACTTCACTTAAAGTGTTCAAATCAACATTATTTGCCACCTGATATGACACAATGAGAAAAAACACAGCATTGCTCCTCTGATGTTTCTGCCAAATGTTTATAACTTGGGTCTAAACATGAGAAAACATTAGCAAACCCAACAGAGTGACACTTAGAATTTGAGGGTTTATCAAGTAAAAAAAATGCTCACAGCATGGCAGCCACTCACACCCACTTTATTAGAACATACTCCGACAGATTTTCATGTGGGAAAGTCTCTTTCAGGTCACTACCCAGAAGGGAAGGAGGACAGGGAACTCCTTGAGGAAAGGCGAGATTGAAAAGGGCACTACATGACTAGGTAATTCTGTTGAAATGAAGGCACAAGTAAATTTGGTGGAAAAAACATACAATACTTCGTGATCTACTTATCTGTTTATTTTATTCATTCCAATATTACTGGCAAATCACAGAACATCCAGGCTTATGCAATAATAATTAAATTCAGCTATCTTTGATGTTTTGCCAAATTTCAGTCATATTAAACCATACCTTTCTATGTATTTTTGAATCTTATTGTGGCATTTTAATTGTCAAGATAAGTAGATAGAATATATTTTATTTTATAATTTGTCATCTTGTTTTATAAATTCTAATTATTTAGACTGTGACATATGGACCTTCATTTGTAATACTGATTCATGCTCCAAATTTTAGGGTCTGGCCTGGGTTGGGGAATACTTTGTATTCCACTGACTTCAGAAGAACAAAGAAAAGGAACATTTAGTCCAGTGATCCAGTAATTTAAAGTTAGATCTGTGGATGTTCTGCTTCTTGTTGAGATAAACAATAATAAATATTTTTTAATTTATTTTTTATTTATTAAAAAATAAATATGTTTTGTCTATAATATTTTCTTAAAGAAGCCTAAGAAGATCTTCAAGGCATTCAACCATTAGTGACAAAAAAAATCTTCCAACAACATAACCTTTAACCATGATGTCCACAAAGCTTGTAAAATGTGTTTGTTATAGAAGATGGTATGTATTGGAATCTACTTGTTATAGAACATTGAGTTGCTCACTTGAGCTGCCCACAAATTCACTACTGTGGTGCCATTACCTGAAAAAGAGAACCTAAGGAGAGACATTGGTCTGGGGAAGGATGTGGTTAAGTTACTTTTTGAANAAATGTTGACTCTGGATGATGGGTATACAGATGATATTCATTATTCTCTTCCGTCCACTATATGGAAATGGTCCAACGAAAATTTTGAAAAATGAAGTCAAACAGGACAATTACCCGAAACTATATCCTGCTTTAATTTTCATTTCATTCATCAGTTTCCTCATGATGATTTACTTATTCTCACTTTAATTATGTGGCCAGTCTGACACAATCCTTCACTCTTTAGTGGAGTCTTAATTGTTTCTTACCTACTTACCTCTTTGTAGATATAGATATGAAAACCCTGAACCACAGTAGGCCAAATATCTTTTTTCAGACCGTTTTCTTATAGTACTGGAGAGCCTGGGTCTAGTCTGGGTCCTCTTTTCTCTGCACTCCTCCCTGAGTGATCTTGCTAATCTCACAGCTTCCTGGATCATGTCTATGTAAAAATGTCCAGTTTCGTTTTTGAGAAGTACTTATTCATTTTTGGCTGTGGTGGGCCTTCGTTAACCACACGCGGGCTTCTCTCTAGCCGTGGTGAGCAGAGGCTGCTCTCCGCTGTGCTGCCTGGGCTTTTCTTTGCAGTGGCTTCTGTTGCAGAGAACGGGCTCCAGCTGCATGGGCTTGCTTACCCTGTGGCCTGTGGAATCCTCCTGGACAAGGACTGAACTTGTGTCCCCTTAACTGGCAAGGAGATTCTTAACCGCTGGATCACCAAGGAAGTTCCAATAGTTTCACTTTTATATTTGTAACCGTGACCCTTCTTGTAGCTTCTGGCAACATTTCAAGGGCAATGACCACCTCGTGCCCAGACACAGACCAGAAGGAGCTAGGATTCCCTGGAGAAACGGTTTACTCCCTGGCAGAAGCAGGGAAGGCCTTGAAAATCCTGTTCTGCCAGAAAACAAAGAGGGTTCAAAGAACAATGAAAACCTGTCTAAAGGACACAGCAGCCAGCTTGAAGAGGCTTCCAAGGGCCAAATCTAGGCTAACCAGAGCACCAAAGTAAATAATGATAGTAATGGAGTAAAATAAGAATTCATAACTTCCCATGATATGAATTAGGAATTGCCTTTTCCTTTAAAGGGCCAGGTGATAAATATTTTAGGCTTAATAAGCTATGCAGTCACAACTATTCAACTTTGCCATTGTAACACAAAAGCAGCTATGGACAATATATAAATGAATGAGTGGCTATGTTCCAATAAAACTTTATTTACAGAAACAGATAGCAGGATGAATTGACCCATGAATCATAGTTTGCCTATCCCTGCATCTAAATAAACAGATGAATAAACAAATAGGCAGAAGAGAAAGTTCTTTATCACAATGGAATGCCAATAAATAATCACAGAAGGAATGACGGAGTTAAAAAAATTACAGTGTGGCAACCATCAAAGTAATTATCAATTTAGGTGAGAAATATCAATGGATGCTAAAAATAGTGTGCCAAAAAATAGCTCCAAATCAAATACTTATTAATTACAAAGTTGGGGGAGGGAGTATCTTCACAGTGAAGCTATCTGCAGACACTCTTTTAATAAAATGATAAATGTTAATAGCACAAGTGAGGGTTCAGAGGCTTCCCTGAGAGCTCAGTTGGTAAAGAATCTGTCTGCAATGCAGGAGACCCCTGTTTGATTCCTGGGTTGGTAAGATCTGCTGGAGAAAGGCTAGGCTACCCACTCCAGTATTTTTGGGCTTCCCTGTGGCTCAGCTGGTGAAGAATCTGCCTGCAATGTGGGAAACCTGGGTTTGATCCTGTGTTGGGCAGATTCCCTGGAGAAAGGAAAGGCTACCCACTCCAGTATTCTGGCCTGGAGAATTCCATGGACTGTATAGTTCATGGGGTCACAAAGAGTCAGACATGACTGAATGACTTTCACTTCACTTAAAGTGTTCAAATCAACATTATTTGCCACCTGATATGACACAATGAGAAAAAACACAGCATTGCTCCTCTGATGTTTCTGCCAAATGTTTATAACTTGGGTCTAAACATGAGAAAACATTAGCAAACCCAACAGAGTGACACTTAGAATTTGAGGGTTTATCAAGTAAAAAAAATGCTCACAGCATGGCAGCCACTCACACCCACTTTATTAGAACATACTCCGACAGATTTTCATGTGGGAAAGTCTCTTTCAGGTCACTACCCAGAAGGGAAGGAGGACAGGGAACTCCTTGAGGAAAGGCGAGATTGAAAAGGGCACTACATGACTAGGTAATTCTGTTGAAATGAAGGCACAAGTAAATTTGGTGGAAAAAACATACAATACTTCGTGATCTACTTATCTGTTTATTTTATTCATTCCAATATTACTGGCAAATCACAGAACATCCAGGCTTATGCAATAATAATTAAATTCAGCTATCTTTGATGTTTTGCCAAATTTCAGTCATATTAAACCATACCTTTCTATGTATTTTTGAATCTTATTGTGGCATTTTAATTGTCAAGATAAGTAGATAGAATATATTTTATTTTATAATTTGTCATCTTGTTTTATAAATTCTAATTATTTAGACTGTGACATATGGACCTTCATTTGTAATACTGATTCATGCTCCAAATTTTAGGGTCTGGCCTGGGTTGGGGAATACTTTGTATTCCACTGACTTCAGAAGAACAAAGAAAAGGAACATTTAGTCCAGTGATCCAGTAATTTAAAGTTAGATCTGTGGATGTTCTGCTTCTTGTTGAGATAAACAATAATAAATATTTTTTAATTTATTTTTTATTTATTAAAAAATAAATATGTTTTGTCTATAATATTTTCTTAAAGAAGCCTAAGAAGATCTTCAAGGCATTCAACCATTAGTGACAAAAAAAATCTTCCAACAACATAACCTTTAACCATGATGTCCACAAAGCTTGTAAAATGTGTTTGTTATAGAAGATGGTATGTATTGGAATCTACTTGTTATAGAACATTGAGTTGCTCACTTGAGCTGCCCACAAATTCACTACTGTGGTGCCATTACCTGAAAAAGAGAACCTAAGGAGAGACATTGGTCTGGGGAAGGATGTGGTTAAGTTACTTTTTGAATTTGAGACATATGAAAACCCAGTATGTGGTTGCCTATCCTGAGTTTACCAGTGGAGTCTGAGCTGGTGATTTAGATTTATCACTCATCTGCACTCCAGGGACAAAGACAAGGAGTTTGTGCAGAAAGAGAGATACACTGCTGGGTGAAAAGAAGAGAGAGGCACAAGACTGAGCCCCGAGGACCTTACCAAGAGGTGAAGAATGGGCAGGAAAGGAGGGGCCAACAAATGAGACCAGGAAAGTACAGTCAGAGAAGGAGAAAGAAACCCCGGGAAATGGTGGTGGTGGGGTGAGTTGCTGAAGCTGACAGAGAGGAGTTTCAAAGAGGAGAGGGTGATCAGTGGTTTCATGTGGCAGGGAAAATCAGGGCTGGAAGTAAGCCACTGCCTTTGGTAAGTGGGAAGGAATGGAGGAGGTGGCAAATGGTAGTTTCAAATGATTGATGGGAGTAGAAGCAAGATTGCAGTAGGATGAAGGGTGAAAAGGATTTCCATGGTGGATCAGTGGTAAAGAGTCTGCCTCCAGTGCAGGAGCTGAAGGAGACATGGGTCCAATCCCTGGGTCAGGAAGATCCCCTGGAGGAGGGCATGGCAACTCACTCCAGTATTCTTGCCTGGAGANTAGAAGCAAGATTGCAGTAGGATGAAGGGTGAAAAGGATTTCCATGGTGGATCAGTGGTAAAGAGTCTGCCTCCAGTGCAGGAGCTGAAGGAGACATGGGTCCAATCCCTGGGTCAGGAAGATCCCCTGGAGGAGGGCATGGCAACTCACTCCAGTATTCTTGCCTGGAGAAATCCATGGACAGAGGAGCCTAGTGGGCTATGGCCTGTAGGGTCACAAAGAGTTGTACACACTTCATGCATGCACGATAGATGAAAGGTGTTACTAGGTGGCAAATTATTTTTTAAGAGGGGTGACAGTGAAGTGCAAGAACAGGAAGAGGCAAAGGCCTGAGTTGAAGGGCACAAAACAGGATGTGACTCCTTTTCCTTTCTCTCCCTTCCCCCGACTTCCATTACTCCCTCTCCCCTTCCTTCGTTCTTTCTTTCCTTCCTAGGACAAAGAGTTTTTAAGCAGGTCTGTACTCTAAAAGAGTGGAGATTCAGTGGAGAAGAAGGGACTAAAAATATGAGCAGGAACACAACTGATGTCCTGAAATTCTCAAAGAAGCTGAAGGAAGATCAAGAAACCTAGGGGAGTTATTTACCTACAAAGGAATCATGACAGTAGCGTCTTTTGAGGCAGGAAGCAGAAGCAGAAAGGACAATTAAAGATAAATGTGGAGGTCCAGGGGATGAGAGTAGAAGTTTATTCCTATAATTCTTGGCCCTCTTAGGATCCCATGGGGATAGACTTGACCAAAGAAAAGTGAGTGGGAGTTATCACGGAGTAAGGGCAGTTCCGATCTGTATTATGTGGTTATGTGTTAAATTCCGAGGTTTACACTATACCTGCTTCAGAACTTTGGAGATGGAGAGGCCAGTTCAAGGTATGACAGTCAAGAACAGTTTAAGAAAAGAGACTGGATTTGAGCTGGCTTTGAAAGAGTGGCAGAGTTTGATAACGTCTTGGCTCCAGTTTACAAATAAGGGAACATTTTGGAACCTAGCTGCCCTGGAAAAGCAAACTCTTGCTAACTAATGAGCATTTTTTGGGGGTAATAGAAACCTCAGGAATATGGAAATGTGGGTGAGGAAAATTGGGAAAATCCAAATTTATTCTTTCCCAAGAAGTCCCTGGTATATCAGCCAAATAAACTCAGGGAAGAATTTTTGAAATAAACAATAAATTTTCCTTGTGCAGTAGGACTGTGAGGCTGGGTCTGTTGTTATTTAAATAACATATCTGGAATTGCCTCAAGAAAGCTGAGAAGAGGTAATTGTTTCCTTGCCCCCCAGATTCATATGTCGACACTTCAACTCCCAATGTGACTATATTTGGAGATAGTGAAACAGAAGGGAAGGGGGCAGGGCACAACTTTTAAAAGAATGATACAACTGAGGACATGACATAAACTGGTTAGGACCAAATAGGTCCAAGATGGTGGATGGATGAGTTGACTTCCACTAGAACTTGAGCCTCAGTAAATATGTAATACCTTAGTGAAGTTGCTCAATCCCGTCCGACTCTTTGCAACCCCATGGACTGTAGCCTATCCCGCTCCTCCATCCATGGAATTTTCCAGGCAAGAGTGCTGGAGTGGATTGCGATTTCCTTCTCCAGGAGGTCTTCCCAACCCAGGAATTGAACCCTGGTCTCCTGCATTGCAGGCAGACGCTTTACTGGCTGAGCCACCAGGGAAGCCATGTAATACATTAGCATATGTTAAACGACACATGCATAAGTGCCATGACAGTTGTAAGGCTGACCATAAAGGTCAAAAAGTAGGCTGCTGCTGCTGCTGCTGCTAAGTCATTTCAGTCGTGTCCGACTCTGTGTGACCCCATAGACGGCAGCCCACCAGGCTCCCCCATCCCTGGGATTCTCCAGGCAAGAATACTGGAGTGGGTTGCCATTTCCTTCTCCAATGCATGAAAGAGAAAAGTGAAAGTGAAGTCGCTCAGTCTGTCCGACTGTTAGCGACCCCATGGACTGCAGCCCACCAGGCTACTCCGTCCATTGGATTTTCCAGGCAAGAGTACTGGGGTGGGGTGCCATTGCCTTCCCCTCAAAAAGTAGGCAATGGCCCCATTTCTGGAAATTCCCACTCCTTTCCCAAAATAGACGGAGTACTCTTCTTACTCATTAGCCTATGAAATTACCCACCCCTATAAAAATGACAACCCCATACCCTGGTGCTGCTTTTGCCTTCTGAGATGGCTCACACTCTGTGAAGTGTGTTTCTAACTAAATCCACTTCTTACTTACCACTTTGTCTTTCAATGAATCCTTTCTGTGATGAGATATCAAGAACCTGAGCTTCATTAAGTCCTGAGACCAGGTGTGTGATGTCCATTAAAAGTCCCAATCTGAGATGTACAGTTTCAATAGGGCTTTTAGGAAGTAGTTAGGGTTAAATGAGGTCATAGGGATTTGGTCCTAATCCAATAACATTACTGGCCTTATAAGATAGCAAAGATCTATCTATCTAACTAACTTTCTTACTTTATTTCTCTCTCTCCCCGTGAACACACTCAACATTCAAAAAACTAAGATCATGGCATCCAGCCCCATCATTTCATAACAAACAGATGGGGATAAAATGGAAACAGTGACAGACTATTTTCTTGGGTTTCCAAATCACTGTGGATGGTGACTGTAGCCACAAAATTAAAAGATGCTTGCTCCTTGAGAGAAAAGCTATGACAAACCTAGACAGCATATTAAAAAGCTGAGACATCTTTGCTGACAAAGATCCGTATGGTCAAAGCTACAGTTTCTCCAGTAGTCATGTATAGATGTGAGAGTTGGACCATAAAGAAGGTTGAGTGCTGAAGAACTGATGCTTTTGAACTGTGGACTGCAAAGAGATCAAGCCAGTCAGTCCTAAAGGAAATCAACCCTGACTATTCATTGGAAAGACTGATGCTGAAGCTGACATTCTAATACTTTGGCCACCTGATGCAAAGAGCCGACTCATTGGAAAAGACCATAATGCTGGGAAAGATTGAAGGCAGGAGGAGAAGGGGATGACAGAGGATGAGATGGTTGAATGTCAGCCCTGACTCAATGGACATGAGTTTGAGTAAACTCTGGGAGATAGTGAAGGACAAGGAGGCCTGGTATGCTACAGTCCATGGGGTCGCAAAGACTCAGACATGACTTAGCCACTGAACAGCAAAAACCACGAATGCATGCTGAGAAAGGCCAAGTGAACACAGGAGGAGAAGGTTGCTGTCTGCAAGTCAGGAAGAGAGCTCTCCCCAGAACTCTAACATGCTTGTACCCTGATCTTAGTGTTCCAGCCTCCAGAACTGTGAGAAAAGTAACTTCCGCTGTTTCAACTACCCAGTGTATTGCAGCCCCAGCAGACTGAGCCGTTAACACAAGGAAAAGCAACAGCCATCTCCTTATTCTTTTTACAGTTTTTGTTCTGCTGTAAAGTTTGACCAAACATTTGAGTGATGGGCCTCCTACAGGCTTATATTTTCTTCTCCCTGTGCCATGGAAAATTTTTTCACACACTGCAACTCAAGTTTTAACTTGCCAATTAAAAGCATCACCATTTCTTCCATTTAAAATAACTAGGAAAGACTGTCCTCCTGCAGATAAGTACATGTGAGGGGCTGGGACACTGACATTTTCCTGCCTTCAAACTCAACCTGAAACATCCGCTCTTCCTGGGTCTTGAGACTAGGCTTTCATTCTAGAACTCACACCATTGTGTGCGTGCTCAGTAGCTTCAGCTGTGTCTGATTCTTTGCGACCCTGTGGACTGTAGCCCACTAGGCTCCTCTATCCATGGGATTCTCCAGGCAAGAATATTGGCATGGGTTGACATGCCCTCCTCCAGGGACTCTCCCCAGTCCAGAGATAGAACCCGTGTCTCCTGTTCACCCAAGCATTGAACCAGGTTTCTTGCATCGCAGGCAGATTCTTTACCAGTGAGCTACTGGGGAAGCCAGAACTGGCACCATTAGGTCTCCTAATTCTCAGGCCTGTGGACTCAGGCTGGAGCTATAGCGTCTGTCCTCTTGGGTCTCCAGCCTGCAAACCGCAGATCTCCAGACTTGTCAGTCTCCATAATCATGTGCTTGAAGTTCTTGTAATAAATCTCTTTGTGCATATGTATATACATATATGGGCTTCCCTTGTGGCTCAGATGGTAAAGAATCTGCCTGCAATGCAAGAAACCTGGGTTCAATGCTGGGGTTGGGAAGTTCCCCTGGAGGAGGGTATGGCAACCCACTCCAGTATTCTTGCCTGGAGAATCCCCATGAACAGAGGAGCCTGGAAAGCTACAGTCCAGGGGGGTCACAAAAAGTTGGACATGACTGAGTGATTAAGCACAGCACAGCATGTACATATATGGGGCTTCCCAGGTGTCTAAATGATAAAGAATCCACCTGCAATGCAGGAGGTGCTGCTTTGATCCCTGGGTCAGGAAGATACTCTGGAGAAGGAAAAGGCAACCCAACTCCAGCATTCTTGCCTGGAGAATCCCATGGATAAGGGGCCTGGTGGGCTACAATGGGATCCCAAAGGAGTCAGATAACTAAATAGCAACAACAAAAATATACGTAAATATCTCCTATTGGTTCTATCTGGAGAACTCTGATTAATAAAATAAGGAATATACCTCCCAGGGGGGAAGCCCCGATTCTTTTTCAAAATGATAGCAGGGAAAATGGAAGGCTTAGCTGACTGAGTGGTAAACCAAGGGATAAGAGGATGCTATTGTCATCAGCGTCCTCTGCAGCCTTGGTGGTGTCTGTTGCTGACTGCTCTGAACAGGTCCTGAGAGTGTACATGCAAAGGAGCAACTGGCTCAGTTGGGTCCTCTGGGGCTTCAAGCTAGCCCATGCTTGAAGTGTCCAGCTCAATCATTTGCCTCTGGTTGTAAAGTTCTCAAACGTGGTGGCTTTTGTCCCAATCCCAGCCTCTTCCAGGGATTAAGAAAAATCTTGATGCTCTGAGTCAACCAGACGTGCTTTTTAGAGATGACTAAGAATGAGGATATACTGGCTGAAAGCCTCAAAATATTATTCATCTTTTGGGTCCTTTCCCCTTCAGGGCTGGGTGTGTTGACAGGTATGAAAGTTGCTCAATCATGTCTGACTCTTTGCAACCACATGGACTGTAGCCTGCCAGGTTCCACTGTCCATGGAATTCTCCAGGCCAGAATACTGGAGTGGGTAGCCATTCCCTTCTCCAGGGGATCTTCTCNCCCCTTCAGGGCTGGGTGTGTTGACAGGTATGAAAGTTGCTCAATCATGTCTGACTCTTTGCAACCACATGGACTGTAGCCTGCCAGGTTCCACTGTCCATGGAATTCTCCAGGCCAGAATACTGGAGTGGGTAGCCATTCCCTTCTCCAGGGGATCTTCTCAACCCAGAGACTGAACCCAGGTCATCTCACTGCAGGCAAATTCTTTACTGTCTGAGCCACCAGGGAAGCCCTCTAGGTACATAGAGTCAAAAAGGGTGAGCTGAGATGCAGCCTCAGGAGGACTGAGTAACTTGTTGCCTCAGTTTGCAAACGGCAGATACTTACATGGATATTAATTGTGAAAAAGCATTGTCTGATGTCTCTGGAGAGATGAATGCCTGAAAGAATGAACAGATACATGACCCGAGATCGTTCTTAATGGAGCAAAGTATTCATTTGGTCCAACTGGTGTTCTTAAGGTCAAAATGAAATTAAGGCCAGACCACATCCACTGGCCTTTTGCCAAGTCACACCTCAGGCAGGGAGCCTGCTGTTCTGGAAGAGGCCAATTTGCTAAGGTCACCTGTCTCAGGAGAAAGCAGGAAAAGGATGTGGTAGTGGCATCCAAGTATCTCATCATACGAGGTTCAGGTTTAAATCTTTGATAGGGAAGGGAAAGTATTGTTCCTGCAGCTGTAACTGATTTTAAAAAGAAGTAAATGGAAAGGGAATGATTTGTTTTCTGTTTATAGCTTGTGTAAAGGACATCTGTTTTTATTTACCCACCCAGCTCCCGCTCACTCTCCTGGTAACATCACCTTCATTTCCTCTAGGGACACTCATTTTCCACTGCATGTTGGAAAGACAGGAAACCAGGTGCTCTGTTCTTCCAGGTCTAGGGTGGGGGTAGGGGACATTGGGTCTGGCAGAATAGCTTTCATGCATGCGTGAAAAATACAGAGATGGAGAGTGCTGGGGTGGGAGTATAATTTAAAACAGGGTGGTCAAGAAGGGCCTTTTTGAGATTTGACTTTGCCTGAGACTTTCTCCCAAAATAGATCTTGGTCTACTCACCCACAGTATCTTCATCTCAGTTGATGGCATTGTTACCCTGTCAGTTGTGCCAGAAAAAAAAAAAAAAAAAAAAAAAGGCAAAGAAACAGATACAAATGAACAATGCAGAATAATTCCTCTTAGTTGCTCATACCCCACATCCAATCAGTCACTGTAAACTATCTTTGAATCACATCCAGGATCAGACCATTCTTCAGTATCAGCACAGCTGCCAGATGGACTGAAGCCACCACCATCTCCTACCTGGATGATTACAACAGCCTTCTGTATGGTCTCCCTGCTCTTGCCCTTGCTCCCTATAGTCCATTCTCAGCACTACAGCCACAGGACACTCTGCAGATGAAGTCAGTTGATGTCAAACGATTTTCTCAAAAATATTCTGAGGGCTTCCCATCTCACTGAGAGGAAAAGGCAGTCTTAACCATGACCTGGTTAGCTACGGGTCATTTTCCCCTTGGCTCATTCTGCTCAGCTGCCTGGTCTTCTTTTATTCTTTAATGCTTCTGTGAATATTCATGCCTCAGGGCCTTTGCACACATGGTTCCTAGTTTCTGGGATATTCTTTCTCCAGATATCACAGGCCTTACCCACTCAATTGGAGAAGGAAATGGCAATCCACTCCAGTATTCTTGCCTGGAGAATCCCATGGACGGAGAAGCCTAATAGGTTATAGTCCACGGGGTCGCAAAGAGTCGGACACGACTAAGCGACTTCACCTTCAACTTCACCCACTCAATACCTTGAAGTCTTGTGTGTTTTCTCCAGACTCACTCAGCTGTGTGGCCACAGATTGAGTGGGCTGAGTTGAGACTGGTCATGGAATTGAAATTGTGGTAAATAGAGAAGTGAGGGCAAGAGGTGTCTGAGGAGCAAATGAAAGGCAAGAGGTAGATGGATTATAAATCCAGCTGAGGTATTGGAAAGAGTGAGATGGAAAGAAGAGGGGTGAGAGTAGATAAGGGAGAGTCGTGGTTGTTGCTAATGACAGGGCTGGAATGTGATGCTGAACCTGGGTGGCCAATGTAGAGCAGATAACAGGACTGGTGGATGAGAAGAAAGGAAGCACAAGGCCAGGGCTTTGGGATGCTTATCAGAAGGGATGTTGAAATTGCCAAGAATTAAGGCAGGAGCTTTTCTCTTTCCTTTTCTCCTTTGCTTTTAGCCTCTGCTTTTCACAGCTATTTGTAGCAAAGGAGAAAAGGAAAGATATAAGCATCTGAATGCAGAGTTCCAAAGAATAGCAAAAAGAGATAAGAAAGCCTTCTTCAGCGATCAATGCAAAGAAATAGAGGAAAACAACAGAATGGGAAAGACTAGAGATCTCTTCAAGAAAATTAGAGATACCAAGGGAACATTTCATGCAAAGATGGGCTTGATAAAGGACAGAAGTGGTATGGACCTAACAGAAGCAGAAGATATTAAGAAGAGGTGGCAAGAATACACAGAAGAACTGTACAAAAAAGATCTTCACGACCCAGATAATCATGATTATGTGATCACTCATCTAGAGCCAGACATCTTGGAATGTGAAGTCAAGTGGGCCTTAGAAAGCATCACTATGAACAAAGCTAGTGGA
>SJYX01009985.1:419414-447167 GCA_006410675.1 Oreotragus oreotragus | reverse complement strand
CTGGGCACCCAGGCAAAGGCCTCAGGAGTTTGAGATTGGCGGTTCAGGGCCATGAAGAGCTGCATGCAATTCAGAGTGCAGGAAGTGGAGGTGACCTGAAGTCCTGGATTCTTGTGGAGACATAAATGGGGATAAAGCCATAATGAGATGATCAGCAGTGGCAAAACCTTAAGTTCCTTCCACTAGTTCAAACCCAAATATTTTTAAAAAATTCTATAGCTGGAATGACTCAGCCAATCAACTAGTAGCCTGTTATTAGAAACAAAATTAAATTTTTAAAAGGTGTTTTTAAAAAATATAAAAGCAATACATACTCATTGTAAAGAAAAATAATTCAAAATAATCTATTGGAAGAGCATAAAGTGAAAAGTAAGAGTTTGCCTCCCAGTCCTATTCCCAGTGGTAACAACTATCAACAGTTTTTTGGGCATCGTCTTAGCTGTGCATGTACAAGCATATACCTTACTTAGCTTTTAAACAAGTAGATGGGAGCATTATTGCTTTATAGCTTGGTTTTATCCTATAGCAATACTTTTTTTTGGCTGCACTACTGTGGTTTACAAGATCTTAGTTCCCTGATGAGGGATTGAACAAGTGCCTCCTGCAGTGGAGGCCTGGAGTCCTAACAACTGGACCACCAGCAAAGTACTCCCTCCACCTTTTTTTCCCTTAATAATACACTTGATATGTTTTTCATACACATATAAATTACCCCACTCTGCTGCATATATTTTATAGCACCATGTATGTCTATTTAACCAGTTTCCCATGAAAAAGATATCCACTGTTTTTTTTTTTTTTGCCTTTAAAGCATTGCTTCCAAAAACATCCTTGAGTATAAATCTTGTTTTACGTCTTTTGTTTGAAAGTACAGAAGAGACATAAAACAGAACCACATGCACACTACTGGGATTAAATGCATGTTAATGTTTTACCATAATCGCTTTCAATCTTTAGTTTTACTAGGAACCACCACCTTGTTCATCCAAGCAGTTGTATTAGTTTATACACCTGCAGTTATACAAATTTCCATCTCCCCACATCTTTTATAACACATGGCATTGTCAGACTTTTGTTCGGCCAGTCTGCTGAGCAGGAAATGGGTTACATGGCTTAATTTTCAATTTCCCAAGTTTCAAAAACTCCTCAAATATTTCTTGGCCATTTGGATTTCCTTCTTTATGAATATACTGCCCTTCAAATTTGTCCTGGTTCTTCTTGAAGATCTGCTCTTCCAGAAGGATGTGGGATTTATGGGATTAATTTGCCAAATTCTATGAAAAACTCTTGTTTTCACAGTTTTTTAGCAGTTAACTCTTTTCAGTGATTGTTCTACAGATTATATTACCTAGCCTTAAATTTGCAGTCTTTCTAGGGTTAATATTGCATCACTTTGTGTAAAATGTAAACATTTCGCAGTCACAGAGGTTTATTTACATGCTTTTATTCTA
Source organism: Oreotragus oreotragus (assembly GCA_006410675.1). NCBI lineage: Eukaryota > Metazoa > Chordata > Mammalia > Artiodactyla > Bovidae > Oreotragus > Oreotragus oreotragus. The sequence continues at coordinate 445,716 of SJYX01009985.1, read as the reverse complement.
GTGGGTATATGTATTATATCTGTACTTATAAACCTTTACTGTTATAATTAACTTTGTGATTTTTGCTTTAAATATTACAGTGTATTGTACAGAAACAAAGAGGCTAAGAGGGGGGAAAATAGTCTTTTATATTTACTCACAGATTTACCATTTTCAATGCTCTTTGTTCCTTCCCAGAAATCTTAGTTTTCATCTGGTATCATTTTCCTTCAGCATTTCATGGAGTAGTATAGCTGGTGACAAATTGTCTTGTTCTGTTTTGTTTTTAGACCCAAAACTGTATTTTGCCTACAATCTTGAAGGATATTTTTCTGGGATATAGAATTCTAGGTTAGTATTTTTTTTCTTTTAATACTATAAAAATGCTATTCTACCGCTTTCTGGCCCTCATAATTTAGGATGCAAATCCTTAAGCATTTGAATCATTGTTTTCCTGAAATGTGCTACTTTTCTTTGTTTTTATCTCTGGTTTTCAGCAGTTTTATTATGATGTGCCTAGGTGTAGTTTTTCCATGTTTATCTTTCGTGAGGTTCACTGAAATTATTTAATCTGTTAGTTTATGTTTTCCACCAAATTTAGAAAAATTTTCATCAGTTACCCCTTCGTATTTTTTCTGTCCCATTCTATCCTTTGTTTCTGGGACTTTCAAGGTATATTTATTTGACTTTTTGAATATTGTCTCATAGATTCCTTAACTTATACCTTTTGAAGTTTCTTTTTTTCTGTTCTCTACAATGGATAATTTTGATTGATTTATATCCAAGCTTATTGACTTTTCACTGTCATAATCATTTTGATATGTATTTTTAGTTTTAATTTAAAATTTTATCTCTGCTACTGAATTTTCTAAAATTTTATTTATTTTAATTGGAGGTTAATTACTTTACAATATTGTATTGGTTTTGCCATACATCAACATGAATCCGCCATGGGCATACAGGTGTTCCCCATCCTGAACCCCCTCCCACCTCCCTCCCCGTACCATATCAGGTATTGTTGTTTTGGGTTCTAGAATTTCCTCTAGTTCTTTTATTAAAAATTTCAATTAATTTATTATCCTACTGGACTTGAGGTGCAAACTCTGTCTTTTGATTGGCAGCTCAAATCTCAGGTTAGGTCTCTGTCCTTATTTGTGGTTATGCTCAGTTGCTCAGTCATGTCTGGCTCTTTGTGACTCTCTGGACTGTAGCCCACAGGCTCCTCTGTCCATGGAATTTTCCAGGTGAGAATACTGGAGTGGGTTGTCATTTCCTCCTCCAGGGGGTCTTCCCAACCCAGGGACCAAACCTGCTCTCCCGTGTGTCTTGCATTGCTGGTGGATTCTTTACAGGGGCTATCTAAATCTACCTCATTCATGCAGATAACAAGGTACACTTTACACTCACGAATTTGGGGCCCCTTCCACTAAGACTCTCTCTGAATTTCCATCTCATTTTTCAATGTCTGCAGCTGCTCTAAACTCTGTTCTTTGCTTCTTCAGACCAAAAAGACTGTGGTTTTTTTTCTATCAGTGTTTCAGTCACCCTGTGTAACACTAATTCGGCCTAATCTCAGACTTAAAGCCATAAAAACAGACACGTGTTATTTCCTTCTTCTGAGTTTTAATTTTCCTTCAGAATATATAAGCTTTTCAAAGCAGTTTTGTTTGTTTCTTTACTTTTGGCTGTGGTGGGTCTGTGTTGCTGCACTGGCGTTTCTCTGGCTGCGGGGAGTGGGGGCTACTCTCTAGCTGTGGGGCGCAGGCTTTTCCTTATAATGGCTTCCACTATTGCAGAGCGCAGGCTCTAGGGCCCACGGGCTTCAGTGGTTGTGGCGCGTGGGCTCAGCAGCTGTGGCTCCCAGGCTCTAGAGCACAGGCTCAGTGGTTGCAGCACAGGTAGTAGTTGCTCCGGGGCATGTGAGATCTTCCTGGAACAGGTATCGAACCTGTGTCTCTTGCGTTGGCTGGGAGATTCTTCACCACCGAACCAGCAGGGAAGCCCAGAACATAAGAACTTTTATTCACTATCCAGCACCTTCAGATGTGTGTGTGTGATTTCCTCCAGGATTTATAGTTGTTGCTTGAGGGAAATTTGGTCCAGAAAAAGCTTCCTGGTCATACCAAAAACAGAAGCCCTCATCCTTTTATTTTGCATTTTTGGAATAGAATGTGATGAAGCACCTTTTTACATGCTTATTTCAATTCATATTACTTATTTTAAATAACTTCATATTCATGTCCTTTGGCTATTTTTTCATACTCTTCCTTTTTTTTTGTTTTCTCCTTTTCTTTTGATTTCTAAGAGCTCCTATTTCAAGAATATATCTCTGTCTGTTTTACTTGTCATAGCTATTTCCCCTAGATTGTCATTTTCCTTAACTGTTTATGTTTTGCTCATGAAGAATTTTAAATGTTGTGTGTAGTTAAGCTTATCAGTCATGTCTTTATGGCTCCTGGATTTTGGAGTCAGGCTTAGCAATCTCTTCAGCATCAAGATGTACATATATACTAATCTTTTTACAGCTTTTAAATATTTTGACAATTCAGCTATTTGATTTATTTATAACTTATTTTAATGTAAGGACTTAGGTGAGCTGATTTGTTTTTCCAATATGTAACTAATTGTCCTAATTTGACTTAGTTAATTCATCTTTCCTCACTGATTTTGCAATGCTAACTATATTACTTAATAATTCTTTTTTTGATTTTTAAATATACTTTATCCTGACTATTCCAGCGATGGTATAGAAATGAATTTAACATTATGTTTACATGCTCTCAATACCACCAGCAGGCTGGATTTCATCACTGAATAGTTTTTTCTATAAAACTTCATAGATGCCATTTGTCTTGAGTTCTTGCATATTTGAGAATGTCTACCTTCTGCTTCATCGATGTGAATGAGATATGTAGCATGTTTAAAATTCCTAGATCACATTTTCACTCGGAACTCTACAAACATTGGTTCATTGTTTTCTGACATTGGACACTGCAGGACAGTGTGGACAAGTCTGAAACTGGCCTGACTCAGCCTTTGTCGAGTGACTTGCTTTCTCTGCCTGACTATCCCTAGTAGTAGTGGTAAGTGTTAGTCACTCAGTTGTGTCTGCCTCTTTGCGATCCCTTGGAGTGTAGTCCTCCAGGTTCCTCTGTCCATGGGATTTTCCAGACGAGAATACCGAAGTGGGTTGTCATTCTCTTCTCCGGGAGATCTTCCCGACCCAGGGACTGAACCTGGGTCTCCTGCATTGCAGGCAGATTCTTTATCATCTGAGCCACCAGGGAAGCCCTGTAGAATTTTTATTTTTTCTTCACTTTCTTATTTATGTCTCTATCATATTCCTGCAAGCCATTAATATTGTGTTAAATTTTTTCCTGTTTCCAGCAATGTCTATTCTTTTTCCTTTTAAGATGTCTTCCATTTTTTAAATGTTCACTTCTTTATTTTTCTTTTATTCTCCTAATCTCTACTGTCTCATTTTTAAGCTAATGTTGTTGTCTTATCTTATCTGATCTCTCCAATTCCTTTGAGTTTTATTTTTTCCAGAGAGTCCATATCTTCTCTAATATCTTTGAAAGTTTGAAGAAGTATGTGTCTGACATTTTCTTCTGTTTCTGGAGTGATTCTTCCTTTGCTGTGAGCCCTTAATCTGTATTTTATTATATTCCTTCCTCTAGCCCCCATCAGACTCAAACTTTGTTTATCTGACATCAGATCCCAAGTTGCACTTCAGCAGGATCTAATTGGGTGAGAGTGCAGACTCTGGAACCACACAGATAAAATCCCAACTCCACCACCCACCAGCTCTCTGATTTTGGATAACTAAATTGGTATATTATGTACTTGTGTGGCTCAGACAGTAAAGAATCTGCCAACAGTGCAGGAGATCTAGGTTTGATCCCTGGGTTGGGAAGATACCCTGGAGGAGAAGATGGCAACTCACTCCAGTATTCTTGCCTGGAGAATTCCATGGGCAGAGGAGCCTGGCAGGCTACAGTCCATGGGGTCACAAAGAATTGGGCACGACCGAGCATCTGACATTTTAGGGCTCTTCCAAGGGTTAAAATGTTTAATACAGTGCCTGGTACATAGTGTCCAATAAATATTTAGAGAAGAATAAGTGTGATTATTACTTGAGTATACTTATCTTGTATCCTTTGGTTTTATCTAAGAAATATCTAGGCCTAAGAATGCTAAATTGATTTATCTGTTCGGTTCATCCTAGAAAGTTACAAAATAGTCTGTTGGTGAGATTGGTTACAGTAAGTCCTCTACATATCAACCTTTAAATTTCAGACTTTCAAAGATGGGAACACGCTACTACCCAGACATCACTGGATCATTTTTTTCAAGGGGGCATATCAGGCATGAGAGACACTGCAGCTTGCCCTCCATCTCCTATTGCCGATGATCTATCAGCTCTACCGTCTCCCACTTCCTCTCCTTCCTCCAGTCAGTAACTCTTCTTGTCGGTTCACTCAATGTCAACCCCTGTGTGCTAGCTGTTGTACTGTACTACTGTACTTTCAAGGTGCAGTACTGTAAGATTGAAAATGTTTATTTTTGTGTTTGTTTTTTATGTACATATTGTTTCTGTGAAAAGTATTATAAGCCTATCACAGTAAGTACTATACAGTCGATTGTGTTAGTAGGGTAACTAGGCTAGCTCTATTAGACTTATGGACAAATTGGACTTAAAATGAGTTCTCAGAACAGAGCTTGTTCGTATGTAGGGGACGTACTATATTAACTACCAATAAAGAACTATCCCCATCTGCTGGCCACACTCAGAAATTAAAAATAAAAAGCTGTCTAAATATGGTTGTGGAAGAAGAAATATCTCATTTCGCATCTCCCGTGACTTGTAGAGTCTTTTCAACAGGGAGCACACCACTTTCCTCTGTCTTCCTCACACTTCCATAACGCACTCAAACAACTATCAGCCTGTCACACTGTGCTGGCTCATTGTTGGTACTCTTATTTAGTTGAGGCAGACATTTCTTTTCAGTTTAGAATTTAGACTTGTCTTAAATGCAGCCTGGACATGTTTCCCTTCCTTTCTGGCTTGATTGTCCCAGAGGCTTAGCCTCCCAAGTCTTGGATCTTTGTCCCAAGAAGGAGATTATCACTGCTGCTAAGTCACTTCAGTCATGTCCGACTCTGTGCGACCCCATAGATGGCAGCCCACCAGCCTCCCCCATCCCTGGGATTCTCCAGGCAAGAATACTGGAGTGGGTTACCATTTCCTTCTCCAGTGCATGAAAGAGAAAAGTGAAAGTGAAATCGCTCAGTCTGTCCGACTGTTAGCGACCCCATGGACTGCAGCCCACCAGGCTCCTCCGTCCATTGGATTTTCCAGGCAAGAGTACTGGGGTGGGGTGCCATTGCCTTCCCCAAGATTATCACTAATGGTTTTCTATTTTCCTCCTTAAGACTCAGTGAGGTCACCCACAAGAACCAACAGGCGTGGTATGTAACTCACACGCATTGTATTCCTAGCCATCATCAATGCTAAGCAGGAAAAACAAATCTCTTAATTGGTCATTCCATGCTTGGAAATTTAAGAAGAGCTGATAAATGAGCTCTTGGGGAGAGTTTCTAATTACCTTCCATCTGGAACTAAGTCATCTCAGACTGAATCACAATCATAACTCTAGGTCTTGGTTTTTGAGTCTTGAACTTTCTTAGACCAGTGAATTTCACCAGAGCTTTCCTTGAGGGGCAGGAAAGTGGCAATCCAGATTCTGCTCTCTCTCTGTGACTCAATTGGCTAGCGAGTTTGGAGGTTAACTGGAAGGTTGGTGGTTTGAGTCCATCCAGGGATGTGTCCTTTGGGGCTTCCCCGGTGGCTTTGTGGTAAAAGAATCCGCCTGCCAATGCAGAAGACTCAAGAGACGTAGGTTTGATCCCTGGGTCCGGAAGACTCCTCTGGAGGAGGAAATGGCAATCCACTCCAGTATTCTTGCCTGGAGAATCCTATTGATGTAGGAGCCTGATGAGCTACAGTCTATGGGAGTCACAAAGAGTCAGACACAACCAGGCACGCAGGCACTCTTTGCTATAGGTCACAGGGGAATGGCTTAGGACAGTGACTCGGGTCAGCACGGCAAGAGGTGGAGCAGATGATGCTGGAAAAGAGCCTGCCGTTGCCTTTCTACATCAGAAGTGTCAGCCTCTTTGCCCCCTCTGGCCTTCTTGTTGGGCAACAGTTAACTGATTCTGCCTGAGAGGCAGCGACCCTTCTCTGCCCTCCAAGAAATTGCCAGTCTCCCCTCTCACAATCTCTGTGGCCTCACAGTGTACTGTTTCCCACAGGATCTCTTCCTGAGCCCAGCAATCCAACAAAGAAAGTCCCTCGCTTCTCCATGCCAAGGGATAAGCCCCTCCTGTTCCACTGTCGGTGCCCACCCCAATCACTGCCTACAAACCCTCTCACCATCCTCTCTCCAGCTGCTCCCACATCTTTCTGCTGTTCTCTTGCCAACCTGCTGCTTCTCTTCCCACTCTCTCCTACTCTCTGTGCCTCCCTGATTCTTCTCATGTTCACTCATTCTTTCCTTCCCCTGCTGCTGCTGCTGCTAAGTCACTTCAGTCGTGTCCGACTCTGTGCGACCCCAGAGACGGCAGCCCACCAGGCTCCCCCGTCCCTGGGATTCTCCAGGCAAGAACACTGGAGTGGGTTGCCATTTCCTTCTCCAATGCGTGAAAGTGAAGTTGCTCAGTCGTTTCCCATGCTTTTGTAATGTCTTCAGGTTGGCTTTTGTTTATTTAAAACACACCCTAATTTATTACTTCTTTTCCTCTGCGTTCCCATAATACTAGGTTCATGTTTATAATCTAACACTCATCACAACATGCTATCCTTTACTGTCTGTATCTTCCTAGTCCAGACTGAGGCCTCGTGGATAGCAGGCCCTGTCTTTCTCATTGAATCCCCAGCACCAAATACAGCCCCTGGCCTAGCTGGCACTTAGTTTGTTGAATGAAAGAATACCTGTGCTATTTAAAATCTTTGATTGTTGATCAAATTTGCTCTAATGGTTATTTTCCCTGTATTTCATCTGTGTTTAAGATTATTATTTTTTTAGAAGATTTTTTTATGTGAACCATTTTTTGGTCTTTATTCAGTTTGTTATATTGCTTCTGTATTATGTTTTGGTTTTTTGGCCATGAGGCATGTGGGATCCCAGCTCCCTGACCAGGGATCAAACCTGTACCACCTGCATTGGAAGCATAGTGACCTAACAACTGGATTGCTGGGAATTCCCTAGAGATTATTTTTAACTTCTCACTTTGAAGTAGTTTCAGACTTTCAATAAAGTTGTAAAAATAGTGGAAAAAATTCTCATATACTCTTTAATCAGATTCCCCAGATGTGAGCATCTTACATAGCTATAGAACATTGATCAAAACCAGGAAGTAAACACTGATACAGTACAGTCAATCTACAGAACCTATTCAAATTTTATCAAATGTCTCACTAATGTCCATTTTCTGAATGAGGATCCAAAGCCAGGATCACACATGATACTAGGTCACCTAAGATCTCCTTAGTCCTTTTGAGTCTGGGTAGTTCCTCAGCCTTTATTTTTCATGACTTTGACATTTTGTAAAGATACTGGCCCATTATTTTATAGAATGCCTTGCAAAATGGGTTTGTGTAATGTCTCCTCTTACTTATGTTCAGGTCTTATATTTCTGCTAATATTTCTACCCTTCTCAGTGCATCGTATCAGAAGAGGCATGATGTCTACATGTGCTGTGAATGATGTTCTTACGCCTATCACCTGGTTAAGGTGGTTCTGGCAGGTTTCCCCACTCTATGCTGATTGTTCTCCCTTTGTAATTAACAAGCATCTTACATGAAAATGTAGATATGATGGTTCTTGTCACACTTCTGTCCACTGATTTTAGTATCCTTTGATGATGGTGGACTGCATTGATTATTACGGTGGTTTTTTTCCCAATGGTGGCTTTCTATTTCCAAGGTTTGAAACAAGGCTGGGAAAATGGTTTGCCCGTGGTGAATTCTGCAGGACCCAGCCCCAGGAATGACCCTAGAACATTCTCTAAATGAGGCCTTAGCATTTAGTGTAGCACACTGGGTCACAGTTCTTTATAAACATTTTAAGTCTATGGACTGCTCCTTTTCCTTTTCTCCCCCTGCCAGTCTCCCTCAGATCTCCTATTTGTGGACACAGAAAGGTTCTCCTGATGGGTGGTGGTGTTCCTGATGAGACACCAAGAAGGACTATCAGAAGAAAATTGATCACAACTTAATTATTAATTCATGCCCCTAAAGTACACACTGTGGAGATTAATGCTCCAAGTCAAAAGATCCTTGGCTCACAGTATTAGAACCACTGCCTTAAAGGACAGCTGCCTAAGATCAAGGCAGTGTATCACAAACCAAGACATGCTGTTTCTGTGGCACCACCTCCCCATCCATTCTGAGCTAAGTCACGAAACTGATGACCTTGGGGATCTTTTCCAAAGCATTCAGGAGAACTGCTAATTCTGGGGGAGGGGTTGGAAGCCATATGAAATTATGAAGTGCCAGAACTGATGATCCTTCACATAAGATCTGTTACCTTCCATTAGTCCCTGAAGCATGAAGTGTTTATTATCTAGACAAATTTCCCCATCCATAGACAGGGTGTCTAAGAAAAGAAAATCCTTCTTTAACCACGTTTGCAATAGTTAGCTTTCAGTGTGACTGAATTTAGGTTGATAATTCTCTGGTTAGAAAGGTCGAGGTAGTGGAAATCTGCACACTTTTAGGGGACTGCAAAGCAACCACCTGGAGAAAGAAATGGCAACACACTCCAGTATTCTTGCCTGGAAAATCTCATGAGAAGCCAGGCAGGCTACAGTCCATGGGGTCACAAGAGTTGGACACGACTTAGTGACCAAAACACACACAAAGCAACCACCACCCAGAATTCCTAGCTGCGTGAGGATTCCTTAGGATAAACAGGTAAGTGAGAAGTGAAACTTACAGTCAGCACTGAGATGAAGAAAAATAAACAATGGCTGTCTTGGGCCCTGGGGTCCTTAGGAGACTGAAGAAAGGGGAAAATTCTGCAGAAGCAAGGGAAAGTCAAAGATATGGCCCTGTTTCTAAACTTGGTTTCTTTAAAAAAAATTTTTTTAATAGTATTATTGAAGTTTAATTTCCATAGCATGAAACTCATTCATTTTAAGTATATATGTAGATCAAGTCCTTTAACTAAATTTATAGATCTGTGTAACTGTCACAAAAATTCAATTTTAAAACAGTTCTGGAACTTCCTTGGTGGTCCAGCAGTAAGACTACTGCACCCTCAATGCAGGGAGCCTGGCTTCGATCTCTGATCAGGGAACTAGATCCTACATGCCACAACTAAGAGTTTGCAGGCTGCAACTAAAGATTCCATTTGTTGCAGCTAAGACCTGACATAGCCAAATAAATAAATATTAAAAAAAATTTCTAATGCTACAACAGCTCACTCTTTCCACTTGGAGTCAATACCTATTCTCACCTCCAGCCTCAGGCAAAACTGATATATTTCCTGTCTCTACTGATTTGCTTTACATAGACCTAGTTTCAGTGTTGGAGAGGATTCTCTCAACTGAACTGCCCCCTCCCACTGCCCAAACAAGACCAGCTGGCCAGAGTTTGGTTGAAAGCCCTGTGATGCTTGGGAGTGGGGGTCCGGCTTTCTCCTGTGTGGGAGTGCTGTTGGCAGTGTGTCCTCTGGGACCCTTGGGTGACATGGCCGGGGTCTGGCGGCATCCCCAGGTGACAGTGATGGTAGCAGGAAGAGTGAGAGTTCCAGGAACACATGGGGTTGCAAATGGAAACCAATTCTGCTGATTAGAACCCACATCTGTGATTTTCCTCCACAGCTGGGGTAACCCCTGGGGGAACAAAAGTTACATTCATGAATAAATTAAAAGCATGAGCTATTTCTTCTTTTTCTGTAATTCCTTAAAACTGATCATAATTGCTTTTGAAATCTGTGAGAAATAAAAAAGTCTTCCATAGGGTGGGAACAGGGACATCTTTATGTTCAAGTTGCAGTCCCAAGTGAATTTTTCAGAACCCTCTGAGAATGAATTGCCTAAATACTTTGTGATAGCACAAAAGCTGTCTGTTATGAGAACCATATTCTAAACAGAGGCCTTCTTTAGAGGCCATAGGACTGAGGTTATTCTTTGTAACTCATACATTCTTCTGGTCAGCAGTGGAAGACGTCATTTTTCTTAGCCCTGTCCAAAGGGATGGCCCTGTCTAAAAAGGAACACTCTTTTCTCTCATTTCTCAATAGGGTCTTGGGGGCAAAGCTCTCATTTCACACTCTGAGCTTCGAGATGACAGAGCCCCTTTAAGACTTGGCTTCACCAGCTGGGTTCTCTGAAAGAGTGGCTTCAGGGGACATTTGGACATACACATCTCCACTGGGCACAGTGAAGCTGAAATAACCAGGGCACAGATGGAATGCTCTCTGGGCACCAGTCATGGGGAAGAGGCTAGAAAAACACCATCCTTGTTCATCTCTGAGCATCACAGACCCAAGGCCATAGAGCTACACGAAGGCCACACCCTGGAGCAGTTGTTGGTGGGGATTCTTACAGCGCTGCAGTGAAATGTGTTACTCAGGACCTGTGTGAATTCGGTCAGAGCTGACTATAGCCGCGGCCTCATTTTGGGACCACTTGACTTGGAAAAGCACTTGAGGAGGCTTGAGATACCTGGGAGGGGGCTGAAGGGAGGGGAAATGACTAAGCCCCTGTCAAGGCTGTTTATATTAGTCATATTAATATTATTGTTTCCTGCACAAGAACCATAAGTTACACAGCCTCAAAGCCTCTATCCTCCTCTGGAAAGCGCTGGGAACACGCTGAGAAGATAGGGCAAATTAGCCTTCTACTGAGTGTTATTTATGCATTCATTCAGTTATCACCTTGCTGTTCCATGAATATTTATCAAGTGCCCAGTAAGTGGGAGTCACTATGCTGGGTGCTGGGAATGCCAACAGTGAACAAAATAGACGAGACCCCTGCACTTGGGGGCTTCTTTTCTCTAAAAATTGGGGTATAGTTGACTTACAATGTTGTGTCAGTTTCTGATGTACAGCAAAGTGAATCAGTTATACATATACATATATCCACTCTCTTTTGGATTCTTTTCCCATATAGATCATTGCAGAGTTTCCCATGCTATACAATAGGTCCCTATCAGTTATCTATTTTATATATAGTAGTATGCATGTATTTATCCGTCCTTCCCTTACCCTCTGCCTCAAACCCTCCATAACTATAAGTTTATTTTCTACATCAGTAACTCTATTTTTGTTTTGTAGCTAAGTTCATTTGTAGACTTTTTTTTTAGATTTCAGGGAAGATTTTAAATATGATACATTCTAGATATTAAGTGTTAAAAGGGAGATAAGCTAATACAATAGAAAGTGTTTGGGGAGGGCTGTCTTAGCAAGGGAAGTTCTCCCTGATCTGAATGGCAGGACAGAACCTATCATGTGAAAACCCAAGGGAGGAGAATTCCAGGCAGTGTGATTATCTCAGGCAGAGCCCCTGTGATAGGACTGCGTTTGAAGAACAGGACAAAGCCTAGTAGGGCAGAGCTTAGAGAGCAGACTCGGCAGGCTAGGACCAGGAGTCCAGGAGAGGTGGGAGAGGAAGACAGAGGCAGGATCACGGAGGGCGCCGCAGACCATGGTAAGGAGCTTGGGCTTTGCTCTTCTGTTGTCATCCAGGCCAGTCTTTAAGCACTGTCTTTCCTAGAGAACTCAGTTTCATCTAGAGTGTAAGGAAGCAACAGGGTGGGCAAGGCTCTGTAACCTCCTCCCACACCCCCATTTCAAACCAATATGCCTCCCTTCCTTTATCAGTTTTGTTCGCTCAAATGCTGTGTAGGATTTCACCTCTTGAATGTTTCAAAGTGGTGGCAGATGAAAGCAGACATTCTTTCACTTTCCCATCAAGAGGTGCAGTTTATTTATCCCGGTCTTGAATCTGGGCTTTGATCAACGAATGTGCCAGAAGTGATGCTTTAAAAGGATCTTTAGGAGGATGGCAGCTCCTTCTCCCCCTCTACAGGCGGGCGCTTGCAGCCTCAGGCGCTCCTCCTCTACTGAAGCGACCACATGACAGACAGCCAAGAAAGCAGCCCGCCAGGAGATCTGAGGCGCCAACATGTGTCCCCAGTCAGGTAGTTCCGGCCGGCCCCTGGCCGTCCGAGCCATCCTGGTGGCCCCGAAGCCGCCATCTTGGATGTCCTGTCTCCAGCATACCTCACATGGAGCAGGGATAATCCCATTCTGCTTGCCTTGTCAAGGACCTCAGGACTGTGTTCAAAATAAAATGCAGTTTCGTTCCTCTATGGTTTCCTGTTGTTAGTTACACAACGGCAGAAGACTGAAGGAAAGGTTTAAACAAAGAGTTTGAAAACCACTCCTCTGAGTAGAATCAATGATCCTACAAAGAATTCCCAAGAGCTTTTATCTCCCAAGATGGGGGAGATAGGGAGGAGAGTGGCCAGAGCAAGGACTTTGGAGTAAAAGGGTGCTGGAGTTGAATCATGACATAACTCAGCTTCTTCATTTCTAAAATGCAGATAATAATACACGTCTTGGAGGCTTAATGTGAGACTTAAAATCAGACACTTTAACATCTTGGCACATAATAAGAGCTCAATAGATTATAATTATAGTGTGGTCATCAAGGCCCTTCCAATGAGAGGGCTTGAGATAGGTTGCTTGGGTTGGAAAATCTGCTTGTGGAGCCAGAGTTCGATCACTACCAGAGTCCACATGAGACCACAGTGCAGAAGGCAGTGAGAGAAAGGGCCATACCCAAACCTACTGTCGAATTTCCTTAAATGTTAACCTGTCACGCAGATACAATATTTCATAACATTGAACTAGCATTGAGACTACTTTTTCTTTTTCAATTCTCTATCAATCCTGATAAAATAAAAATGTTAAGTGTTACTACAACTTTAATACCTCTTTTAAATACTTGCTAATCAAATTCCTTTAAAAAAATTTTTTTCAGAGAGGTCGAAACATACAATTTTAAATTTAGACCATTTGGCAGGCAACAGTATTTGCACTAACACTGGTATCATTGTTTCATTTTCATTGTATTTATTTTGACCCATTACTAGTTACTTTTTTTTTTCTTGACTTAAAGATTTCCTTGAAAATAAATGAAGAACAGGGAATCAGTTTAAAGTAGAATTTTAGATGAGAAATTGTACAAGTGGTGTGTTTGAGTATGTGCTAAGTCACTTCGGTCATGTCCAACTCTGCAACTTCCATGGACTGTAACTCACCAGGCTCATCTGTCTGTGGGATTCTCCAGGCAAGAATACTGGAGTGGGTTGCCATGCCCTCCTCCAGGGGATCTTCCCCACCCAAGGATCAAACCAGAATCTCTTATATCTCCTGAGTTGGCAGCTGGATTCTTTACCACTAGTGTCACCCGGGAAGGTCTACAAGTGGTGTGAGACATGGCCAGGATTTCAACCAAGGTACATAGAAGACCTTTGCAAATGCTTTGTCGTTGGCCCTATGTTGGGTTGTCACAGTCAATGATAAACTCCCTGTGTGATGGAATTGTCCCTCTGCCACCTCTGAGGCCCAGGCACACCACAGCCCTCTGGGAGGTAGAAGGGTCAGTCAGGGGTGGCAGGAGCAGAGAACAGCTTCATGGCTGAGGCTCTAACACACAGTCAGCTCTGGGCGTCCAGGTGATGGCTTCTTGGTTTCCAAGTGCTTTTCAGAGCCTTTCTCACCCCAGAGCCACCACACCTGCCCTGGGACGCATGCCTGGGCAGTTCTGTAGGCTCAGCTCTCTCTGACCTTCCCCGCCCACCCCCGCCCTTGTCTGCAGCTCTTGCTCCCCTAATGCGCTCAGCACTTTTAGCTGTTCTGTGATATTCTCAGAGGACACGGAGATGAGAGCCTTGTTGAAAATGTGCATCTTCTGCAGAAAAGGGCCACGGAACACTTAAGAGAGGAAAAGGACAAAAAGATCAAAGTGCTTTTGGAACAGAATAGAAGAGGGACTATAAAATTTGAATGAAGTGCCTGGAAAAAAAAAGCAGGAGAAGGGAGCTAGCTTTGTTCAGTAGTTAGAGCTCAGAGGGGAGAAATGACAAGAAAAGGATGAGTGCCCTTTAAATTCAGGGCTGCTGAAACACTAGAAATATTAATGTCACTCTGATCAAAGCATGCAGACCTTTCAGTGTTGATCTGGAGCAGCAAGTGTGAGTGTAGCAATTTTGTCAGTGACTCAGTGTTTCCACTTACCCTCCCAGGAATCTGTTTCACCTCCTCAGTGAGGCCTTCCGGGATCACACAGTCTAAAACAGTGCTCCCCTCTCTCTAGCTCTGGTTCCCCTGCATCTTTTCTCAGCACACTTACCACTTCTTGGAACTTTATTTGATCATTTATTTACTGTCATTCTCTCGCCTTTAGACAGTAACTCCACAAAAACAAGACTTTGCCTGTCATTGTGTCCCCAGCTCCCCTGGCATGGAAGAGGCACCCAACAAATAAATATTGGGAAAATGGGGACTTCCTTGGTGGTCCAGTGGTTAAGACACAGATCTTCCATTGCAGGGGGTACAGCTTTGAACCCTGGTTGGGGAATTAAGATTCTGCATGCTACACAGCAAGGTCAAAAGAAAAAAACTGTTGGAAGAATGACTCCAACCAGCTGAGGTTTATGAACATATGAGATAATACTAGGAATAAAAGATGAGTTAGACATGAATTTTGCCCTAGAGGGACTGTCTAATAATAATCACTATCAGTTTTAGAGGACTTACTACCTGTTAGGTACCTTTTATTTTCATGTTATTTTGACTTTGATAACTAGGGGTGATGTTATATAAACATCTTTAACAGTAGGTATTGTACACACAGACCCATCAATACCATGAACTGGCACTCAGACATTAAATAACAGTGCCAAGGTCTGAGGCCCAGGAAACCTTAGAATCAAAATTTGAGTGAAGGTGTGGCTGATTCCAACATACATTTCCTTAACCCACTACACGAGGATGTATTATCCTGCTTGTAAAGACGTACAGGCATCCACTGTGTGAACTGCAGTAACATGATCTCTGCTCTCAGAGGCTGTATACCTGGTAGGGAAGCTGGGGACTTTGGGGCCAGACCGCCCTTGAGAACCAGCCCGATCCCCTCCCTCTGCCATTTTGGCTGCAACAGGTGGGAGAGCCAAAAGGCATACAAACAGAAAGAAAAGAGAAGCGGGAAGGAGGAGGAGGAGCTGGGCAAACAGGCAGCTCTGAGGCCTTTTACAGAAGCTGAGAGAACAAGCAGAGAGAGCCTGAGCCCTTGGTGGGCTTGCTGTTCTCCCCAGGGCATCTCCCTGCTCACCCCGAGAAGTCACCTCCACCTGTGGGCATTGGCCCCGAGTGGCAGCTGGCTGAGCTCTTCAGCACAGGCTTTTCACTGGATACAGCCACCAGCATCTCTGGTGATACCAACAGTATCACCGCCGTCAAAGGAAACAGGGACCTGTGCTGCCTGCCAGCTGCCTGCAGCCGGGCGTACACTGAGCTTGCACATGTGCTCGCGAGTCCCCTCCTGGCCTTCCCTGCAGCCCACTGTTAGCAGCAGAAGGGGCTGCTTCATCTTTATTTCTCTTCCGCAGCAGTGGTCTCACCGTTCCATTTTCTTTTTTTTTCTCTTTTCGGCTTTTTTATAAGCGATGGCACTGCAGGTTCAAGGGTAACGTTTTCCATCACACCTTGAAAACAGCGGGGGTGGTTAAATCGTGTCTCCAGGTTCTCTGGTAACTGACAAGGTAGTCGTGTTCCTTTATGGACCGACGTCACTGTCCCATTTTCAAGTTCCAAGTTCTAGGACAGAGGGCAGTCTCTGACTTACCGTGTCCAGTTTGACCTGAGCAACAATGACAGCAATGATTTGCTTTTATTGAGGTAAAGCACTGAGAACTCAGGTTGCTCTGTTGCTGTGGCTCCATGTTAATTACCTGGACTAATGTATCTTGCTAATTACAGCTTGGTGCATCTTTTTTTTTTCTCTTTTCGGCTTTTTTATAAGCGATGGCACTGCAGGTTCAAGGGTAACGTTTTCCATCACACCTTGAAAACAGCGGGGGTGGTTAAATCGTGTCTCCAGGTTCTCTGGTAACTGACAAGGTAGTCGTGTTCCTTTATGGACCGACGTCACTGTCCCATTTTCAAGCTCCAAGTTCTAGGACAGAGGGCAGTCTCTGACTTACCATGTCCAGTTTGACCTGAGCAACAATGACAGCAATGATTTGCTTTTATTGGGGTAAAGCACTGAGAGCTCAGGTTGCTCTGTTGCTGCAGCTCCATGTTAATTACCTGGACTAATGTGTCTTGCTAATTACAGCTTGGTGCATCTGTCATAATTACTGCTAATAATAATATCTGTTGGGGAATTCCCTGGCAGTCTAGTGGTTAGGACTTGGTACTTTCACTTTAGTGGCCAGGGTTCAATCCCACAGGGAACTAAGAGTTCAGTTCCCCTGGGGAACTAAGATCCCATAAACCTCATAACAGTGGCTGGGGTGGGGCAGGGGTGAGGTGGCCTGTCTCTTATACTGGGGCAGGGGTGAGGTGGAGGGGGGGTGGTAATCTGTTGTACACTTAAAGTATTAGCAGGTTTGGCTTAAATGTCCATGGGCTTGGTTTACGGCATGATTTTATCCTGGGATTACTCTTTAAAAAAAAAAATTCACTTCATTAATTAAAAAAAATATCTTCAATGATTTTTATTATTCATTTTCCTTTTTTTTTAATTTTAGCTGTGCTTGGTCTTCATTGCAGCAGGTGGGTCTGTTTAGTTGCAGTGCAGGCTTAGTTGCCCCATGGCATGTGAGGTTTTAGTCCCCTAACCAGGGATTGAACCCACATCCCTTGCACTGGAAGGTGGATTCTTAAGTACTGGACCACAAGGGAAGTCTCCCGGGGTTACTTTTGAGAAAGTAATGATAGAATTAAATCTGTGCTTTTATTTCCTCAGTGACGTGGCATAAAACTATTCTATAGCTTCCAAACATATCTCCATAGGTTCTAAATATCATCTGAGTAAACAGACATTTTTGTATTTACCCTGCTGAGTGAAGTCACTCAGTCGTGTCCAACTCTTTGTGACACCATGGACTGTAGCCTTCCAGGCTCCTCTGTCCATGGGATTTTCCAGGCAAGAGTACTGGAGTGGGGTGTAAAAAAATATCTTCAATGATTTTTATTATTCATTTTCCTTTTTTTTTAATTTTAGCTGTGCTTGGTCTTCATTGCAGCAGGTGGGTCTGTTTAGTTGCAGTGCAGGCTTAGTTGCCCCATGGCATGTGAGGTTTTAGTCCCCTAACCAGGGATTGAACCCACATCCCTTGCACTGGAAGGTGGATTCTTAAGTACTGGACCACAAGGGAAGTCTCCCGGGGTTACTTTTGAGAAAGTAATGATAGAATTAAATCTGTGCTTTTATTTCCTCAGTGACGTGGCATAAAACTATTCTATAGCTTCCAAACATATCTCCATAGGTTCTAAATATCATCTGAGTAAACAGACATTTTTGTATTTACCCTGCTGAGTGAAGTCACTCAGTCGTGTCCAACTCTTTGTGACACCATGGACTGTAGCCTTCCAGGCTCCTCTGTCCATGGGATTTTCCAGGCAAGAGTACTGGAGTGGGGTGCCATTTCCTTCTCCAGAGGATCTTCCCGACCCAGGGATCGAACCCAGGTCTCCCACATTTTAGGCAGACACTTTACCGTCTGAGCAACCAGGGAGATCCTATTTACCCCACTAGGCAGATGGTATTCTCCCCGTGTTACCTTGGGAAGGTTAACTAACTTGTCCACCCTAGTTACTGAGCAGTGGAGGAGGGAAGCTCTTGTTCCATAGGGCCCTGCTGCCTTGACTTGTATGTTGCATCTATTTAATTCCCTATGAGAGATAGTCCACAAAGGGAGAATACTCAGTTATTAACATTAAGGAGAGGAGGGACCAGATGAGATCACTAGGTGAACCTGGATAAGACAGTTAAAAGGCTATACTAAAAAGCACCAGTGTGACAGGAACCTTTGAAATACTGCAGGCACCCAGACAAGAGGAGAGAAAGAAGCCTGATGTCTAAAAGCACAGGCTTCACAAACCTTAGAGAGTTGAGGGAGGCCGAGAAGCACAGAAAAGGTATGGGCAAGAGGGCAAAGGAAAGGTCTGTACAAGGGAGCATCCTTACAAGGCCTGCAGAGGGACCCAGCCTGAGACACTTAAGGACAGAGGGAAGACTAGCTTGGCAATTATTGTAGGCTGTGTAGAGATGAGTGGGTGGAGGCCCAGGGACAGTGGGCTGTGGAAGGCTGGCTGAGGAGTTTGGATTTGACCTTGAGGCAGAGCCAGGTCACAGAAAATGGCGAGGAAGGAATCAGTTGTTTGCCAAAGAAGTATCTGAGGCAGGTTGGACTGTTGAGTTTTCTTTGAAAGTAGAATTGATCCACAGGCAGTTACTTCCTCTACAGCATCGCGGTGCTAGACCAGACAGCCTCTGCTGGTCAGCCCTGGTGACTAGGAGCTCTTACCTTATATCTATCTGTCATAATTTTAGTAAAGCCATTCTGTTCCCTTAAAAAAATTTTTTTTGGAAGATGTCTTGGGTTATGTAATCAGATATCCTTTCTAGGGTCTTTGGTTATGAGGGAACATAAGCCATCTGACCTACTTTTTATGGGACATGACTGCCGGTTCCTATATTTTGGCCAGAACCTCATGTCTCATGGAGCACAGTTTCCTTAGGCTGAAGTGAGTGAGCATTAGATTCGGAAGACCTAGGAGATATAAATGTTCAAAGACCACCTCTTTGAATACACACTGAAATATTTATGGATGAAATGATAGACCATCTGGGAAGTGGATAAGGTATATAGTTGAAACCAGATGGACTACAACCTGATCATTGTTGAAGCTGGCTGTTGATATGCAAAGTTTCACTAGAGTGAATATTTTATAGGAGTAGTTAATCTACAATTGTGCATTCATTTCAGCGAAGTATCAGTTATATCCATCCTTTTTAAGATTCTTTCCCCATACAGATCATTACAGATCTGTGCCTTCTGCATTAGAGGTGAATTCTTTACCAGTGAGCCACCAGGGAAGCCTCATACACTGTAGTGTGTATATGTTCATTCCAATCTTCTAATTTACCCGTCCCCACTTTCCATCTTGGTAACCATAAGTTTGTTTTTTCACGTCTGTAACTCTATTTCTGTTTTGTAGGTAAGTACACTTGTACCTGGGCTTTCTGGTGGCTCAGACAGTAAAGAATCCACCTGCAGTGATGGAGACTCTGGTTCAGTCCCTGGGTCAGAAAGATCTCCTGGAGAAGGGAATGGCTACCCACCCCAGTATTCTTGCCTGGAGAATTCCAAGGACAGAGAAGCCTGGCAGGCTACAGTCCATGGGGTCGCAAAGAACCAGACATGACTGAGCGACTAACGCTTTCACCTTCACTTCACACTTGTATCATTTTTTTCGATTCCACGTATAAACGGTATCATATCTGTCTTTCTCTGTCTGACTCATTTCGTTTAGCATGACAATCTGTAGGTCTAGCCATTTGGCTGCAATTGCCATTAATTCATTCCAAGGACAGAGAAGCCTGGCAGGCTACAGTCCATGGGGTCACAAAGAACCAGACATGACTGAGCGACTAACGCTTTCACCTTCACTTCACACTTGTATCATTTTTTTAGATTCCACGTATAAACAGTATCATATCTTTGTCTTTCTCTGTCTGACTCATTTCGTTTAGCATGACAATCTGTAGGTCTAGCCATATTGCTGCAATTTCCATTAATTCGATCTTTTCCATGGCTGAATAATGGAATACATTGTATATATGTACCAAATCTGCCTTATCCATTTCTCTGTTGATGCACATTTAGACTGCTTCCATGAACACTGGGGTCCATGTATCTTTTAGAATTATGGTTTTCTCCAGGTATATGCCCAGGAGTGGGATTGCTGGATCATATGGTGAGTCTATTATTAGTTTTTTAAGGAACTTCCGTACTGTTCTCCATGGTTCTCCTGACTACTTTTGTTTGCTTAAAATTTTTCCATCATAAAAAGTTAAAGAAGCACACACACATCTTTGTTTCAGGCTGCAGCGTCTAGGAAACCAAACCAATGAGTATCCACAAAGCAGGATGCCAAAGCAATCTTGAGATGTGGGAAAGTCAAGTTGATACAACAAGATCATTTACTGTATATGGGAGAGTCTCTCTGAGGACACTGGCCTTGGATGACTTGTTGACAACAATCTCTCCCTTTATAGAAATCTGTTATTTTCCTGCTTGCTTGAAGACTCCGCCTTCTACTTCTTTCCTTTCTGTTTCTTTGTTTGCGAGTTAACTTTCTCCCATGGGCAGAGAGAACTGCTTTTTCAAGAACCATAAAGGGACGACAGAGCCCTCCAAAGCAGTGTTTTTCCTTTTCTTTAAAAACCACAACTCAGAGTAAGAACTATACTCTTTGTCATTGCGTACAAACACAAGTGACATGCAAGTGTCACAGAATAACACCCTTTACTAGGTGGAATGTGAAAGTGAAAGTGTTAGTCGCTGAGTCTATCTGCCTCTTCGTGACTCCATGGACTGTAACCCGCCAGGCTCTGCTGTCCATGGAATACTCTAGGCAAGAATACTGGAGCAGGTTGCCATTCCCTTCCCCAAGGGATCTTCCCGACCCAGGGATTGAACCCAGATCTCCTGCATTGTGGGCAGTCTCCTGCATTGAGGGCAGATTCTTTACCATCTGAGCCACTTAGTGGGATACATTCTGGTATTTTTTGTTCAGCTCTATTCTAGTCAGTTCTATTCAAATATTTTGAAAGGCTGTTGTGATCCACCAAATTGATTTCAGGATCACTAATGTGTTGCAGTCTGCAGTGTTAAAAAATGGTTAATGAAAAGATACAGTGTGCAGGAAACTTAACATTTAAAACATCTGGCCTGGGGTTGAAGTCATAGACAGCTGGATTTCATTTGCATCTGACAGTGGAAAAGGCCTCCACACTTCTTTAAGTGGGCGGAAGGTCAGATCTATTATGCTTGCCAAGGATTGACTAAAGTATTAAATTTCAGCAGATGTGTTAATTGATGTACCCATCAACAGCTAGTGATCATAGCTACACATAGGCTTAAAATTGGTTTTGGTGGAACTGGGCTTAGCCACGTGCTGTTTTATAATGGTAAAAAGCGGATAGCCCTGTCTTCACACCCCACGATGGCTATTCCTTGAAGGGGACACCAGACAATGGTGTAAAGCTGCGCATGTCCTTTTGAACCAGAGGGACCTGAAGTTGAACCTCGCCAACTACTAACCATGTGACTTCTCTGAATCTCAGTTTTTTTTTTTTATCAGAACAGAGATGG
Organism: Oreotragus oreotragus; assembly: GCA_006410675.1. NCBI lineage: Eukaryota > Metazoa > Chordata > Mammalia > Artiodactyla > Bovidae > Oreotragus > Oreotragus oreotragus. Next base: position 424,268 of record SJYX01009985.1, on the reverse strand, counting down.
TTCTGCATTAAAGAAGATAATATATTTAATGATAAGATAATATAATTAAATATTTTTATTATTAAATATCATTAAATATATCATTAAAGAGACACCAGCAGGGATGGTGTCTCTCTCATTATGGAGGTTGGTCAATGTCAACACACAAGACCTGGTGCAAACCAGGCACTGAATATCAGTATATAAATAAGATAATCTATAGCATCTTGGAGAAGGAAATGGAAGCACATCCCAGTATTCTTGCTTGGGAAGTCCCATGGCCAGAGGAGCCTGGCAGACTACAGGCCACAGGGTTCCAAGAGTTGGACACACTTAGCCACTAAGCCACCACCGTAGCATCTCGCCCAGAACCTCGCATGAGAACAGATCATCAACTGACATCATTACCCACTTCATCTCCCAGCACAGAGGCCACGGGAGGTTTCCTCTGAAGGCTTCTCAATCTAGTGGCCTGTATGGCAGATGCTTGCTGCAAGGGAATGAAAAGCAGAACCCCCAAACAGAGAGAAGCTGCATTTTGAGGCAAAGTGATGTAGGAACATCATTTACCAGCTTTAGGTCTCTAGTTCCTCAATCATGACGTGAAGGTGGGGAAATGCCATGTTCTTCCAGAACTCCTGGCTTAGGTTTCTTAAAGACATTTAGCTTCCTGGGCACCAAGTAATGCTCACTGAATGAATCATAGTCATCTCAACCCTATGTCCATCAGTTCACTGGGCCCTTTCAAGTCTGCTTCCTCAGTCTCTCTCCAAGCCATCTCATCGTCTCCTCCTCCGACCCCACCTCCATATCAGTTCACTGGACTCCTGGCTTCTATTCTTGCTTGCTCTCCGTCCAATCTCTGCAGTCATAGAGATAAAGCTTAACAATGCCGAAGTGACACAGAGACCACTAGGCAAAATTTCCAGTGACTTCTCTGGGGCTTCAGAACAGAGTACAAACTGATGTGTCTGTCTCCAAGACTCAACTTGACCTGGTCAGTGCAACTGCCCCAGCCAGATCACTGCCACCAATTTAGGGACAGACACCAGCAGGGGTGGTGTCTCTCTCATTATGGAGGTTGGTCAATGTCAATATACAAGACCTGGTGTTAACCAGGCACTGAAAGAACAGCCAGTTCCTGAGTGTCCACTAAATCTTTTTCCATAAAATTATGGCCAGTGATCTATTTCATGGACAAAATAACTTCTATGTCCTATGGCAAACTGTCTCTTAAAGTCCCTATTGTATTTTCTCCTGGCTGTTTAAAGATTAAATGAATTGCCCTATAATTTCCAGCATTTTATATTTTAGAACAAGGATTTCAAGGTTTTTTGTTTTTTTTGAGAGCAAATATAGTTTGGGTGCTTTTTCCATGTTCCTCAAAATATTCCAAGTGCACACTGATATGTACTCATTACTTCTAAAACCTGGTCTTACCCAGATGTAATGGCTGAAAATTTCTCTTAACACAAAGAATGCCGTGCATTATGGTTTTCACTTCCATTTAACCAGATTAAATATTTGGCTAAGTGCTTTATGCTCTGATTAGAGGTGTCTATATATGAAGTGCTCCTTGAACAAAAGTTATGGGTAATCAAATGTAATTTAATTGAATCATGTTCCATAATTAAGGCAAAACCACTTCACTTAAATAATTATCTTGAAGTGTTTGCAGTAGCAGGGGTAATAGATTTGCTTTTATTTCCTCTATGCTACTAGTGTTACGTGATGACAAAATTATGGTGACATGCTGCTCCACAGAAACTTCAGGTTCAGCCATTTAGGGTTCCAGGCCATGTCAGGACTGCCCAGCTGCCTTCTAAGAAGGTGTCAAAGAGCAGTAATCATTGGATTGAGTTCCTCCCTACGGTTTCTTCATAAGGTTGAATTAGCATTCAAAACAGAGCCCTCTGGAGTGAATATGTTCAGATTCCACAAGCATAGTCACAAACACTGGAAGAGACATCAGTCACAGATTTTTTAGAATGGGGATTACCAAACCACTACTGATTTAAGATGCTGCGGTCATTGGAGTGGCAGCTACAGGTGAGACCAATGCAAGATTCAGTGTAGGTAAAGGAGTAGAGAGAATATGTTAGTTAAGCATGTAACAAAAGAAGTCAGTTGACCGTGGCCACCAGGATTAAATATTTGTAAGTAGCTGGTTATTTGTTTTGGTTCATTAGGTCAAAAATATTCTCTAAGCACTTGGATACTTTCTCTTTCCAGATTACCATCTTTAGTATGATGGCTCCATCCTTGACTCCTCGTCTTGCCACCAGCTGCACTTGCAGCCATGCATCAGCACCCCAGGAGGCAAAAAGAGAAGGGAGGCAGGTAAACTGCGTATGTCACTTTTCATCAAGAGAACACAGGGCTTTCCCACACTCCGTTCAGCAGACATCTGCTTAGATCTCACTGATGAACTGGGTTGCATTCTCCCCATATCCCTGCCACCTTGCCACTGCAGGGAGGCAGGACAGTGGGGAACAGGACTTTCATGTTTGCCTTAGATTCACTCAGAATAAATACCCTCTTGTATTCCTACCTTTTTAACCAAAAAAAAAAAAACCCTCAAATTTCATAATACTCCTTTATCCTGAAAGGCAATGACTAGATCATATAACTCACTTATAGCCATCATTTGAAAATAATGCCCTAGTTGCAATATAAAAATAAGAAATAAGAGGAAAATAATTTATGATACAATGTGTACATTTCGATGCATAACTGACTCAGTATGACTCCACCAGTAGACAAAATGTCAGCGTCAGACATTGTACCGGTTTCAAAGGAATAGTTGAGAAGAAAAGAGAAAGAAGATCAGAAGATATTCCATAGAAAAAGTACAGGAAAATCCAGTGCAAGTTTAAGTAGTAACAAACCAGACTAGTCTGAATATAATTAAAAAAAAAAAAAAAAAAGAGGGGGGGCGGAAACCTTAATTGTCCAGACAAATTACAGAATGTTAAAGTGGAGACAATGAAGACTAGGATATTCTCTCAAGTGAGCTGAGCCTTATTGCCAAGTGTAGCATCAAAAATAATTCTCTCTTTATGACATGGAACATCCACTGGGGAAATACCACAAAAAAACCCTTCTCCTAGAGTGAAGACTTCATATCTCAAGATCTATACTTAGCCTTGAGGACCTACAAAATTTTGTTTCAAAAAGCACTCTAATAAAAGATATTCAAGGAAAAAAATCATAATAAAAGGGACTGTGCATGCCTGCTAAGTCGTTTTTAGTCTTGTCCAACTCTTTGCGACCCTGTGGACTGCAGCCCATCAGGCTCCTCTGTCCATCGGCTCTCCAGGCAAGAATAATGGAGTGGGTTACCATGCCCTCCTCCAGGGGATCTTCCCAACTCAGGGATCAAACCCAGGTGACCCATATTGCCGGCAGATTATTTGCCATCTGAGCCACCAGGGAAGCCCAAAAGGAACTGTGGAGTAAATCAACTATACCTCTAAAATAAATGAATACCTCTTCCAATAACTCCAATAAAAGTGGGGGAAAAAAGGCTGTAGAGAAGATGTTTGGTACAATTCCGGCAAGAGGATCAAAATAAGGGTGAAAAATAACAGGCAACCCCCAAATAAATATCATTATTCTCACAGCATAGATTTATCATGACATTAAACAAACGAGCAAAAATTTCAAATATGGGATGACAAACATGGAATCATTTTGAAAATGAGTCAAGTTATACATTTAAGTCAGATTGCTGTGTCACAAATCTCACCGTGCTTAATGATCTTTGGTTTCTAAGTCTATTCACAGGGACTCACATTCCCTCTGTGACATAATCGCATGTGACAGTTACCAAGGCGTACTGATGTCGGTGTGTGGCGCTGTCAACTCAAATACAAAGAGCGACGCCCAGCAGTGATGTAATCTTCTGTAATAGTGAACAGCTTCTGTGAATTTCAAAACATAGTAAAAACAGAATAAAGCTTAGCACAATCATTCCTCAATTTATGCAATAGCTGTACTGCTGGAAAATGTCAGTGTTCATTAAAGCTACAGAACAGATACTTTGTATGTGAAATGGAGTTAGACTCTTGGTCACAGAGAATAGTTTTCTCATCTATATGAATTTCCAGTGGGCAATAGAAGGATATTTGGGTCAGAATAAAGCTTAGCACAATCATTCCTCAATTTATGCAATAGCTGTACTGCTGAAAAATGTCAGTGTTCATTAAAGCTACAGAACAGATACTTTGTATGTGAAATGGAGTTAGACTCTTGGTCACAGAGGATAGTTTTCTCATCTATATGAATTTCCAGTGGGCAATAGAAGGATATTTGGGGCTGGCCTTTATGCCAGGGAATTCCCACTGCAGGGCATCCATCACGCCCACCCCCACCCTCTGGTACCCGCTTCAGCGGTTCAGACATTTACATACACACTGCTAATACACATTTTCTTAACTTTCCTGGAGAACCACTAGCTTAAGTGAAGCATGGTCCATATTGGGTTTCACACAATGGCCCCAAGGAACAAAATCAGGGTTGTAGGCAAGGAGGAAGGGGGACAGATACTGGGCAGCAAGTAATGAGATTTGTGCCACAGGGAGGGAGCTCAAGCAGGTCCCTTTTGAAACACCTCATCTTACAGGAGGAGAAAGTGGAGGGATGAACATACACAAGAAAGTCAGAGATGGTGATGGGACGCCCTGAGGTGGGTGTGAGATCTCAATCTCACCAGCACCAGAGCCCTGCCTGGTGAGAAACCACCTCCATCAGAGGCCCCCATGGATCTTGGGCTGCCCAACAAACCCAGAAAAAGAATTAAAAAAAAAAAGTTTTATGATTTTTCCAGTAGTCATGTATGGATGTGAGAGTTGGACTGTGAAGAAAGCTGAGTGC
>SJYX01009985.1:355007-415933 GCA_006410675.1 Oreotragus oreotragus | reverse complement strand
AGCCTGGCATGCTGCAGTCCATGGGGTCACAAAGAGTCATACACAACTGAACAACAAGGAGGTAGGCATGTCTATATTCTTTAATTGTCTGTAGGATTGGGAACTTTTTTCTCAATTTGTCTGCAGTAATTGCTCGATAAATATGCAGGAAGAGCAGAGATGAAAGAAATAAATGTATTTAGAGTAAAGGATTCACCTGAAAGAATTTCATGTTGGATGGAAAGAATAATAAAGCTACAGTTAAAAGATCTGAGTTGTGTGATCCAATGTGTGGCTGGGGAGCAAATTAGCTCAGCTCTTTGAGCTTGGTTTCCTCATCTGTAATGCAAGGATGATAATTCTCACCCTGTTCACTTCAGAGGATTACTGTGAAAAGCAAGTACAGGAGTGAGTGGGAAAGTTGCTTTGGAAAACGCAGTGTTCTCCAGAGGATGGTTGTGGTGAGGGCAAATATCTTGGTTCCTTTGTCCACTAAGGAGGTGAGTTGCAAGTCTTTCTCCCTGAATTCCCCATCTGTTATGCAAGATCATGGGGAAGGCTGCCTTTGACACTGGGGTAAGGGTCGGAGAAGGTGATGGCACCCCACTCCAGTACTCTTGCCTGGAAAATCCCATGGACGGAGGAGCCTGGTAGGCTGCAGTCCGTGGGGTCGCTACTAGTCGGATACGACTGAGCAACTTCACTTTCACTTTTCACTTTCCCGCATTGGAGAAGGAAAGGGCAACCCACTCCAGTGTTCTTGCCTGGAGAATCCCAGGGACAGCCGTCTGGTGGGCTGGTGGGCTGCCGTCTCTGGGGTCACACAGAGTCGGACAGGACTGAAGCGACGCAGCAGCAGCAGCAGCAGGGGTAGGGGTAGGGAGCTGGAACAGGAAGAAGGATTTCTCACCCGGGATTGCAGACTTGCCAAAATTAAGCAAGTGAGCAGGGCTGAGAGTCAAATGAAAAGCTGTGTTCAATTTTTTTTTAAGAGAGAGAAAGAGAGTCCAAGCAGGACAACAGAAGTGAGGCCTCAAAAGCAGCAGGAGGAAGCCAGGAATCTCCAAGCCAGAATGCCAAATACAAGCACATGACTTTCACTTTTCTCTTTCATGCATTGGAGAAGGAAATGGCAACCCACTCCAGTATTCTTGCCTGGAGAATCCCAGGGATGGGGGAGCCTGGTGGGCTGCCGTCTATGGGGTCACACAGAGTCGGACACGACTGAAGTGACTTAGCAACAGCAGCAGCAATAACAAGAAATGAAATACTGATACATGCTACCGTATTGGTTGAACCTTGAAAACACACTATGTGAAAGAAACCATTCACAAAGGACCACATATTGTATGATTCTCTTATTGGAAATGGAAGGCAAGCCTATAAAGACAGAAAGTAGGTGACTAGTTGCCTAGGGGTGAAGCTAGGGAATAATGGCTAAGGATATGGATTATCTCTTTAAGCTGATGAAATGTTCTAAAATTGATTGTGGTGATAGGTGTATAACTGTGTGAAAATGTTAAAAGCACTGAATTGTACTTTAAAATGGTTATATGGTATATAAATTGTATTTTAATATAACTGTTCAAAAAAAAAAAATCAGCTCCAGAAAGTCACTCTTTTCTAGGCTGCTGCTGCTGCTGCCAAGTCACTTCAGTCGTGTCCGACTCTGTGTGACCCCACAGACGGCAGCCCACCAGGCTCCCCCATCCCTGGGATTCTCCAGGCAAGAATACTGGAGTGGGTTGCCATTTCCTTCTCCAACGCATGAAAGAGAAAAGTGAAAGGCATGTGCTTGTATTTGGCATTCTGGCTTGGAGATTCCTGGCTTCCTCCTGCTGCTTTTGAGGCCTCACTTCTGTTGTCCTGCTTGGACTCTCTTTCTCTCTCTTAAAAAAAAATTGAACACAGCTTTTCATTTGACTCTCAGCCCTGCTCACTTGCTTAATTTTGGCAAGTCTGCAATCCCGGGTGAGAAATCCTTCTTCCTGTTCCAGCTCCCTACCCCTACCCCTGCTGCTGCTGCTGCTGCGTCGCTTCAGTCCTGTCCGACTCTGTGTGACCCCAGAGACGGCAGCCCACCAGCCCACCAGACGGCTGTCCCTGGGATTCTCCAGGCAAGAACACTGGAGTGGGTTGCCCTTTCCTTCTCCAATGCGGGAAAGTGAAAAGTGAAAGTGAAGTTGCTCAGTCGTATCCGACTAGTAGCGACCCCACGGACTGCAGCCTACCAGGCTCCTCCGTCCATGGGATTTTCCAGGCAAGAGTACTGGAGTGGGGTGCCATCACCTTCTCCGACCCTTACCCCAGTGTCAAAGGCAGCCTTCCCCATGATCTTGCATAACAGATGGGGAATTCAGGGAGAAAGACTTGCAACTCACCTCCTTAGTGGACAAAGGAACCAAGATATTTGCCCTCACCACAACCATCCCCTGGAGAACACTGCGTTTTCCAAAGCAACTTTCCCACTCACTCCTGTACTTGCTTTTCACAGTAATCCTCTGAAGTGAACAGGGTGAGAATTATCATCCTTGCATTACAGATGAGGAAACCAAGCTCAAAGAGCTGAGCTAATTTGCTCCCCAGCCACACATTGGATCACACAACTCAGATCTTTTAACTGTAGCTTTATTATTCTTTCCATCCAACATGAAATTCTTTCAGGTGAATCCTTTACTCTAAATACATTTATTTCTTTCATCTCTGCTCTTCCTGCATATTTATCGAGCAATTACTGCAGACAAATTGAGAAAAAAGTTCCCAATCCTACAGACAATTAAAGAATATAGACATGCCTACCTCCTTGTTGTTCAGTTGTGTATGACTCTTTGTGACCCCATGGACTGCAGCATGCCAGGCTCCCCTGTCTTCGCTCAAATAAAGTCTCCACTCCATACTAGCCTCATGCCTACTATCTCCCACTACTTCTTACACATCTACCATGACTTTTGTCTCCTCTCCACCGGGTCAATGACAATCTAACCTTGAACACTCCTCCCTAAGATAACATAGCTTCCTGATAATACAGAATCTCTAGGGATTTTTCTCTGGTTTCCTTTGGTGATATATATGGGTTTTAAAAGGAGGTACCCATGAACAGTGTGTGCATTTGGAAATGCTGTGAAAAAGGGGAAATATATTATCTTCTGAGTCCAAAAGGGCTCAGAACAGAGATGTGCAGATTCATCTTAAAGACACAACCTGGCTCCTGGACTGCAGGTACCCTGATCAATTGTAATAAATTCTCTAAAGAAAGAAAGCATCATTAAGAGGGGATTGGTTGGCCATGGAGATTCGAATAAGGACAGTCCCTGAAGTAACTGTTAGTGCTGCCCACTCAAACACCATCCAGGGAGAAGAGTGCCTAGCCAGGGCGCAGGACAGAAATGACTATTGTAGAACTGGTCCAATGAGTCACTCATATCTGCTGGGACCAAGCCTTCATCTCAGGTAACTCCCATCCCTTGCTCTGAAGCCATGCTGACCAAGTAACCACCATCACTTTGCTGACAAAGTTCCGTCTTGTCAAAGCTATGGTTTTTCCAGTGGTCATGTATGGATTTGAGAGTTGGACCATAAAGAAGGCTGAGTGCCAAAGAAATGATTCTTTCCAACTGTGGTGCTGGAGAAGACTCTTGAGATTTCCTTGGACAAGTGAGGAGATCAAACCCATCAATCCTAAAGGAAATCAACCCTAAATATTCACTGGAAGGACTGAGGCTGAATCTGAAGCTCCAATACTTTGGCCACCTGATGTGTGAAGAGCCAAGTCATTTGGAAAGACCCTGATGCTGGAAAAGATTGAAGGAAGGAGGAGAAGGCAATGACAGGGGATGAGATGATTGGATGGCACCACCAATTCAATGGACAAGAGCTTGAGCAAACTCCAGGCATAGTGAAGGACAGGGAGGCCCTTCATGCTGCAGTCCATGGGGTCACAAAGAGTCGGACAAGACCGAGTAGCTGAACAATGACAACACCACACTGACTTCTCTTGCTTCTGGGGAACAACAGCTGCTTGAGCTGACAGGCACATTGGACCACTGTAGAGTTCTACTTCTCACTGGAAATTACTAAATGGACACGTACATCAGCTTCTGTGAACATGAGTCAAACTTCAGTCAAATCTGGCACCCTCCCAAGACTGAAGGTCTGACCCCTCGAGGCTGAAGTCAGGGCCCTGGGTCACTGTAAATCACTGCAAATCATGGAAAATGACACCCTATGGGGCTGAGTGACATACCCACTTCCTTCAAATGCTTAAACCTAACAGCAAATGCTGGTTGGTTGATGCACTATCCTAGCGGGGAGACTTGGAGGAAGATCAGGTTTTACCTTCGCCTGCCAGAGCCTAAGCACCCTGTAATTTTAGCTGTCATTGTTGTTGCCACTGTTTCATGAAACAGAATGACCAAGGCCGTGACATTTGACAAGTGAAACCTAAGGACGATCATTTGAACAAACACAGTCACAATCGTTATTTGGTGAGAAATGTCTTTGCTCAGTATTTGATGTTATTTTCTTTCTTTTTTTTAAGACTTTTTAAAAAATGTATGCCATTTTTAACATCTTCATTGAATTTGTTACAGTATAACTTGTGTTCTGTTTTTTTTGGCCACAAGGCATGTGGGAACATAACTCCCAAATGAGGGATTGAACCAGTACTCCCTGCACTGGAAGGTGATGTCTTAACTACTGGACCACCAGGGATGTTCCTGATGCTACTTTCAAAAGCTAGCCTTACTCATCTATTTTAATTCTTTAAAAAAAAAATCATTTATTTGGCTACACTGGTCTTCCTTTCTGCTCAAGGGCTTTCTCTAGTTGTGGTGAGTGGGCACTTCTCTCTAGTTGAAGTGGCTTCTCTTGTTGCAGAGCACATGCTCTAGAGGGTGGGCTCAATAATTGTGGTGCATGGGCTTAGTTGCCATCAGGCATGTGGAATCTTTCCAGACAAGGGATTGAACCTATGTCCCCTGCATTGGCAGGCAGATTCTCAACCACTAGACTACCAGCAAAGTCCTACTGAATCCAGCTCCAATTCTGCAACTTCAGCAAGAAACTGTCTGCAGAGATGGAGCTGTCTACTGAAGTTCCTGTTTCATTGTCATATGGCTTAACTGTGCAGGGGTAGGATAAAGGTGTTCTGTTTTTAATGTGAGGGGTTTTGTCACTATTTATATAAATTTTGACTTATGTGAACTTGTATGTTTTATAGAAGTTCACTGAAACTATGAAGCCTCATTTATACAAAGAAGAAATATCTACCTGAGTCCATGGAGACTGCTGTAGGTCACCTTGAACAATAAATTGGCCTTTTGAGGAGGGGCCTCTATGCAAATGCATAAAGCTATACACTTGTGGCTAGAATTAATGATAGCTAATGAGTAACTTACATTAAGATCTCTTCTCAGAATCATACAAGGGTATCTGTTTTTAGGCACAAAATTGGAATGAGCTGTGAAGATTAAAGAAATTTCAGAATTGTCTACAGTATATACTGTGTTCTAAGAGGGAAAAATTAGGATCAGGTTGAGTTAAATTACCTTAATTCTATTATCCAGGCTATGTTCATTGGTAGACTCTTCCTTCCAATTGTAGACTAATTGAATATAAATCCCATTAAAAGGCATTGGATTCATTTTAATGAAAGGAGCTCAATTTCCTACAAATATGACTGCAGAGAATATCTAATACACCACTCAAAATGCTCAGAATTTGCAATGGAAATCCCAGGGGATACCAAGTCTCAGGTACATAATGGGTTAAAATTGTAAGGCTTTACATTATGAAATAAATTAGTTGTTAGGCTCTTGTTATTTTCTTATTATCAATTACAAACCCTCTGAATTGGAAAGTCTAATTTAAGAGCTTCCTTCTTTCCCCCTAGCTACTGGCTTAAGCTCATGAAGGATGCACTAAGGAAATACAGTCTAAGGCATGATTGTTAGACTTCAAACAACTGGAAGACACATAAAAGGGAGGATTAAAAAAACATATGCTAAGTCTTAGAGGGGTGGGATGTGGGGGTTGGGAGCCAGGCTCAGAAGTGAGGGAATATATGTATACTTATGACTGATTCGTGTTGTATGGCAGAAAACAACACAATGTTGTTAAGCAATTATCTTCCAATTAAAAATAAATTAAAAGACATATTCTAATATTATCTAACTGACAGGGTATTGATGTGAAATCTAAAAAATACAAAATAGTGGATATAACAAAAACAAGCAGAGTCATAGATAGTTGGGGTGGGGGAGTGGGAGGTACCAACTACTGGGTGTAGGACAGGCTCAAGGATGTACTGTACAACACAGAGAATATAGCCATACTCAAAATTGCAGTTTATAATAATTGTAAATGGAGTGTAACCTTTGAAAGTTGCATGCTGCTGCTGCTGCTGCTGCTAAGTCACTTCAGTCGTGTCCGACTCTGTGTGACCCCATAGACGGCAGCCCACCAGGCTCCCCCATCCCTGGGATTCTCCAGGCAAGAATACTGGAGTGGGTTGCCATTTCCTTCTCCAATGCATGAAAGAGAAAAGTGAAAGTGAAGTCACTCAGTCTGTCCGACTGTTAGCGACCCCATGGACTGCAGCCCACCAGGCTACTCCGTCCATTGGATTTTCCAGGCAAGAGTACTGGGGTGGGGTGCCATTGACTTCCCCCTGAAAGTTGCATAAAAAACTAAAAAAAATTCTTAATATAAAAGTCAAAAGATTGAAGTTTTCACTGGGAGAATATCTGAAGAGGTAAAATCTTAGTATAAATATTGATAAGCTTAAAATTTACTTTGACATCAAATCCTAATGGGTTAACCCTATGACTTGCCAGTCCATGCCATTTAACTTTCTTTTTTAATGTAAGATTTATGTTATAACAAAAGAAAAAATAAATATTGTTCCTCCATTCACCCATGAAGCCTAAAGCTGTGTCTCTTCTTTGAACATTTGTCACAAAAGTGTCTGAGTTGGATGTACAATTATCTAATGCTCTTTCCATATAAAGTCCTCCTAGTTCCCTTCCACTCAAACAGATGAAAGAGTTTCTATCTATATTGCCTGCTGGGACCCCACAGTCTTGTTCTTTGCTTTGCTTCTGGGTGAGTCACGCAAACCAGGATACTTGGGGTGAAGAATCTCTAGATGCCATTGACAGCAGCTGAGTATAGTTGCAGAATCCAGCTTGGATGGATAATACATAAGTCTGGACTGTTTCACCCACTGTCTTGTTGCTAATCCATGAGGAAGCTAGACTTCTAACCTGAGAGTTGAGAAACAACTTCTGGTCCAAGTCCACCGTGCTCCTCTGCACCATCCTGACCCCAACACCATTGGTCCCAAACTTGGTAGGTCTTGAACTCCTGGGTGATCAGGGTTTCTCCAGCCTGAGCCTTCACTTCCATTACTTCTTGGCCCTCTTGGTCTTGTCCTTGACATCTCTGCTCTCCCTGCTCCTCTTTATTTCAACCTTCACAAATAAGATCTTGGGAACCACACTATCTGTTAAGATTGGGAGAAAAGGGACTAGCCTGTTTTGGGCTCAGAAATACTGGACAGGTGTTTCTTTCTTTCTTGCCTCCTCCCCAGGAGAGGAGGGGGGAGTGTTTGAAATTTTATTTGGACAAGTGTGAAAACAGTACAAAAGCTAGTGAGGATTTGGGGATGAACTCTTGGAGACTTCTTTTAATGAATGAATGACTGTGCTGGGTTGCTGCACAAGCTTTCTCTGGTTGCAGAGAGTGGGGGCTACTCTAGTGGCTATGCTTGGGTTTCTCCCTATGGTGGCTTCTCTTGTTGCAGAGCACAGGCCCTAGGGCACATGGGCTCAGCAGCCGTGGCACACGGCTTAGCTGCCCCGCAGCATGAGGGGTCTTCCTGGACCAGGGATCAAACCCATGTCCCCTGCACTGGCAGGCAGACTCTTACCACTGGACCACAGGGGAAGTCTCTTTGGAAACTTGGCAGAGGATCATGGGAGATTACTATCGGATGGGAGGTTTGGGGCAGTGTCTCTGGTAGGTGGCTCAGGTGCGAAGAAGTCGAGTGCAGGCCCCTTAGGTCCTGGGCTCCAGAAATGAAGAGAGCTTCTTGATTTCCTTCCTAGAGGTTCATCCATTTCCCAAGCCGGGATGAAGGGCAAGAATCCTGGGAAAAGCCTGGTCCTGGATCTTCCTGTGGGTTTTATTTTTCAGGATCCTGAGCAACCACCCGTAGTGTGAGAGAGAAAGAAATCCTTAGGTGTGTAGAAAAGGAAAAAAATTTTCTCCACCCCTTGGGGTCACTGGCTGAGGCTGAAAATTAGACTGATGAATGCAGATTAACAGGGGAAATGCATATACATTTATTAATATAAGTTTTATAGGATGTGGACTCTTTTATAAGGAAATAAAGACCCAAAGAAACAGCCAGACCTCTATTTTATGGTAGGTTTTGATGAAGAGTGGGCAGCCGTGTATATATGATTGATTAAGGAACATGAGGTAATGATAGTAAACTTAGGGGAATGTTAGCAAGGCAGACTTGTTAGGATTCTCCTTAGCATCCCTTCGTCTTTGAAGATTAGGATGCTTTTTTTTCTAGACATAAGGAGAGCACCTCTCATGTGAGGGTTTTATGATTTGTTTCAGGGAAGAAGGGTGGCAAGGGTCGGGGGGGGACAAGGTCAAGGTGACCTTCTTGCTTCTGTCATTTTCTCAAACGTCTTCAGATTAAAATATTAACAAAAATGCCCAAATACCATATTTTGCAGAGAAGGCAATGGCACCCTACTCCAGTACTCTTCCCTGGAAAATCCCATGGGTGGAGGAGCTTTGGGGTAGTGTGTGCTGAACCCCAGCAGCAGTAATGACTTCCACTGTCCAGTGGTCTGTAGGATTGTCAATTGTGTCTCTAAATCTCCTCACCTTTACCTGACTCCCAATGGAGTGATCTTCCAAGTGAAGTTCTGTCAGGTGTTCATTGCCCAGCATTGTCCTAAACCACTGTCAAATGCCAAACCTCTCAAATGCCTGTGTCATGCCTATAATGTCAACCAAGTCTTCATTACCCATCTGGCATGCCACCAGTTCTACGAGTCCAGAACTTTGTAAGAAACATTTCTATCCCTCTTTAGCCACAGACAGAAGAAAAGTTGCTATTAGATATAATAGTCCTAAAGCCAACCCCAGCTGTTTGCAAACTCCCCTAACCCTAACTCCTGAGGGGAGTTCACTTTGGACTTTTCACTTTTATTCAGTGTGGAGTTTCCCTGGTGGCTCAGGTGGTAAAGAATCTGCCTGCAATGCAGGAGAGCCAGGTTTGATCCTGGGTTGGGAAGATCTTCTGGAGAACGGAATGGCTAGCCACACCAATATTCTTGCCTGGAAAATTCCATGGACAGAGGAGCTTGGTGGGCTACAGTCTATGGGGGCCAGGGTCAGACATGACTGAGCAACTAACACTTCACTTTTTCAACAGGGGCCACAGGGGCTTCTGGGAAGTACTCTGTCAGCAGACCCCAAAGTCCCCTGTCACCACGGCCAAGGAAGGCTGCAGGGTAGGGCCTGTTACTTCACTCCAGTTGTTCTCACTGAGCCTTGGCCATTGCAGACTCCCCTAAGAGGAATGCCTTCTGATCATACATCTGCAGGAAGCTTGAGCTCAAGTGTGCAGGGCCATTCTGCACCTCTGAAGTTATCAGAGCACACACGTGAGTCCTCTGGGGGCATTCAGTCATGACAGCTCCTCAGCCAGTCTTCACTTCACCAGGCAGACAAATTACTTTTACTTTAATAGCATTCATGCTTCAGTTCATTTCAATGTATGTGTAACTGCTGAGCCACTGCAGAACTAATAGATACCGCATAACAACGTGCAAGCTTCCAAAGGGTTTAGCAGAAAAGTTCTTACAGACTCTTGAACGCTTCTCCAGCATTAAAAGCATGTAAAGTGTTGAAACTAAGATCATGGCATCGTTCCCATCCCTCATGGCAAACAGATGGGGAAACAGTGGAAACAGTGGCTGACTTTAGTTTTGGGGACTCTAAAATCACTGCAGATGGTGATTGCAGTCATGAAATTAAAAGACGCTTACTCCTTGGAAGGAAAGCTATGACCAACCTAGACAGAATATTAAAAAGCAAAGACATTACTTTGTCAACAAAGGTCTGTCTAGTCAAGGCTCTGGTTTTTCCAGTGGTCGTGTATGGATGTGAGAGTTGGACTATAAAGAAAGCTGAGCACCAAAGAATTGATGCTTTTGAAGTGTGGTGTTGGAGAAGACTCCTGAGAGTCCCTTGGACTGCAAGGAGATCCAACCAGTCCATCCTAAAGGAGATCAGTCCTGGGTATTCATTGGAAGAACTGATGCTGAAGCTGAAACTCCAATACTTTGGCCACCTCATGCGAAGAGCCAACTCATTTGAAAAGACCCTGATGCTCGGAAAGATTGCGGGCAGGAGGAGAAGGGGATGACAGAGGATGAGATGGTTGATTGGCATCACCGACTTAATGAATGTGAGTTTGGGTAAACTCCTGAAGTTGGTGATGAACAGGGAGGCCTGGCGTGCTACGGTTCAAGGAGTCGCTAAGATTTGGACACGACTGAGCGACTGAACTGAACTGAAAGAGTTGAAGGGAGCAGAGACAGAGAGCTGGGGAGTGGAGGTTTGGAAATTCACTTGAGGCTCACTGGGTATTTGATCCCAGGCAAGAGATAAGGATTGCTTCCATCTCAAGTCCAGTGCGAGGGGCCTCAGGAGAGCTACCTGGGGGTCTTTACAGTTGGGTCACAGCAATCTGGGGTCAGCCCTGGCCTGAGAAGTGAATCTCATTGCTGAATGATAGGCTAGCCAACAGCTTTGTTGGTATGCAAAAGGGGGTCAGGTTGGAATCTGATGTCACTCACAGACCCTGGCTAAGTACAACATTACCTGTGTACCAAGTGTAGGTCACAACACTAGAGAGAACTGGCATGGGTCATCTTTAGTCCTATCCCAGAGATCCAGTGAGGGGCAAATAGCTGAGAGGAGACGAGGGTCTGTTTGCATTCCTAGGGCCAATTAATATCTTAGGTCAGTACCAGTGGAAATGAGTTGAATTCACCCAGGGCAAGTAACTGCATGTCGAATAATCTATGCTTTCTTTTGAGGGGAAACAAATCTCTCTGAAGAACCCACAAAATATTCATGAAAGGAGGCAGTGACTTTAAACCCCTGCCAAACTCAAAAGCTTGGAGCCAGCAGATAACAGAGCCAGTCAGCTCAGAACTTTCCTGTGACCCTCAGACCCTGGAGAGATCAGAAACCCTGGTGGGCTACGCGGAGGAGGCAGAAACCAACAAGGCAGGAGCAAAGAAAAAACAAGCACCGTCACTGTCTTTCCCTACATTGAGACTTTCTGTTGTCATCAGATCCTGGGCAGCCACCTGCCCAAGGGGAACAATTCAACTTTAAATTACATTGGAGTTTTGCATTGTATATCAGTTTACATACATTAAATACGGAATTTGAGACTGGGTTTGTGACTTGAGAGGTGGACAAAGACGTTATAGGACCTGCCTGACTTTTTCTTAACACAGGCACAGAGAGAACTAGTGTCACCAGAGGAATCTACAGAGACATGGCAAGCAAAATGAGGATGCTCTATGACTGCAGCCTAGAGGCCCCTTGTCTCTAATGTGCCAGTAACATGAAATGCCTTGCTTCATAGTCAGCACGCGTTTAATGAGTTACACCGGGTAATGAGGAGACAAAGATGGAAGAGCCAGTGTCCTTGACCCTGAGGAGCTCAGTCTTGTCAGTGGAGCGGACATCATCTCTCCAACGAGATGTAGAGACTTGAGTCATCTCCAACTGCATTGTATTTACTAGGGCTACACACAAAGCCTGGGAAGGCTGAATCAAACAGGGAACCCAAGGAGGCTCACTCTCTCCAAAGCTCTAGTCCACGGCACCCTAACTCAGGAAGAACCCATCTCAGGATATGGGGTTTGTCATTATTTCCATCCTTATCTCCATCATGCTTAAAAGGTGCCTGCCCCTTGGAAGAAAAGCTATGACAAACGTAGACAGTGTATTAAAAAGTAGAGACATTACTTTGCCGACAAAGTTTCGTATAGTCAAAGATACAGTTTTTCCCGCAGTCATGTATTGACATGAGAGTTGGACTATAAAGAAAGCTGAGTGTCAAAGAATTGTTGCTTTTGAACTCTGGTGTTGGAGAAGACTCTTGAGAGTCCCTTGAACTACAAGGAAATCAAACCAGCCAATCTTAAAGGAAATCAACCCTGAATATTCATTAGAAGGNATCACAACTTCATGTGACTAAATATAGGGCTAAGAAAATTAAGCATCAGTTCAGTTCAGTTCAGTCACTCAGTTGTGTCCGACTGTTTGCGACTCCATGAATCGCAGCACGCCAGGCCTCCCTGTCCATCACCATCTCCCGGAGTTCACTCGCACTCATGTCCATGGAGTCAGTGATCCCATCCAGCCATCTCATCTTCTGTCGTCCCCTTCTATTCCTGCCCTCAATCCCTCCCAGCATCAGGATCTTTTCCAATGAGTCAACTCTTTGCATGAGGTGGCCAAAGTATTGGAGTTTCAGCTTTAGCATCAGTCCTTCCAGTGAACACCCAGGACTGATCTCCTCTAGAATGGACTGGTTGGATCTCCTTGCAGTCCAAGGAACTCTCAAGAGTCTTCTTCAACACCACAGTTCAAAAGCATCAATTCTTCGGTGCTCAGCTTTCTTTACAGTCCAACCCTGGCATCCATACATGACTACTGGAAAACCATAGCCTTGACTAGACAGACCTTTGTTGGCAAAGTAATGTCTTTGCTTTTGAATATGCTATCTGCTGCTGCTGCTGCTAAGTCACTTCAGTTGTGTTCAACTATGTGTGACCCCATAGATGGCAGCCCACCAGGCTCCCCCGTCCCTGGGATTCTCCAGGCAAGAACACTGGAGTGAGTTGCCAATGCTATCTAGGTTGGTCATAACTTTTCTCCCAAGGAGTAAGCATCTTTTAATTTCATGGCTGCAATCACCATCTGCAGTGATTTTGGAGCCCCCAAAATAAAAGTCTGACACTGTTTCCACTGTTTCCCCATCTATTTCCCATGAAATGATGGGACTGGATGCCATGATCTTAGTTGTCTGAATGTTGAGCTTGAAGCCAACTTTTTCACTCTCCTCTTTCACTTTCATCAAGAGGCTTTTTAATTCCTCTTCACTTTCTCCATAAGGGTGGTGTCATCTGCATATCTGAGGTTATTGATATTTCTCCTGGCAATCTTGATTCCAGCTTGTGCTTCTTCCAGCCCAGCGTTTCTCATGATGTACTCTGGATATAAGTTAAATAAGCAGGGTGACAATATACAGCCAAGAAAATGTACAAGGAATATTAGGGGAGGAAGAAAAGGATATTCCACCCTGGTTTGCTGCTAAGTCACTTCAGTCGTGTCCGACTCTGTGCGACCCCATAGACAGCAGCCCACCAGGCTCCCCCATCCCTGGGATTCTCCAGGAAAGAAACTGGAGTGGGTTGCCATTTCCTTCCACCCTTGTTTAGCTCTGGGCTAAATTTCCAAGAGTGCAGTGGCCACGGCTCTGGAATTCAATAGTCCAGGAGTTGTGCAACTTCTCCTTGGGCCACTGGTGAGAGGATGGTTTTTGACCTTTGCCCTGGGCTGTCCCTGGTGACTGAGCAGGGATAGTAGATCTCTAGTGTTTTGGGCAGCCCAGCACTCAGAGCTTCCTTCAGTAAAATTGTTTGTATTTGTGGGGCTACAAATCATGTCTCCTCACTTCCACCTCAAACGGGGTGCATGTGTGTGACCCTACTTCTAGATCAGTTAGACTCCTGGTCACACTTACAGTAAGCTATTTGTCAGGAGGTATTCTTAGGGCTTCAAGTATATTAATTCATTTAATCCTCAGAACAACCCAATGAAGAAGGTATATTTTACAGATGAACAAACAGAGGGCAAGAGACTTCAGTGACTCACTCAGGACCACACAGGTAGGAAGAAACAAAGTCAGATTTGAACTTGGGCAGTCTGGTTCTTGTTGGCTGCAGGACAGAAAGAGAGAGACAGTTTGTTTTAGCTTTTCCAGCCTCTAAAGTAGGAACAGGCAAGAAAAGAAGGGGTTGGGCCATATTGAATGAGTCACCTGTAACGCCTGCCAAATCTGGTCAGTTTTCTCTGTTATTAACTGCTTCCTCCTTCCTGTCGGGGCTTTGTGCGTGATTCAAACTGTTCTCCAATGTCAGACTCAGTGCTTCACGAACCTTCATCTTTTAGAAGACTTGCAATTTCATTTTGCAATTGATTTCTTTGTAGTCTTCCTAGTCACAGATGTCATTGAAAATGGCAGATCCCTTTACAGTTTCTGACAGCTGATGAGATTCTGACGTCAAGTCTTTGACTGATGGCTGATATGGATACTAGTGTGTTTGGAGAGGATGCTTGAGTGAGGGGTAATTTAAAGAAAAAGGCAGTGAAAGAGGGCTTTTTTTTTTTTTTTTTTGCAAGATATATGCTTTCCTACATAACCTGGTATCCCATGTTCTTGTATAATGAGTACTAGGATAACGAGAACTCCTTGAATATAGCACAAGGTGATCCAACCCTGAGCTTTCCAGGTGGCGCTAGTGGTAAAGAACCGCCTACCAGTGCAAGTGAGTTTGATCCCTAGGTCGGGAAGACCCCTGGAGAAGGAAATGGAAATCCACTTGCCTGGGAAACACCATGGATTGAGAAGTCTGGCAGGCTGCAGTCCATGGAGCTGCAAAGAGTCAGACATGACTGAAGAGACTTAGCACGTGTGCAAACAACCTAAAGCTTGATGCCCTCATCTGCCTTCAGGAGGTTATTCAAAGAATGTGTGTAACACTGCTAGTGGTGACAAGAAAAACCTGTATGTCCAAGGCCCGCTGAGATCTCAGGCTCTTGCTTTCCTCTGCGTTCTGTTTCCACTTTGTCCAGGCTGGGGCTAATGTCCATCACAGTCCTTCAGTGTCAGCCACGGATTTGGCTCTTCCCAACCCACTGCTGCCACGTCAGAGAACCTGACTGCTGTTGCAGCCCCACTTCTGACTTCCCTGGGGATCCTCTGCCTCTTGATGTTGACAGGGGGTGTCTGTTGACTTGCTTGTGCTGCCTCTCTAGCGAAGAAGCTCTCCTCCACTAATAATGTTTCACAACTCTTATAAAATCCTGAAATAGTGACATTACTCCCTTGGCCTCCTGCAACTCCCTGAAGATTCTGAAACAATTTCTCTCTGGGTTGATTTGGAAGATATTTGGGTGGGGTGGGGTCAGACAGCATCTTACTCTCTATTTAAAGATTATTAAAATTAAAATCATGCCACATGCACCACATGTACACACACACACACACATCTAAGTTTGTGTGTTATGATGTGTGTGTATGGCATGATTTTAATTTTAATTATCTTTTACATATGTGTATACAATTTATATATTATATATACATATTTGTATTGTGTATATATATTATAAATTTATATAAATATATATATATACATTGTTAATGTACATAGATATGTTAAAGGGCTTCCCTGGTGGCTCAGCGGTAAAGAATCTGCCTGCAGTGCAGGAGATGCAAGAGATGTGGGTTCAATCCCTAGGTGGAGAAGATCCCCTGGAGGTGGGGATGGCAACCGAGCCTGGTGGGCTATGGTCCATGGGGTCTCAAAGAGTCGGACATGACTAAAGCAACTGAGCATGCACACACATATATATGCTAAAGATTTTATTTTACTCATTAATCAATGAAGGAACCAGGTAGGCATTGTAATTCAAAGAAGAGACATATTTATAGATCAGAAATATTGAAATGAACATGTAAATGGAAGCAAACTGATTTTTCCACAGGGGATAGGGAAATCGATTGGACCTCTACTAGACAGGGCAGAATGTGCACATCTATGTAAATCATCTTGCATTACTATCAATTACTTACAACTGGAAAGGTTGTAAAATAGCTCAAAGGCAATGAAAGATTAGAATCAGATAACCCAAGGGCTGTCCTCTAGACAATGTCTAGCTTTCCAGTAAAGCACGGTTCTTTTTCTACAACCTCTAACTGAAGCTCCATTTATACTGGGATAGCCTTAAATGCGGAGAAGGCAATGGCACCCCACTCCAGTACTCTTGCCTGGAAACTCCCATGGACAGAGGAGCCTGGTGGGCTGCAGTCCATGGGGTCGCTGAGTCAGACACGACTGAGCGACTTCACTTTCACTTTTCACTTTCATGCATTGGAGAAGGAAATGGCAACCCACTCCAGTGTTCTTGCCTGGAGAATCCCAGGGATGGCGGAGCCCAATGGGCTACCGTCTGTGGGGTCGCACAGAGTCAGACACGACTGAAGCAACTTAGCAGCAGCAGCAGCAGCCTTAAATGCCAGGGTTTCTGGAATTAATATTGGCAGCAACATTTCTTTTTCCCTTCTTTTGTTTCTCTCACGGTCATTTGGTCCTTATGAAAACAGTGCTCCTGGAGACCTGCCTTGGCCTGCCTGGGTTCCAATGAGAAATGCAGAGGTTAAGCTCCTCTGGGACTCTTCCCTTGCCATAATGACAAATGCTTCATTTCTATTGCTATAATGGGCAGGGGTTGAGTGCTGGTGCAGTGGATGTTGAAGCTTGAAGACTGGTGGGGAGAAGCTGCAGCAAAGACAGGATAGGATCAAGTTGCAAACCGTGTTCTGAACCACGCTAAGGATTTCAATCTTGACCTCAAAGGCAATGGAGAACAACTACAGTCTTCCGAAAGGGTCAGTGAAGTGATCAGGGCTGGACCTCCTTAGATAACTGGAGAGGGGATGAAAGACACACCACAGTAAGAAAACTGAAGATGTTTCAGGAGATAGCAGAGGGAAGGTGAAATGGAGAGATGGCATGTCTTGGCTTGTGGAATTGTCTTGAATAAATGACTTTTAGAGGAATTTCTACACGTCACAAAGATACATCTCTCACTCTTCTCCAATTAAAATAAATAAATTTATATTAAAAAAATAAAATCTCTCCAGCTATGTCTTGCTATCCTCTCCTGTCTCCTTAGGGCTTTGTTTTTTACAACAGCCTCTGATCTAGGAGAACATTCAGCTACCAACCTCTGTCAGCACTGACTCACTCATGTTCCAGTGCTTAACTGCTTGGAACCATCCATAAGGAGAGCACAGCGGTGATGATGGCATCTGATGGAGGAGCAGAGGCCTTGTGGAGGGGTTGACTGAATGGCCAAGGCTTACCCAGCTGCCTGGCCCATGTTGGAAGCCAGGTGTCTGGGACTGTGCCTGCCCTTGCTGGGAACCACACCATCTCCCTTCCATTCTGGTCCCAAACCTCCTCTTTTATTAACAGAAAAGTGAGAGGGGCTGGATGTTACATGGGAGAGTCATCATTTTCTCTCTCAATTCTAAAATTCTGGGCAGCTTTTCTAATTTTACTTGCAATTCCCAGAGCCATTTAGCAGGTTTGTAGGTTGCATCCTAGCTTACTTATTTTAGGAAATGAAGTTTTATATTTATGCTCAAGCTAGTCATCTGGTTTTTTTTTTTTTTTTTTTCAGAAGGTGTTGTCTCCCAAGGTGCAGAATCTGAAATGACTATCAGTATCTTAAATGAGATGAAGGTGGAGAATAGACTAAAACAGGAATAGTGGTTCTTTTTTTGTCATCTGGCCAAGTAGTAACACAGAAATCGATTATAAGCAATAGTACTTCTAATTCATTGAGCTGACTTTTCCCTTATGTTTTTGTTCAGTCGCCAGGTAGTGTCCAGCTCTTTGCGATCCTACGGACTGAAGCACTTGAGGCTTCCCAGACCTTCACTACCTCCCGGAGCTTGCTCATATTCATGTCCATTGAGTCAGTGATGCCATCCAACCATTTCATCCTCTGTCATCCCCTTCTCTTCCTGCCTTTAATCTTTCCCAGCATCAGGGTCTTTTCCAATGAGTTAGCTCTTCACATTAGGTGTCTGAAGCATTCTCTTATAATCAAGATAAAACTCAAATTGAAGATGGCTAGAAATAGGATAACTTTTAATTTGCAGAAGGGCCTTTGCAGCCATCACACAGATAACAGATGGTTTCCCACCTAGTTCTCTGATTTATCTAGCTGTTGACATTATTAACCGAAATTAGAGATCCTCAGAAAGCCTCGAAAAGTGACCTTTTAAAAAGTACCTTTTATTGAGTGGGAGCGTCTTATACGCTTTCATATTCTCTGGGTTCCTGTTGAAACTTTTATAGTTAACTGACGTGACAAGATAATGATACTAACTCCAGTGGTTTTCGTGTTTCCTTTGGCTTTGTTTTGCTAGGAGAATTTTATTCTTCCATAGTGTGTGAGTAAAAGAATAAAAGTTTGGACATCTGGGAAGACAGCCAAGAAATGTTGCCCAGAGAAAAACAAAAACCATGGGCATAAAAAGGATGACATGAACTAACTTCTGAGGAAATAGCACATTTAAGTGATGATGGGTAAGTGAGAAGCACTAGACCAGGGCAAGATTACAATTCAAAGTGAATTGTAAAGAGAAGCCTACTCGAATGAGTCCTATGACCAAATATTTTCTGCAGATACTGAACTAAGAAACACATATTATAGCACTTCTTAAACCATTAATATGTTAAAGTACATGATGTACTTCTAAGACAAGCTATGATGTGTGGTAGTTTCCAAATGTGTTTTATCACAGAATTTTTTTTTTTTCTTGTAAAGAAATCTACTTTGGCAAACTCCATGCTTTACAGTGTTGTTTACAATAGCCAGGACATTGAAGCAACCTAAATGTCCACCAACAGAAGAAAGGATAAAGAAGATATGGTACATATATACAATATATGCAATGGAATATTACTCAACCATTAAAAGAAATGAAATTGAGTCATCTGCAGAAATGTGGATGGACTTGGAGACTGTCCTAAAGAATAGCATGGCTTTTTAATTTCAATAAGGGATTCTAATTATCTGCTTATACATAGTTCTACAAAAAGATTTATTTTTACAAATGTTTATAAAAATTAGTTTGCACAAATGAATGTAATCACAGCATATATCTCAGTATATGCTGTGATTACAGAGGAAACCAGAAGAAACTGGGGAGTAGGAAGGCTTTTTCTCAGGCTTACTAGGCATTTCTCTACAGTTGCGGGTGCTGTTTGCTAGGGCTGCCATGACAACGTATCATACACTGGGTGGCTTAAACAGCAGAAATTTATTTTCTCGTGGTTCTGGAAACTGCAAGTCCAAAGTCAAGGTATTAGCAGAATTGGCTGCTTCTGACCCCTCTCTCCTTGGCTTGCAGGTGTCTTCACTCTCCCTGTGTCTTCCTGTGGTCTTCTTTCTGTGCTTGTCTGTGTATCTTTCTCCCCTTCTCATAAGAACATAGTCGTACTGGAAAAGAGTAGCTGCGCTGCCTTCATTTTACCTTAATTATCTCTTTAAAACCTCATCTTCAAATACAGTAACCTGCTGGGGTTAGGACTTCAACATGTCAATTTTGAGAGGACACAATTCAGTTCCTAATGGCGTGTCCATGCACGCATGCTAAGTCGCTTCAATCCGTCTCCGTGCGACCCTAAGGACCGAGCCCCACCAGGCTCCTCTGTCCATGGGGATTCTCCAGGCAAGAGAGCTGGAGTGGGTGGCCATGCCCTCCTCCAGGGGATCTTCCTGACCCAGGGGTGGAAACTGCGTCTCCTATGTCTCTTGCACTGGCAGGCAGGTTCTTTATCACTAGTGCAACCTAGGAAGCCCTCAGTTCCTAACAGCGGGGTACAAACATAAATTACCAAGAGCTCACTACATATTCTATCAAGACCATAACATTCTTTGCACTCTATCCCAATCATTCTTGAGCAGTCTTCTGAACCTACGATGGTTTCCCCAAGGATGTTCCAACTGGAAGAAACCAGCCTCATAGCCAGACATAGTCTCTTTAAATCATATTTCCCAAGAAACTTAATACACATCAGCTTGCTGGCGTGTGAGCTAATCTCTTGAAAGTTTGGCTGAGGTGCCTCAGTTTCCCTGGCCCTGATCACACCTAACTGGATGGATAAAATATGGTTTTTAAACTAACAAAGCTATGAATGAGATATTGCCCTGTGATGCTTCTACCTCTGGGGGCAGGGGGTGGGGGAGCAAGAGAAGGGAAGTCACCAACTGAAAGTCAGCTATGCAGCAGGAACTCTGGCCCACATGGCCTGAATGGCACTGGACACTTTGCATCATTTTATGATCTCATGTATTGCTTATAACATCTGTTTGAGATAAAAGTGCTATTATTCCATCTAGATTTTAGATGAAGAAACAAAATTCTAAAGAAGATATTTACTACAGTCATACAAATAGAGAAAAATTTGAAGCTTCCTGTGCTCTTATTATAATTTGACATAGTCTGTGTGCTCTCACTTGACTTCATAAGGGAACATAAACTGTTTTTCTACCTTCTGAGGTTCTGTACCTCAGTTCAGTCGCTCAGTCGTGTCTGACTCTTTGCACCTCCATGAATCACAGCACGCCAGGCCTTCCTATCCATCACCAACTCTTGGAGTTCACTCAAACTCATGTCCATCAAGTTGGTGATGCCATCCAGCCATCTCATCCTCTGTCGTTCCCTTCTCCTCCTGCCCCTAATTCCTCCCAGAATCAGAGTCTTTCCCAATAGGTCAGCTCTTCGAATGAGATGGCCAAAGTACTGGAGTTTGAATTTTAGCATCATTCCTTCCAAAGAACACCCAGGACTGATCTCCTCTAGAATGAACCGGTTGTATCTCCTTGCAGTCCAAGGGACTTTCAAGAGTCTTCTCCAATACCACGCTTCAAAAGCATCAATTCTTCGGTGCTCAGCTTTCTTTACAGTCCAACTCTCACACCCATACACGACTACTGGAAAAACCATACCCTTGACTAGACGGACCTTAGTCGGCAAAGTAATGTCTCTGCTTTTGAATATACTATCTAGGTTGGTCATAACTTTCCTTCCAAGGAGTAAGCGTCTTTTAATTTCATGGCTGCAGTCACCATCTGCAGTGATTTTGGAGCCCCCAAAATAAAAGTCTGACACTGTTTCCACTGTTTCCCCATCTATTTCCCATGAAATGATGGGACTGGATGCCATGATCTTAGTTGTCTGAATGTTGAGCTTGAAGCCAACTTTTTCACTCTCCTCTTTCACTTTCATCAAGAGGCTTTTTAATTCCTCTTCACTTTCTCCATAAGGGTGGTGTCATCTGCATATCTGAGGTTATTGATATTTCTCCTGGCAATCTTGATTCCAGCTTGTGCTTCTTCCAGCCCAGCGTTTCTCATGATGTACTCTGGATATAAGTTAAATAAGCAGGGTGACAATATACAGCCAAGAAAATGTACAAGGAATATTAGGGGAGGAAGAAAAGGATATTCCACCCTGGTTTGCTGCTAAGTCACTTCAGTCGTGTCCGACTCTGTGCGACCCCATAGACAGCAGCCCACCAGGCTCCCCCATCCCTGGGATTCTCCAGGAAAGAAACTGGAGTGGGTTGCCATTTCCTTCCACCCTTGTTTAGCTCTGGGCTAAATTTCCAAGAGCGCAGTGGCCACGGCTCTGGAATTCAATAGTCCAGGAGTTGTGCAACTTCTCCTTGGGCCACTGGTGAGAGGATGGTTTTTGACCTTTGCCCTGGGCTGTCCCTGGTGACTGAGCAGGGATAGTAGATCTCTAGTGTTTTGGGCAGCCCAGCACTCAGAGCTTCCTTCAGTAAAATTGTTTGTATTTGTGGGGCTACAAATCATGTCTCCTCACTTCCACCTCAAACGGGGTGCATGTGTGTGACCCTACTTCTAGATCAGTTAGACTCCTGGTCACACTTACAGTAAGCTATTTGTCAGGAGGTATTCTTAGGGCTTCAAGTATATTAATTCATTTAATCCTCAGAACAACCCAATGAAGAAGGTACATTTTACAGATGAACAAACAGAGGGCAAGAGACTTCAGTGACTCACTCAGGACCACACAGGTAGGAAGAAACAAAGTCAGATTTGAACTTGGGCAGTCTGGTTCTTGTTGGCTGCAGGACAGAAAGAGAGAGACAGTTTGTTTTAGCTTTTCCAGCCTCTAAAGTAGGAACAGGCAAGAAAAGAAGGGGTTGGGCCATATTGAATGAGTCACCTGTAACGCCTGCCAAATCTGGTCAGTTTTCTCTGTTATTAACTGCTTCCTCCTTCCTGTCGGGGCTTTGTGCGTGATTCAAACTGTTCTCCAATGTCAGACTCAGTGCTTCACGAACCTTCATCTTTTAGAAGACTTGCAATTTCATTTTGCAATTGATTTCTTTGTAGTCTTCCTAGTCACAGATGTCATTGAAAATGGCAGATCCCTTTACAGTTTCTGACAGCTGATGAGATTCTGACGTCAAGTCTTTGACTGATGGCTGATATGGATACTAGTGTGTTTGGAGAGGATGCTTGAGTGAGGGGTAATTTAAAGAAAAAGGCAGTGAAAGAGGTTTTTTTTTTTTTTTTTGCAAGATATATGCTTTCCTACATAACCTGGTATCCCATGTTCTTGTATAATGAGTACTAGGATAACGAGAACTCCTTGAATATAGCACAAGGTGATCCAACCCTGAGCTTTCCAGGTGGCGCTAGTGGTAAAGAACCGCCTACCAGTGCAAGTGAGTTTGATCCCTAGGTCGGGAAGACCCCTGGAGAAGGAAATGGAAATCCACTTGCCTGGGAAACACCATGGATTGAGAAGTCTGGCAGGCTGCAGTCCATGGAGCTGCAAAGAGTCAGACATGACTGAAGAGACTTAGCACGTGTGCAAACAACCTAAAGCTTGATGCCCTCATCTGCCTTCAGGAGGTTATTCAAAGAATGTGTGTAACACTGCTAGTGGTGACAAGAAAAACCTGTATGTCCAAGGCCCGCTGAGATCTCAGGCTCTTGCTTTCCTCTGCGTTCTGTTTCCACTTTGTCCAGGCTGGGGCTAATGTCCATCACAGTCCTTCAGTGTCAGCCACGGATTTGGCTCTTCCCAACCCACTGCTGCCACGTCAGAGAACCTGACTGCTGTTGCAGCCCCACTTCTGACTTCCCTGGGGATCCTCTGCCTCTTGATGTTGACAGGGGGTGTCTGTTGACTTGCTTGTGCTGCCTCTCTAGCGAAGAAGCTCTCCTCCACTAATAATGTTTCACAACTCTTATAAAATCCTGAAATAGTGACATTACTCCCTTGGCCTCCTGCAACTCCCTGAAGATTCTGAAACAATTTCTCTCTGGGTTGATTTGGAAGATATTTGGGTGGGGTGGGGTCAGACAGCATCTTACTCTCTATTTAAAGATTATTAAAATTAAAATCATGCCACATGCACCACATGTACACACACACACACACATCTAAGTTTGTGTGTTATGATGTGTGTGTATGGCATGATTTTAATTTTAATTATCTTTTACATATGTGTATACAATTTATATATTATATATACATATTTGTATTGTGTATATATATTATAAATTTATATAAATATATATATATACATTGTTAATGTACATAGATATGTTAAAGGGCTTCCCTGGTGGCTCAGCGGTAAAGAATCTGCCTGCAGTGCAGGAGATGCAAGAGATGTGGGTTCAATCCCTAGGTGGAGAAGATCCCCTGGAGGTGGGGATGGCAACCGAGCCTGGTGGGCTATGGTCCATGGGGTCTCAAAGAGTCGGACATGACTGAAGCAACTGAGCATGCACACACATATATATGCTAAAGATTTTATTTTACTCATTAATCAATGAAGGAACCAGGTAGGCATTGTAATTCAAAGAAGAGACATATTTATAGATCAGAAATATTGAAATGAACATGTAAATGGAAGCAAACTGATTTTTCCACAGGGGATAGGGAAATCGATTGGACCTCTACTAGACAGGGCAGAATGTGCACATCTATGTAAATCATCTTGCATTACTATCAATTACTTACAACTGGAAAGGTTGTAAAATAGCTCAAAGGCAATGAAAGATTAGAATCGGATAACCCAAGGGCTGTCCTCTAGACAATGTCTAGCTTTCCAGTAAAGCACGGTTCTTTTTCTACAACCTCTAACTGAAGCTCCATTTATACTGGGATAGCCTTAAATGCGGAGAAGGCAATGGCACCCCACTCCAGTACTCTTGCCTGGAAACTCCCATGGACAGAGGAGCCTGGTGGGCTGCAGTCCATGGGGTCGCTGAGTCAGACACGACTGAGCGACTTCACTTTCACTTTTCACTTTCATGCATTGGAGAAGGAAATGGCAACCCACTCCAGTGTTCTTGCCTGGAGAATCCCAGGGATGGCGGAGCCCAATGGGCTACCGTCTGTGGGGTCGCACAGAGTCAGACACGACTGAAGCAACTTAGCAGCAGCAGCAGCAGCCTTAAATGCCAGGGTTTCTGGAATTAATATTGGCAGCAACATTTCTTTTTCCCTTCTTTTGTTTCTCTCACGGTCATTTGGTCCTTATGAAAACAGTGCTCCTGGAGACCTGCCTTGGCCTGCCTGGGTTCCAATGAGAAATGCAGAGGTTAAGCTCCTCTGGGACTCTTCCCTTGCCATAATGACAAATGCTTCATTTCTATTGCTATAATGGGCAGGGGTTGAGTGCTGGTGCAGTGGATGTTGAAGCTTGAAGACTGGTGGGGAGAAGCTGCAGCAAAGACAGGATAGGATCAAGTTGCAAACCGTGTTCTGAACCACGCTAAGGATTTCAATCTTGACCTCAAAGGCAATGGAGAACAACTACAGTCTTCCGAAAGGGTCAGTGAAGTGATCAGGGCTGGACCTCCTTAGATAACTGGAGAGGGGATGAAAGACACACCACAGTAAGAAAACTGAAGATGTTTCAGGAGATAGCAGAGGGAAGGTGAAATGGAGAGATGGCATGTCTTGGCTTGTGGAATTGTCTTGAATAAATGACTTTTAGAGGAATTTCTACACGTCACAAAGATACATCTCTCACTCTTCTCCAATTAAAATAAATAAATTTATATTAAAAAAATAAAATCTCTCCAGCTATGTCTTGCTATCCTTTCCTGTCTCCTTAGGGCTTTGTTTTTTACAACAGCCTCTGATCTAGGAGAACATTCAGCTACCAACCTCTGTCAGCACTGACTCACTCATGTTCCAGTGCTTAACTGCTTGGAACCATCCATAAGGAGAGCACAGCGGTGATGATGGCATCTGATGGAGGAGCAGAGGCCTTGTGGAGGGGTTGACTGAATGGCCAAGGCTTACCCAGCTGCCTGGCCCATGTTGGAAGCCAGGTGTCTGGGACTGTGCCTGCCCTTGCTGGGAACCACACCATCTCCCTTCCATTCTGGTCCCAAACCTCCTCTTTTATTAACAGAAAAGTGAGAGGGGCTGGATGTTACATGGGAGAGTCATCATTTTCTCTCTCAATTCTAAAATTCTGGGCAGCTTTTCTAATTTTACTTGCAATTCCCAGAGCCATTTAGCAGGTTTGTAGGTTGCATCCTAGCTTACTTATTTTAGGAAATGAAGTTTTATATTTATGCTCAAGCTAGTCATCTGGTTTTTTTTTTTTTTTTTTTCAGAAGGTGTTGTCTCCCAAGGTGCAGAATCTGAAATGACTATCAGTATCTTAAATGAGATGAAGGTGGAGAATAGACTAAAACAGGAATAGTGGTTCTTTTTTTGTCATCTGGCCAAGTAGTAACACAGAAATCGATTATAAGCAATAGTACTTCTAATTCATTGAGCTGACTTTTCCCTTATGTTTTTGTTCAGTCGCCAGGTAGTGTCCAGCTCTTTGCGATCCTACGGACTGAAGCACTTGAGGCTTCCCAGACCTTCACTACCTCCCGGAGCTTGCTCATATTCATGTCCATTGAGTCAGTGATGCCATCCAACCATTTCATCTTCTGTCATCCCCTTCTCTTCCTGCCTTTAATCTTTCCCAGCATCAGGGTCTTTTCCAATGAGTTAGCTCTTCACATTAGGTGTCTGAAGCATTCTCTTATAATCAAGATAAAACTCAAATTGAAGATGGCTAGAAGTAGGATAACTTTTAATTTGCAGAAGGGCCTTTGCAGCCATCACACAGATAACAGATGGTTTCCCACCTAGTTCTCTGATTTATCTAGCTGTTGACATTATTAACCGAAATTAGAGATCCTCAGAAAGCCTCGAAAAGTGACCTTTTAAAAAGTACCTTTTATTGAGTGGGAGCGTCTTATACGCTTTCATATTCTCTGGGTTCCTGTTGAAACTTTTATAGTTAACTGACGTGACAAGATAATGATACTAACTCCAGTGGTTTTCGTGTTTCCTTTGGCCTTGTTTTGCTAGGAGAATTTTATTCTTCCATAGTGTGTGAGTAAAAGAATAAAAGTTTGGACATCTGGGAAGACAGCCAAGAAATGTTGCCCAGAGAAAAACAAAAACCATGGGCATAAAAAGGATGACATGAACTAACTTCTGAGGAAATAGCACATTTAAGTGATGATGGGTAAGTGAGAAGCACTAGACCAGGGCAAGATTACAATTCAAAGTGAATTGTAAAGAGAAGCCTACTCGAATGAGTCCTATGACCAAATATTTTCTGCAGATACTGAACTAAGAAACACATATTATAGCACTTCTTAAACCATTAATATGTTAAAGTACATGATGTACTTCTAAGACAAGCTATGATGTGTGGTAGTTTCCAAATGTGTTTTATCACAGAATTTTTTTTTTCTTGTAAAGAAATCTACTTTGGCAAACTCCATGCTTTACAGCATTGTTTACAATAGCCAGGACATTGAAGCAACCTAAATGTCCACCAACAGAAGAAAGGATAAAGAAGATATGGTACATATATACAATATATGCAATGGAATATTACTCAACCATTAAAAGAAATGAAATTGAGTCATCTGCAGAAATGTGGATGGACTTGGAGACTGTCCTAAAGAATAGCATGGCTTTTTAATTTCAACAAGGGATTCTAATTATCTGCTTATACATAGTTCTACAAAAAGATTTATTTTTACAAATGTTTATAAAGATTAGTTTGCACAAATGAATGTAGTCACAGCATATATCTCAGTATATGCTGTGATTACAGAGGAGACCAGAAGAAACTGGGGAGTAGGAAGACTTTTTCTCAAGCTTCCTAGGCATTTCTCTACAGTTGCGGGTGCTGTTTGCTAGGGCTGCCATGACAACCTATCATACACTGGGTGGCTTAAACAGCAGACATTTATTTTCTCGTGGTTCTGGAAACTGCAAGTCCAAAGTCAAGGTATTAGCAGAATCGGCTGCTTCTGACCCCTCTCTCCTTGGCTTGGAGGTGTCTTCACTCTCCCTGTGTCTTCCTGTGGTCTTCTTTCTGTGCTTGTCTGTGTATCTTTCTCCTCTTCTCATAAGGACATAGTTGTACTGGAAAAGAGTAGCTGCGATGCCTTCATTTTACCTTAATTATCTCTTTAAAACCTCATCTTCAAATACAGTAACCTGCTGGGGTTAGGACTTCAACATGTCAATTTTGAGAGGACACAGTTCTGTTCCTAATGGCGTGTGCATGCACGCATGCTAAGTCGCTTCAATCCGTCTCCGTGCGACCCTAAGGACCGAGCCCCACCGGGCTCCTCTGTCCATGGGGATTCTCCAGGCAAGAGAGCTGGAGTGGGTGGCCATGCCCTCCTCCAGGGGATCTTCCTGACCCAGGGGTGGAAACTGCGTCTCCTATGTCTCTTGCACTGACAGGCAGGTTCTTTATCACTAGTGCCACCTAGGAAGCCCTCAATTC
Source organism: Oreotragus oreotragus (assembly GCA_006410675.1). NCBI lineage: Eukaryota > Metazoa > Chordata > Mammalia > Artiodactyla > Bovidae > Oreotragus > Oreotragus oreotragus. The sequence goes on along the minus strand of SJYX01009985.1, from coordinate 388,160 downwards.
CTAACAGCGGGGTACAAACATAAATTACCAAGAGCTCACTACATATTCTATCAAGACCATAACATTCTTTGCACTCTATCCCAATCATTCTTGAGCAGTCTTCTGAACCTACGATGGTTTCCCCAAGGATGTTCCGACTGGAAGAAACCAGCCTCATAGCCAGACATAGTCTCTTTAAATCATATTTCCCAAGAAACTTAATACACATCAGCTTGCTGGCATGTGAGCTAATCTCTTGAAAGTTTGGCTGAGGTGCCTCAGTTTCCCTGGCCCTGATCACACCTAACTGGATGGATAAAATATGGTTTTTAAACTAACAAAGCTATGAATGAGATATTGCCCTGTGATGCTTCTGCCTCTGGGGGCAGGGGGTGGGGGAGCAAGAGAAGGGAAGTCACCAACTGAAAGTCAGCTATGCAGCAGGGACTCTGGCCCACATGGCCTGAATGGCATTGGATACTTTGCATCATTTTATGATCTCATGTATTGCTTATAACATCTGTTTGAGATAAAAGTGCTATTATTCCATCTAGATTTTAGATGAAGAAACAAAATTCTAAAGAAGATATTTACTACAGTCATACAAATAGAGAAAAATTTGAAGCTTCCTGTGCTCTTATTATAATTTGACATAGTCTGTGTGCTCTCACTTGACTTCATAAGGGAACATAAACCGTTTTTCTACCTTCTGAGGTTCTGTACCTCAGTTCAGTCGCTCAGTCGTGTCTGACTCTTTGCACCTCCATGAATCACAGCACGCCAGGCCTTCCTATCCATCACCAACTCTTGGAGTTCACTCAAACTCATGTCCATCAAGTTGGTGATGCCATCCAGCCATCTCATCCTCTGTCGTTCCCTTCTCCTCCTGCCCCTAATTCCTCCCAGAATCAGAGTCTTTCCCAATAGGTCAGCTCTTCGAATGAGATGGCCAAAGTACTGGAGTTTGAATTTTAGCATCATTCCTTCCAAAGAACACCCAGGACTGATCTCCTCTAGAATGAACTGGTTGTAGCTCCTTGCAGTCCAAGGGACTTTCAAGAGTCTTCTCCAATACCACGCTTCAAAAGCATCAATTCTTCGGTGCTCAGCTTTCTTTACAGTCCAACTCTCACACCCATGCACGACTGCTGGAAAAACCATACCCTTGACTAGACGGACCTTAGTCGGCAAAGTAATGTCTCTGCTTTTGAATATACTATCTAGGTTGGTCATAACTTTCCTTCCAAGGAGTAAGCGTCTTTTAATTTCATGGCTGCAGTCACCATCTGCAGTGATTTTGGAGCCCCCAAAAATAAAGTCTGACACTGTTTCCACTGTTTCCCCATCTATTTCCCATGAAGTGATGGGACCGGATGCCATGATCTTCGTTTTCTGAATGTTGAGCTTTAAGCCAACTTTTTCACTCTCCTCCTTCACTTTCATCAAGAGGCTTTTTAGCTCCTNAAAAAGTCTGACACTGTTTCCACTGTTTCCCCATCTATTTCCCATGAAGTGATGGGACCAGATGCCATGATCTTCGTTTTCTGAATGTTGAGCTTTAAGCCAACTTTTTCGCTCTCCTCTTTCACTTTCATCAAGAGGCTTTTTAGTTCCTCTTCACTTTCTGCCATAAGGGTGGTGTCATCTGCATATCTGAGGTTATTGATATTTCTCCTGGCAATCTTGATTCCAGCTTGTGTTCCTTCCAGTCCAGCGTTTCTCATGATGTACTCTGAATATAAATTAAACAAGCAGGGTGACAATATACAGCCTTGACGTACTCCTTTTCCTATTTGGAAGCAGTCTGTTGTTCCATGTCCAGTTCTAACTGTTGCTTCCTGACCTGCATACAGATTTCTTATCCTCATCCCCTTAGAATTCTGAGGATTCACGTAACAGGAATGCACCTGGATTCTGCTCTAGCATTTCTGTTTAAATCAGAAACACCTCTCAACTATTGTTACAAGCAACTAAGTCCAAATAAAAGACTGAAAAAAGAAATGTTATTTGAAACTGAACAGTTATAAAGGTTACAAATGCAAAATCATTTGAAAAAGTCAACAGCCAAAAAGTTTCCCAGTGTCACCTTATATCTCTTATTTTCATAGTCCGTTTACTGGTCTCACCATATGTTCCATTTTCACATTTTCTGATGATATTTACTCCTGGGAGACAGAAGGGAAAGAGAAAGTCAATGCATATATTTGCTCAATGGGTTATAACATTCCCATCTTAGAAATTACTGCCTATCAACATTACTTTGCATATTGATTATCAGTTTTCATTTGTTACTTTATAAATTCCATTTCATCAAAATTGGCAGATAACATGAAGTTAACAATGCATTTCCTTAGTTTAGATATTATTCTGAGGCTTCCCAGGTGGCTCAGTGGTAAAGAATCTGCCTGCCAATGCATAAGACACAGAAGATGCAGGTTACATCCCTGGGTCAGGAAGATCCCCTGGGGTAGAGAATGAGAGCCCACTCTAGTATTCTTGCCTACAAAATCCCATGGACAGAGGAGCCTTGACGCCTGTAGTCCGTGGGGTCACAAAGAGCTGGTCACAACTGAGCATGCAGAGTTTGAAGGGGTATTTATCTTACCAGTTTAAGCCTGTGGTTTGTGAGTCTGAATACGTTTTATTCTCACAAAACTTGAGCATATTATGAGAAAATAGTCAGCGAGTGAATCATCTCCTTCCTCACCTCCATCTAGAGTGTTACTGATTCCAAGGGCAGCCTGGGCTGTGAAGCAGTTACACATTTTGTCAGAGGAGGCATTATGATTCAGAATTGTATACCTAATTATCTCCTTTATTGAAGCAAACTCCTTCCCAGGAGGTATGACAGGGTGTATTTGCCCCCAAATCTAGCCACTAGAATGTCAGGTTGCCTCAGCTTGATTTGTTTGTATTAAGTGTGAGCATTCTCTTCTTTATTTAAAGAAATTATACTCTCTGCAGTTTTGACTTTAGAAGTCACTTCTTAGTATGTTAAGTTTTGGTAGGAACTCAAGCAATAATATATAATCTGATGACTAGTCATCTTTCAAAGCAGTACATTTAGTACAAGCAGTTAAAACTGTGTCATTACTTAGTTTTGATATAAGTGGAATGCACAATAACAAACTTATGATTATTACAAAACCTTGGAAACTTTCTGAGCAGCTTATTTGTTTGTATCTTTATTCCCAGTTGTTAGCGTTTGACTTTATTCTCAACAACTGGGACATTAAGTCTACTTTGTTAGGAAAGGTGTTTTGCAAAATTAGGGCTGCAGATCCAGGGTTGAACTCAAACAGTCCTGTTTAAAGAATGTATTAATAATAGTAAGAAAAAAAGAGTATGTGGAGGTCAGTCTGAAAGAGTGTTAGTTAAACCTCTGCTGCTAACCAGTTGTGTGACTTTATACAAATTATTTTTTCTATCTGGGCCTACAGTTATAGAAAAAAGGGGCTGAACTCATGCCCCCAAAATTCACACTATTGTAACATTTTAATATTTGACAATCTGGTTCTTAACTACAGTAGCCTAACCACAATTTCCCCAAATCTTTACTTCTGCGTAGTCCCTTTAGGAAACAACACAGTATTCAAAAACATTACCTTCTTACTAATACTGTATCTAAAATTCTAAAATAATTGTTCTGGAAAAGTTCTAAATGAAAAGGGCCAGTTTTAGCTCCATTGGGGAAATTTGCCCCAAAAATATCAGAGGTTTCTCTAGTTAATCTCCAGCTACCTGAAAACATTTCCCTAGTTAATCTCCAGCTACCTGAAAACATTATTCTAGAGTCTTTTAAAAGCTTGCTTAAAAAAAAAACACTACAAATCCCATGAGTCAAAGATGGATTAGAAACTGACACCTCCCCTCCAAACCCTTCCCGGTTCCCTAGAATGTAGTCGGCTACAACTCAGGTTGAGGCATCCTGAAATATGCCTGAAAGAAACGCCTGCTCTTTCATCCCAGTTTTTAATCTGTGCTCTAGCTTGGCTCCTTTAAATCGGTGCTGAGAATGAGGAAGGGAAAGGAGCTACGCAGAGCCGGATGGGCGCGGGTGTGAGCATCACCTGTTCTGAAAGGGGCATGCGCACTGTGAGGGCGCGGACGAGGAGGCGGGGCGCGGTGGGAGGGGCCGACGGCGCCTGGCTGGCACCACTCGGATCTGCTTCTGCCCGGCTTGGGGCGCTGAGGCGGCGTTGGGAGTTGCCTTCTGCAAAGGTTGCCTGGCGTTGTCCAACATGGAGGAGGCACTGGCCTCGGGCATCACCTGCAAGAGGGACTAATCTCCGCCTGGCGTTCAGGGCAGCGGTGCCGGAGTTCCCGAGCCCAGGGACTCCGCCTGCACGCCCTGAGCCAGACCCCTGCTCTGGTTGCTCCTCCGGCGGCGGGTTTCCCGGTGGGGACGCAGCGCAAGGAGGGAGCGCGGCGGCTCCGGGTTTCCTTAAGCCATGGGCAACGAGGCGAGCTTGGAAGGGGAAGGGCTCCCCGAAGGGCTGGCGGCGGCGGCGGCAGCGGCAGCAGCCGGAGGAGGGGCTGGCGGGGCGGGGAGCCCCTTGCACAGCGTGATCCCGGCCGGCATGGAAGCGGATCTGAGCCAACTGAGCGAAGAGGAGAGGAGACAGATCGCTGCTGTCATGTCAAGGGCGCAGGGGCTGCCCAAAGGAAGCGTTACCCCGGCCGCTGCGGAGGCGCCTTCCATGCACAGGCACGCACAGCATGATGTATATATGTTCGGACATATATGTACAGCTTCTCGTGCACGTATGTGCCTGCCCGTATGTGCCATCACGGCAGTACATATATGTCGCTTCCGTTCATTTTATTCTTCCTAATGGGGTGGCTATAAAGAGAACATAAGCCTTCTGTTGGGTAGAATAAAAATGATGCATTACAGAGTTTCTAGTGGGATAGTCAAGGGTTGCATTCTTGGAACTGTGATTTTAGGTTGTAATTTCTGGCCTTTTGGAACCTTTTCCCTCTAGGGTGGCGTGGAGAGACGCCCTCCAGTGTTTTACTAATCTGGAAGTCTTCCATTAATACAGAACGGACGTGTTAGGAAATGGATAGAGCTGGGTGTTTACCTGTCTCTGTTTAAACCTCCTCAGTCATTTTGGGGTCTTTTTCTCTTTGAATAATGTCTAAATATTTCTGTAACAATACCTTTAATTCCCTTAGAGGTGATTTGTCTTTCCTTCACACCCCACCCCTAGAGGAGAACAGGAGCTGTTTAGGTAGAAGGCATAGAATGAATACACCTTTTATATTCAATGAGAAACCCTAAATTATGTTGTGGCGTTAAACAGATGATTTGGTCACAGCAGTGCAGGTGATGTACATGTGTTTATGAATTAGCATATGCTATTTTCTAAACCACTGCTGTTTTATGTGGAAAAGGATCTTACAGTTTATGGAAGAATGTGTGAATTTGTGTTATCTTAAAATTAGTTTCCAGTACATACTTTTAAACACAGAGCAAATAACATCTTGCATAGGAAATTAAGAGCTGATTTGTAATATTAATGTATGCATTTCCCCCTCTAGCTCTCTATTTTCCTACATCCCAATAAACTGGTTGTTTTCTAATTAGAGTACTTAGAGGGTATAATCATTGTGCCTGCCCTGCCTTCATTCCGTAAACAAACCCTTTAACTTCCCACCCTTCCCTACAGAACAGTTCTCTGACCATGGTCCTGAAACCACTCCTGCTTTATGGTAACCTAACAATTTTCATTAAAGATACTGGAAATATGAAAAATCTTGATGTAGGTGTAGGCTTTTATCCTCTACTTCATAAAATAAATGCACTTTAACTTAGGAGCTATAAGTATATACATATAATTTTGTCAAGTAACTAATATAGGATAACTAAAATGTTTTATGGATGATGACAATATTTTTCAAATAAAATCTTAAAGGCATAAGCTATATCAGGTAAAAACCCATTTTCTTGGAGGGAAACCCAACACTACTGGTAAAAACTGGCTTTTCATATTGAACTGTTTTTCTGTGTTTTTTAAATTAGAGGTATATTGGGCATTCCTTTGGCATTGTCTTTCTTATACATTCCCTTAAGAATACGGTTTATGATATGTACTTTTTCTACTGATTAAAACCTGACTTAGAAAAAAATTTCAATGTTCATATAGTAGATTTTTTTAGGTTAATAATGAGGTACAGTACTTTTATTAACCTTTTAAAAAATGTATGCCAGCTCTGCTGCAATTTTTCCTGAGAGCCACAAGCAACAGGTTTAGCATGCTAGTTACAGATACCAGGAAAAGTGAGAACTTTGATTTCTAAATTCCTTACTTCTATTTAGAGGGTGGCTAAAAAATAATACTAGAGCCTATGAAAGTATAGTATTTTATGCATTATTTGTATCAGGTAACATAATTTTAAAGCTCTCTACTGATAGTTTTATTACTGTAGAATTCTTAGCAATAGATTTTCTGAGTCAAAACAGTTATTACAAAAGCTTCATTCAAATATATAAACAATATGGGCATGATTTTGGCAAACTTTACATTTTACTGAAAGATTTCTATAAAAATCTATAATTTTGGAAAGTTATTATTCCCGTGTGTGATAACCAAATACATACTTGGCTTATGATTTAGATTTTTAGAAACATATTAATTCAAGTGTATATAAGAAATTATATCCAAATCATTTCACATTTTAGAAGGTTACATGATGTGAATTAGACATGGTGGGGTTTTACTTTTTTTTTTTTTTTAAGAAATAAGTGTTCACAGACCAAAGACCTTATCTGATTATTTTTAACTGACTCATAGCAATTTATATACGATTTACAGTCATATATGCCTAAGTTTCCTTGTCTCTAAATAAGACGATAATACTTATCTATCTTGTAGAGCCATTGTAAGGATCAATTAAAAATTGACAGGACCATTTCTGCTTGGATTTTAATTTGAAGTAACCTTATACATATAAAAAACAGTAATATTGCTATCAGCAGTGAATGACACTGGCAGTTATGGCTGCAGACAAGTTGTTAGTTAAATTATTCATTGTCATGAGTTATTTTGATATATCTATAATATATCTATATTCTTTTACATACAGAGAAGTCAGTTCAGCATACTGGAAATCCTGTCCCCCGTCCTCCCCACTGGGACTTAGGACTCCAGATTTCTATGACTAACTAGTTTTATGACCTTGAATTCATATCTTTGCCTCTTAAATCCTACTATCCTCTGCAATGTAAAAATGAATAGAGATTTCTAAAGTTACTTATATTTCTATTATTATAAAATTGTATGGCTCAACACTGTCAGGTGTCATTGCTTTTTGTGTTATATTTAAAAATCTTTTAGTATTCCAACTGCTTTTTTAGTCTGACTCTTGAATGCATTTTTTTTCTCGTTTGTAGCTGAAACATTTTTTTCTGTTAATATGTGAAAGAAAAATTCTAATATGAGGATGACAATAGTGAAATGAAAAAAGAGAGGTTGTATAAAACTTGAAAAGTTAAAAGCTAGAAGTTAGTGCTTACAAATGAAATAGTCCTGGATTTTTTATTCATTGCTGATCCAGGGAAATGCAGTTTTACCACTTCTACTCATTCTATTTATACCTACAGGTGTGTCATATAGAGGAACTTTCCTGAAAAATACTTCTGAGAGGTAGAATAGTGACAATTCTGACTGAACTGATTATTTTNTTTTTTATTCATTGCTGATCCAGGGAAATGCAGTTTTACCACTTCTACTCATTCTATTTATACCTACAGGTGTGTCATATAGAGGAACTTTCCTGAAAAATACTTCCGAGAGGTAGAATAGTGACAGTTCTGACTGAACTGATTATTTTCCCCAAGGCCTCCGCTACTGGGTAGACCCCTCCACAACTGTTTGTCTTCCTAGAGCAGCAAACTAAAGTGAAAATGAAATGTTTCCATTTATATGTCAGAAGGCCAGTAGAAAAAGAAAAAGTGAAAAGGATTCAAGAAACAGTAATCAATAGGGAAACAAAAACCTGAGATGTTCATTCATTTGTCCTTTCACTATTATTCACTCATTGATTCATCAAACATTAATACCCATCGACTAGTTACCAGCTTTGGTTCCAGTGATGCAAAGATGAGTAAAACATTTTCTCTCCCTTGGAGCTCATGATCTAGTACACAAGAAACAGATTGCATTTTAATCATTCTTGTTTTTAACACAACTATTATACCCAACAAAAATTCATCAAAAGACCATAGTTAGCTAACGCATCTTTCTTTTTTTTTGCTCAGTATTAAGCCTATATCTTCTCTTAATGATTATCTGTTTCTCACTTCCAGACATCTGTATTTTATATTTATTTATATTATTATAGCAACTAAAACTAAATTTAATTTGTCTACCTGTATAGATATTCTCTTACGGGGGCTTCTATAACATAATACCACTTAATATTTATAAGACACACATGCAGTTACAACTTTTAGTGCAGGCAGCTTGCTTTAACTTTTGGTGTTTATTGTTATCACAGATATTTGGTACTTAACATTTATATTTTGTTTTGTATAAATGAATTAAGTGAAGCAATATCACAGAAAAAATTATTATGTTTAATAGTATTTTCAAGGCTTCCCTGGTGGCTCAGATGGTAAAGCGTCTGCCTAATGCGGGAGACCTGGGTTCAACCCCTGGGTTGAGAAGATCCCCTAGAGTAGGAAATGGCAACCCGCTCTGCATAGTATAGTTAAGAATAGAGTTTTAAGTACTCTGTTTAGCTATGGATTTCTCAATAAAATGCCTAAATAATTCTCTAAAGAATAATCTTTAAAGTTTGTGCCCTACAATGGAGTGGTAAACTTTATTAATTGAATAAGTAACATTTCTAGAATAATGTGAAAATATAAACAGTGGAACTTTAAAAATATAATCGAATTTGGATTGTTTACCGTGGCTCTTCAGCCAAACCCACTCCACTATTCTTGTCTGGAGAATCCCATGGACAGAGGGGCCTGGCAGGCTACAGTCCGTGGGGTCACAAAGAGCTGGACATGACTGAGCAGCTGACACTCTGCCTTTGTATGGAATGGAGCAAATGGGCAATTTTAGTTCCTTTAAGTACAGACTTCAGAGACACGTTTTTATAGCTTTTCTACCTGGAGGAAATTTCCAGATCTAAGAGTTCTGTTTATTGATCTTTTATTAGAAAATAACTGTGGCATACATTGCCATTTATAGTTTATTTTCTTCTGACTCGTTGCTATCTAGAAGTCATATGTCTGTGTTGCTTCCTACCATGCCTTACATTTTTTTTTTNGTTTTTCCTGAGAGCCACAAGCAACAGGTTTAGCATGCTAGTTACAGATACCAGGAAAAGTGAGAACTTTGATTTCTAAATTCCTTACTTCTATTTAGAGGGTGGCTAAAAAATAATACTAGAGCCTATGAAAGTATAGTATTTTATGCATTATTTGTATCAGGTAACATAATTTTAAAGCTCTCTACTGATAGTTTTATTACTGTAGAATTCTTAGCAATAGATTTTCTGAGTCAAAACAGTTATTACAAAAGCTTCATTCAAATATATAAACAATATGGGCATGATTTTGGCAAACTTTACATTTTACTGAAAGATTTCTATAAAAATCTATAATTTTGGAAAGTTATTATTCCCGTGTGTGATAACCAAATACATACTTGGCTTATGATTTAGATTTTTAGAAACATATTAATTCAAGTGTATATAAGAAATTATATCCAAATCATTTCACATTTTAGAAGGTTACATGATGTGAATTAGACATGGTGGGGTTTTACTTTTTTTTTTTTTTTAAGAAATAAGTGTTCACAGACCAAAGACCTTATCTGATTATTTTTAACTGACTCATAGCAATTTATATACGATTTACAGTCATATATGCCTAAGTTTCCTTGTCTCTAAATAAGACGATAATACTTATCTATCTTGTAGAGCCATTGTAAGGATCAATTAAAAATTGACAGGACCATTTCTGCTTGGATTTTAATTTGAAGTAACCTTATACATATAAAAAACAGTAATATTGCTATCAGCAGTGAATGACACTGGCAGTTATGGCTGCAGACAAGTTGTTAGTTAAATTATTCATTGTCATGAGTTATTTTGATATATCTATAATATATCTATATTCTTTTACATACAGAGAAGTCAGTTCAGCATACTGGAAATCCTGTCCCCCCGTCCTCCCCACTGGGACTTAGGACTCCAGATTTCTATGACTAACTAGTTTTATGACCTTGAATTCATATCTTTGCCTCTTAAATCCTACTATCCTCTGCAATGTAAAAATGAATAGAGATTTCTAAAGTTACTTATATTTCTATTATTATAAAATTGTATGGCTCAACACTGTCAGGTGTCATTGCTTTTTGTGTTATATTTAAAAATCTTTTAGTATTCCAACTGCTTTTTTAGTCTGACTCTTGAATGCATTTTTTTTCTCGTTTGTAGCTGAAACATTTTTTTCTGTTAATATGTGAAAGAAAAATTCTAATATGAGGATGACAATAGTGAAATGAAAAAAGAGAGGTTGTATAAAACTTGAAAAGTTAAAAGCTAGAAGTTAGTGCTTACAAATGAAATAGTCCTGGATTTTTTATTCATTGCTGATCCAGGGAAATGCAGTTTTACCACTTCTACTCATTCTATTTATACCTACAGGTGTGTCATATAGAGGAACTTTCCTGAAAAATACTTCTGAGAGGTAGAATAGTGACAATTCTGACTGAACTGATTATTTTCCCCAAGGCCTCCGCTAAGGGGTAGACCCCTCCACAACTGTTTGTCTTCCTAGAGCAGCAAACTAAAGTGAAAATGAAATGTTTCCATTTATATGTCAGAAGGCCAGTAGAAAAAGTTAAAGTGAAAAGGATTCAAGAAACAGTAATCAATAGGGAAACAAAAACCTGAGATGTTCATTCATTTGTCCTTTCACTATTATTCACTCATTGATTCATCAAACATTAATACCCATCGACTAGTTACCAGCTTTGGTTCCAGTGATGCAAAGATGAGTAAAACATTTTCTCTCCCTTGGAGCTCATGATCTAGTACACAAGAAACAGATTGCATTTTAATCATTCTTGTTTTTAACACAACTATTATACCCAACAAAAATTCATCAAAAGACCATAGTTAGCTAACGCATCTTTCTTTTTTTTTGCTCAGTATTAAGCCTATATCTTCTCTTAATGATTATCTGTTTCTCACTTCCAGACATCTGTATTTTATATTTATTTATATTATTATAGCAACTAAAACTAAATTTAATTTGTCTACCTGTATAGATATTCTCTTACGGGGGCTTCTATAACATAATACCACTTAATATTTATAAGACACACATGCAGTTATAACTTTTAGTGCAGGCAGCTTGCTTTAACTTTTGGTGTTTATTGTTATCACAGATATTTGGTACTTAACATTTATATTTTGTTTTGTATAAATGAATTAAGTGAAACAATATCACAGAAAAAATTATTATGTTTAATAGTATTTTCAAGGCTTCCCTGGTGGCTCAGATGGTAAAGCGTCTGCCTAATGCGGGAGACCTGGGTTCAACCCCTGGGTTGAGAAGATCCCCTAGAGTAGGAAATGGCAACCCGCTCTGCATAGTATAGTTAAGAATAGATTTTTAAGTACTCTGTTTAGCTATGGATTTCTCAATAAAATGCCTAAATAATTCTCTAAAGAATAATCTTTAAAGTTTGTGCCCTACAATGGAGTGGTAAACTTTATTAATTGAATAAGTAACATTTCTAGAATAATGTGAAAATATAAACAGTGGAACTTTAAAAATGTAATCGAATTTGGATTGTTTACTGTGGCTCTTCAGCCAAACCCACTCCACTATTCTTGTCTGGAGAATCCCATGGACAGAGGGGCCTGGCAGGCTACAGTCCGTGGGGTCACAAAGAGCTGGACATGACTGAGCAGCTGACACTCTGCCTTTGTATGGAATGGAGCAAATGGGCAATTTTAGTTCCTTTAAGTACAGACTTCAGAGACACGTTTTTATAGCTTTTCTACCTGGAGGAAATTTCCAGATCTAAGAGTTCTGTTTATTGATCTTTTATTAGAAAATAACTGTGGCATACATTGCCATTTATAGTTTATTTTCTTCTGACTCGTTGCTATCTAGAAGTCATATGTCTGTGTTGCTTCCTACCATGCCTTACATTTTTTTTTTTCTTTTTGAACAGAGAAATTTTTATTACAGGGTCATGAAAAGAGATGGATGGCTCATGCCTTAAGGGCCCCAAAGTTACTAAAAAGGCTTTCCACAAAGCCTTTTTATAAGAAAGGTGAGGGAGGGACATGGTTAGTTGCTGCAGACTTCTTGGTGTCAAATATTTTGTTCTTGAAGTCAAGTCATGATCAGTCAGTGATGTTCCTATAAATCACTACCAAATGAATGTTATTCTCTGTCATCCTGGTCTTAGCTAACAGGAGGCAGATCTCAGTTATATGTCTTACATCTTGATCTATCCTCAGATTTCTGTGCCATTATATAGTGAATATAGTGAAGTGGCTCAGTCGTGTCCGACTCTTTGCGACCCTGTGGACTGTAGCCTACCAGGCTCCTCTGTCCATGGGATTTTCCAGGCAATAGTCCTGGAGTGGATTGCTATTTCCTTCTCCAGGGGATCTTCCCAACCCAGGGATCAAACCTGGGTCTCCTGCAATATAGTCAGACGCTTTACCATCTGCGCCACCAGGGAAGTCTGTGTCATTAGGGGAAATTAAAAAATGTAATTCATATTAAGTACCAGATGACCTGAAATGAAAAAATTATAGCCTGGTCTATTGGCAGGTAAATTTTTGACAAAACAAGTTAAAACCTATACAATGTTGTGATCACCTCATATTTTAAGTGCTGCTGAATCACTGTTTATCTCGTTTTCTTTTAATTAAAAAGAAATCTTTTTGAAAGTTAGCAGTTTACATATATCAAAATACAGCTTGATTTATCCCATAATTCTGATGCAGCATGTTCTTATTACTTGTAACTTTATCAGTGAATAGCTTATTTGGAGACAAATATACTTGATAAAAGTGTATATGAGAAACAAGTATTTTAATTATTTAACCATCATTTAGAATTGATGTTTCCAATTTTTTTTAAAAAAAATCTTGTATATTTGTCTATGAGTTAAAAGAATTTTTGCAAATTACTTGTTAGTTTTTAAGTCATTGTCAATAATAATACCTAATAGTGGTAATAGTAAATATTATAGAAGACATTAAGTAAAGAAATCTTTATTTCTTTTCTTCCTCTAAGTAAAGTAAAAGTACTTTTCAAAAGTTGGATGACAACCAGCTTGTTGCTCTTTGTATATCAAGCTGTGTCTCAGGATTTTTTAAACACCTTATTGTTACAGTAAGGGATCTCAGATTAAGAATGCTATTGGAAAAATAATTGAGTGATATAACACTATTTTTCCACAAGAAAGAAAGGATTGTTTCTCAAATTTTTCTAATTAAAGTAGGAATTCTTATTCTACAAGTTTAATATGATAATATTTGATGGATATTACATTTTTTACAAAATATGGTAAAATTGGGTAGACAATCAGGTTTCCAAGAGATGTGTATAAGAGACAGGTTGGTGGGAATGTAAATTGATACAGCCACTATGGAAGACAGTATGGAGATTCCTTAAAAAACTAGGAATAAAACTACCATGTAACCCAGCAATCCCACTACTAGGCATACTCTGAGGAAACCACAAGTGAAAAAGACACATGCACCCCAATGTTCGTTGCAGCACTATTTACAATAGCTAGGACATGGAAGAGATCTAGATGTCCACTGACAGATGAATGGATAAAGAAAGTGTGGTACATATATACAATGGAATATTACTCAGTCATGAAAAGGAATGCATTTGAGTCAGTTCTAATGAGGTTGATGAAACTAGAGCCTATTACACACAGTGAAGTAAGTCAGAAAGAGAAAAACAAATATTGTATATTAATGCATATATATGGAATCTAGAAAGAAGATACTGTTGAACCTATTTGCAGGGCAATGATGGAGACAGTTCATGGGGTCACAAAGAGTCGGACGAGACTGAACTGAACTAATGGAGACAGACATAGAGAACACACTTATGGACACGGGGGTGGGGTGGGGTGAAAGGGTAGGATGTATGCAGAAAGTGGCACGGAAACATACACATTAACATAGGTAAATCAGATAGCCAAGGGGAATTTACTATGTGATTCAGGGGGTTCAAACCAGTATTCTGTGACAACCTAGAGGGGTGGGATGGGGAGGGAAGTTCAGGAAGCAGGGGACATAGGTATACCTATGGCTGATTCATGTTGATGTTTGGCAGCTACCAACACAGTTTTGTAGAGCAATTACCCTTCAGTTAAAAATAAATTTCAATATTAAAAAAAAGATCCTATTTGGATCATCTTCCTATTACTGAAGAAAAAAAAAAAAAGTTGCTCAGTCATGTCCAACTCTTTGCAACCCCATGGACTATATAGTCCATGGAATTCTCTAGGCCAGAATACCAGAGTGGGTAGCCTTTCCCTTCTCCAGGGGATTTTCCCAATCCAGGGATCAAACTCAGGTCTCCCGCATTGCAGGTGGATTCTTTACCAGCTAAGCCACAAGGGAAGCCCTCCTATTACTTAGGGAGGTGGGAAAAAGATTATTTCTAAAATGTATTTCACCACTGTAACCTATCTGTGGAAATTAAAAGGCTATTTTTCTTGTAGAAGGTAGGTTTATAATTCAGAATTTGTTGTACAGTGGTGCTCATGTGCCCATACAGGTTGTCACAAACTTACAACTTAGTTAGAATGGCATGTAGTATACATTTTCACAGGAATTAGGAAGTGGAAACCCACTCAGTAACTGAGACATTTAAAATATAATTTAATGTTATAGGACTGAACTAGAGAGAGTGGGGCATCTCAGGGTTTGAAAGAAGTAACTGTTGTATCTTTAATATCCTGAACCTGCTTCTTAAGGACAATGTAGTGGTTATGATCCCTATCTAAGACTTCAAAAAAAGACATCTCTGTGCTATCAGAAGTATGCAATGAAATGCCAGATAGTAACAGGCAGGTTTCCAGGAATAAATGTGGAGAAAAAGCCAGAAATGGATTTCTATAAGACTGAAGACAAAAGAGGTAGTGTATGTCCATAAAGTCAATAGGTCCCTTTCCCCATGAGGAGGGACCTATTACTAATTCAATATGGTTTACTTAAAAGCCAACTTTTACATCATATATTCAGATGTCTCTTGTCTAATGATTTTATGCTTTGTAAGGAATAATTAGATACAGAGAAATTATCTAATAGATTCTCCCACAAGGGAAGGTAAAAAGCCATATTTTCTTTGAAGGAGTTTTACAATAACTCCTTATCAAAAAGAATACTTCATGAAATGGTAGATGACAGCAATCAAGGACTTGCAACAACTGCTTAAATGTATGGTACTTTAACATGTGATATTTATGAATGAAAGTCGTGCCTTACCCACAGGAAGCAAACAAATATGGGTTTAGAAAATGATCTAATTTGCACAACATTAAGCACACAATCCAGTAGAATCATGAAAACATGGGAATTCCCAAGATAGGTATTTCCCATCACTAGTGCCTCAACTCTCATCAACAAGAAGATCATTTGTCTTAGAGTTTATAGTTGCTACAACCACAAAACTTTTAGTTTATGAATATGATTTACATTGATTCTAGTTACACTGGATCTGTCCCATTTGGAAGAATACAGAAACAACTATAACAATCACCATTAAATGGGCTGGAGGGTGGCAGGGTAAGGCATGTAGTGAGACTCAGCAAACATGAAACATAGCTTTAAATATGTAACTATGTTACAGTGAATGCTTTACACTCTGTCAACATAGATAATATGGTATTATCTATGGGATAGTTAACTGTAATCTAGATACTAGGAGTGAATGATTGTCCTAATAGAATACATACTACATTTAATCAAAAAGTCTCATATCAGAGATGGTTGTTCAGAGAACATGCAAAGCTAGTGGTCAGCTATCTTTCTGTTATGCACAACAGCAGAGCAGAATGGATTTCAGAAATGGACTCTCACTGACAAACTAGTACTTTTATTAATTAACACAAAGATTTCAGAAAGGACTTTTCACTGGTGAAATCAATGTTGTTTATATGTGAATTTGTTCTAGAAGTGATGTTGACAGAATTCAAACTTCCACTTGTTCTGTCTGAAGGGGAGAGGAACACTCACCAGTATTCCCTCTTCTTTCCCTTCTCTCCTAGTGGTTCCTCAGGGACCCCTGTAGGAAACCTGGGGCTTCACTGAGCACACTGAAACCACAGATCCATCTCAATCCCTTCATTTTGCTGACAAGAAAAGGGAAATCCAGGCTAAATGACTTATCCAAGGACTCAGCTGCTTGATTCTAGGACCAGCACTACATCTTGGTTTCTAAAACCATAATGGAAGCAAATTTCACATACTAAGGTATGGGGGAGTCATTCTGGCTTATATATGATTAAACTCAAAGTTTATGCTAACTAAAACAGCCTGTTTGTGGCCTATCAAACAAACACCCTACATCTGCCTTGATCCTTAAAGAAAAGTGTGCATTCACCAAAAGTAAAAACAACTATGTTAAAAATAAACATTAAATGCCTCCCTTCCTGGGCTGCCAATGGTGGTGCTCCTTCAATGATGAGATACCCTTCCAAGGTACCAAGGCTATACTGACTCCTGTGTACATGCTGATTTGTTATTGTTGTTTCGAAATCTTGAAGGAATGGATCCCTGACTTCTTGTCAGGACAAAAAAAACAAAAAATGGTATTTTTTGTCCTGACAAGATACAAAACTGTGCTGTGGAGAAGGAGATGGCAACCCACTCCAGTATTCTTGCCTGGAGAATCCCATGGACAGAGGAGCCTGGCGGGCTACAGTCCATGGGGTTGCAAAAGAGTTGGGCACGACTGAGCGACTAAACAACCACCACCCCCACACATGGCAGAGTGAGCTGCTAAAAACAAACCTCAGCATCTAACTTTCCTCCTACAAATTCTTCAGTGGCTTCCAGCTGCTTTTGGAAAAAAGTCCTAAATCTAAAGACCTTTCATAAATCAGCCTCTATCTCACATCACCCCTCTTCGTTCCCTGTATCCCAGTCACACTGGCTGGCTTTCTGTTTATTAAATATCTTCCTGCTTCAGAGCCGGCACACAGGCTGTCCTTTCTGCTTGCAACACTTCTCCATTTCCCACTGTGCTAATCTTAAGTGTTTCTTCTTCACAGAGAACTTTTCTGGTTTCTCCATGTAGGTCAAGACTTTCTGTTAAATCTTAGCACCAGGCCCATTTCAGAGCACTTACTGTGACAGTAATATAAAAATCACAGACGTTAATTGGCTGGTGGGCTGCTAGACTGTAAGCTCATGAGGGCAGATGTCATGCCCATCTTGTTCAGTACTGTATTCCCAGTGTTGGGGCACACAGTTGCTACTCAATAAATTTTGATTGAATGGAAAAAAAAAAAAAACTGTGCTGAAAACTCCAGCGTAACTTCTCCAGCATAAGTTCCTCAGAGTAATCTGAGACACTGTCTCCTGGGCTATAGTCCTTGTTGTTCAGTTGCCCAGTCATGTCCAACTCTTTGCAACCCCGTGGACTGCAGCACATCAGGCCTCCCCATCCCTCATGATCTCCCAAAGTGTGCCCAAGTTCATGTACATTGCATCAGTGATGCCATCCAACCATTTCATCCTCTGTCATCTCCTTCTCCTTCTGCCCTCTATCTTTCCCAGCATCAGGGACTTTTCCAATGAGTAGGCTGGTTGTGCCAGGTAACCAAAATACTGGCGCTTCAGCTTCCTTTGTTTGGCTTCCTTAATCCTTAGTTTGGCTCAAACAAAATTCCTTTCTATTCCTATCATAGATTGGTTTACTGATCATTTCTGTTGACAACCATATACATTTGTCCCTCAGCAGCTGTGGAGGATTGATTCCAGGCCCCCCCGCTATGGATACCAAATTCTGCAGGTGCTCAAGTCCCTTATGTGAAATGGCATGCATGCTCAGTTGCTTCAGTTGTGTCCAATTCTTTGCAACTTCAAGGACTGCAGCCCTCCAGGCTCCTCTGTCCATGGGTTTCTCCAAGCAAGAATACTGGAGGTTGCCATGACGTTCTCCAGGAGATCTTCCTGACCCAGGGATCAAACCCATGTCGCCTACATTGCAGGCAGATTCTTTACCATCTGAGCCACCAGGGAGGCCCAGTACAGATCATTTCTGTTGACAACCATATACATTTGTCCCTCAGCAGCTGTGGAGGATTGATTCCAGGCCCCCCCGCTATGGATACCAAATTCTGCAGGTGCTCAAGTCCCTTATGTGAAATGGCATGCATGCTCAGTTGCTTCAGTTGTGTCCAATTCTTTGCAACTTCAAGGACTGCAGCCCTCCAGGCTCCTCTGTCCATGGGTTTCTCCAAGCAAGAATACTGGAGGTTGCCATGACGTTCTCCAGGAGATCTTCCTGACCCAGGGATCAAACCCATGTCGCCTACATTGCAGGCAGATTCTTTACCATCTGAGCCACCAGGGAGGCCCAGTACAATGTAAATTATACATAAATAGTTGGAAACACAACATAAATTCTATGTGAACAGTTGAGGACATGTAGCAAACTCAGGTTTTGCTTTCTTGAACTTCCTGAAATTTTTACTTTTTCCCAGTATTTTTGATCCTTAGTGGATTGAATCCATGGTTGTGGAACCTGAGGATAATTGAAGACACAGAGTGCCAACTCTAACACTCTCCTTGAGACACAAATTACTTCTATGAAAATCACAATGGTGTTGTTTGGCTTATCTCTAAAGATTTCCTATCCTTTATTCTGGGGCTCCCCTGCTGGTAAAGAATCCGCCTGCAAAGCAGGAGACCTGGGTTCAATCCCTGGGTTGGGAAGATCCTCTGGAGAAGGGAAAGGCTACCCACTCCAGTATTATGGCCTAGAGAATTCCATGGACTGTATAGTCCAGGGGGTCACAGAGTCGGACACAACTAAGTGACTTTCACTATGACTATCCTTCATTCTANGGAGACCTGGGTTCAATCCCTGGGTTGGGAAGATCCTCTGGAGAAGGGAAAGGCTACCCACTCCAGTATTATGGCCTAGAGAATTCCATGGACTGTATAGTCCAGGGGGTCACAGAGTCGGACACAACTAAGTGACTTTCACTATGACTATCCTTCATTCTAAATCAGTGGTTTTCTATCTTGGGTGATGTTGCACCCCAAGGAACATTTGGTGATGTCTGGATATATTAAAAAAAATTTTTTTAAAGTATTTATTTGTCTGTGCTATCAGTTGCAGCACACAGGCACTTCCTTGTGTCATGTGAGATCTTCTGTTGCCTAGTTGCTCCGTGGCACGTGGGGGTTTTTGTTCCCCAGCTAGGGAATGAAATTTGCATTGCAAGGTGGTTTCTCAACCCTGGACCACCTGGGTAGTCCCTGGATACATTTTTGATTCTCACAACTTGGAGGAGTAGGTGCAACTAGTGGGGAGAAGCCAAGGATGCTGCTGAACATCTTACAATGCACAGGTCAGCCTCCACAACAAAGATGTATCTGGTCCCAAATGTTGATAGTTACTCCTACAAATCTGGCCCAAAGAATTGAGAACAGATACTCAAACAAAAACTTGTTCATCAAGGTTCACAGGAACACTATTTCCAATTAACCAAAGGGTGGAAACAACCCAAATGTCCACCAACTGATGAATGACTCATCAAATTGTAATATATTCATACAATGGGATATTATTCAGCCATTAAAAAAATAATAAGGTACTAATACAACATGGATGACTCTAAAAAAACATTATGCCAAGTGAAAAAAGCCAGACACCAAAGGGCACATATTATATTATTCCATTTATATGAAATATCCATGATAGATAAATCCATAGAGCTAGAAATCAGCTAACAGGTTGCCAGGGCCTGGGAGAGTGCAAAATAGAGACTGACTGTTTAATNAACATTATGCCAAGTGAAAAAAGCCAGACACCAAAGGGCACATATTATATTATTCCATTTATATGAAATATCCATGATAGATAAATCCATAGAGCTAGAAATCAGCTAACAGGTTGCCAGGGCCTGGGAGAGTGCAAAATAGAGACTGACTGTTTAATGGGTAGAGAAGGTCTCCCTTGGAGGTGATGGAAATGTTTTGGTACTAGAGTTACACAAGATTGTGCATGTACTAAATACCACTAAACTGTACAGTTTAAAATGATCAATTCTGGGCTTCCCTGGTGGATCAGTGGTAAATAATCCACATGCCAATGTGGGAGACATGGACATGGGTTCAATCCCTGATTAAGGAAGATCCCACATGCCACAGAGCAACTAAGCCTATGTGCCACAATAATTACTGAGCCAGCGTTCTAGAGCCCAGGAGTTGCAACTACTGAAGCCCATGCATCCTAGAGCCCATACTCCACAACAGAAGCTCCACAACGAGAAGCCTGCTCACCACAACTAGAGAGTAGCTCCTGCTCAATACAACTAGAGGAAAGCCCACACAGCAGCAAAGACTTAGGACAGCCAAAACTAAGTAACTAAAATAACCAAAATTATTTTTTTTTAAAAAGAGTCAATTCTATGTTATGTGAATTGTTTTGCCTATATTACATATTTTGCCTCAAATTTTTAAAATGTCAACAGTGCTAGGGTTAAGAAGCCATTCTAAACTTATGTACCAAAATTATTCTCTTCTTCAATAGGTAAAAGGCAGAGAGGATTGTATCAAAGACAAAAAGCATCAAGCACTATGAGTTTTTTGTTTTTTTTTTTTTAAGGCAGCCTGAACCTCACATAGTAAGCTCATTTTTTGTTTTCTAATGGGAAAATCTTGCCAGGAAAAAAATAATGGCTGTTGCCAGCTCCAAGTAGGTTTGTTTTACTGTTACAAAATTATGAAGCTAGATAAGGATTTATAATAAATTGGTGACATCATCTGAACTGCACAGGCATGAATATGCTACCATAATAGCGAGACTCTCAGATTTAATATAGGCCAGAAAATGAAACAATTGTCTTTGAATGTGTGCCTTCACTTGAACTATATAAACCTGGGAGCTGTCAAATAAAATTAGGCAGTACATTATTAAACAGTCACTTTACAAGCCTTGTCAGTTTGAACACGCATTCCCTGTTTGAAAATATGGAGCTGTATGGCTTGAATTAAAGATTAGGATTGACCTCAACTGAGCACTAATTCANATATAAACCTGGGAGCTGTCAAATAAAATTAGGCAGTACATTATTAAACAGTCACTTTACAAGCCTTGTCAGTTTGAACACGCATTCCCTGTTTGAAAATATGGAGCTGTATGGCTTGAATTAAAGATTAGGATTGACCTCAACTGAGCACTAATTCAGCAGTGACTCAAAGAATTTAGAAATTTACTCTAGTAGCTATGAACCATCTTTCCTTCCATTAAGTCTTGGTAAGTGGAGGGGATATGTTTGGGTTCTTTGAAGTAAAGGAGCCAAGGGAATGATGCTGCTATGGTTTAATCAGTTCAGTTCGGTTCAGTCACTCAGTCATGTCTGACTCTTTGTGACCCCCATGGACTGCAGCACGCCAGGCTTCCCTGTCCATTGAGTCAGTGATTCCATCCAACCATCTCATCCTCTGTCGTCCCCTTCTATTCCTGCCTTCAATCTTTCCCAGCATCAGGGTCTTTTCAAATAGTCAGTTATTTTTGCATCAGGTGGCCAAAGTATTGGCGTTGCAGCATCAGTCCTTCCAATGAATATTCAAGGCTGACTTCCTTTAGGATGGACTGGTTTGATCTCCTTGCAGTCCAAGGGACTCTCAAGAGTCTTCTCCAACATCACAGTTCAAAAGCATCAATTCTTCTGCCAGGGTCAGTCTCTCCCATCAGGAAGCTCCCATAAGCCTCTTACCCTTATTCATCAGAGGGCAGACATACTGAAAACCACAAAATCAATCACAGAAAACTAATCAAAATGATCACATGGACCACAGCCTTCTCTAACTCAGTGAAACTATGAGCCATGTAGGGCTACCCAAGATGGATGAGTCATGCTGGAGAGTTCTGACAAAACGTGGCCCACTGGAGAAGGGAATGGCAAACCACTTCCGTATTCTTGCCTTGAGAACTCCATGATTTAATAATAATAAACAAAAGACTGTAACTGGTAGCACCATCACTGTTTCTCTACAGCACAACCATATGTTCATGGACCCTAGGACATCAAAGGCATGTTACTATTAAGTATGGAAAATGAAGATGGAAACTGACTTTGTGGATTAAGAATTTATAGGCCTAGGGTTTCCTTCTAAGCTAGGTAAAACCTATCTCCAAAGACTAAATACCAAAAGAGGAGAAACAGAAAACATGCTGAGGCATCTTTATATTTTTATGTTAGTTCAGTTCAGTCACTCAGTCATGTCTGACTCTTTGCAACCCCATGGACTGCAGCACGCCAGGCCTCCATATAGAAGACATTAAGTAAAGAAATCTTTATTTCTTTTCTTCCTCTAAGTAAAGTAAAAGTACTTTTCAAAAGTTGGATGACAACCAGCTTGTTGCTCTTTGTATATCAAGCTGTGTCTCAGGATTTTTTAAACACCTTATTGTTACAGTAAGGGATCTCAGATTAAGAATGCTATTGGAAAAATAATTGAGTGATATAACACTATTTTTCCACAAGAAAGAAAGGATTGTTTCTCAAATTTTTCTAATTAAAGTAGGAATTCTTATTCTACAAGTTTAATATGATAATATTTGATGGATATTATATTTTTTACAAAATAGTGTAAAATTGGGTAGACAATCAGGTTTCCAAGAGCACCTAAAAACCTCCTGTACCAGATCCTTTGATGCCACATTGTGTGTCTTATGTAGCTAATGTAAATTCTAATATTAGAAAGCAGTTGTTTTTAAAAATGGATATTTTCACTCCTTGGTATGCTAGTGTTTGGGAGAGTAACATTTTTTGAACATAACCTTTGCTTAAAAAGATATATCCTGTGAATGTGAACGTGTGAATGTACTGGAACATGTCTTTGCATTATTCGTTGAGTTAATATATTTAAACAGACTTTAAGTATGGCCAGATTCTGTTCTTAACTATTAAGTGTAAATGAGAATTGTTTTTTGTTATAAGTAGTTTCTAACTAGATATTTTAATAGTTCATCACTTATAGTAGCAAGTATTGAATCTTTCCCCCTTCTCTTCATCTCCATGTTGAAATCAGAACGTGTGAATGTACTGGAACATGTCTTTGCATTATTCGTTGAGTTAATATATTTAAACAGACTTTAAGTATGGCCAGATTCTGTTCTTAACTATTAAGTGTAAATGAGAATTGTTTTTTGTTATAAGTAGTTTCTAACTAGATATTTTAATAGTTCATCACTTATAGTAGCAAGTATTGAATCTTTCCCCCTTCTCTTCATCTCCATGTTGAAATCTGAACCCATGTAAAGAAAATAACAGACATTAAAAATCTTATGTTACTTACAGGATGATGTAAAAATGGATTTTAGTTATATTTATATGATCAAAATTTTGAAGATGTAAGAAAGTAACAGCTTTTTCATATAATTTTGAGTTGGTATAATTTCCATTATTTTTACTTCCGTTTGTTTCATTCTTCTAGGAAACAAGAGTTGGATAGTAGTCAACCTCCAAAGCAACCAGGAAAACCACCAGACCCTGGGCGTCCAATTCAGCCTGGTCTCAGTAAGAGCAGAACTACAGATACTCTGAGGTCAGAGCAGAAATTGCCTGGAAGAAGTCCGTCCACTATTAGCTTGAAAGAATCGAAATCCAGAACTGATTTTAAGGACGAGCACAAGTCTAGTATGATGCCTGGCTTCCTCTCAGAGGTTAACCCTTTAAGTGCTGTCTCCTCTGTTGTAAATAAATTCAATCCTTTTGATTTGATATCAGACCCTGATGCCTCCCAGGAAGAAGCCTCCAAGAAACAAAAAATAGCTCAGAAGGAACAAGGAAAACCCGAGGGAGTCACAAAGCCTCCATCACAACAACAGTCTCCCAAGACAGTTCCTAAGCAGCCAGGACCTGTGAGGGCTCCACTTCAGCAGGAAGGTTCTCCAAAATCCGGATCCTCACAGCCACCAGAAAAAAGTAAATCACAACCTCCAGAAACAGGAAAGCCAGCTCAGGGCTTCCCCCAGGCTCCTCAGACAGACCAGGCAAAATTGCCACTTCAGAGAGATGTATCTAGGCCTCAGACTAAACAGACAGACCCAGGAAGGGGTGAGTCGGCTAAACCCTCAATGCAGAGCCCCTCCAAGCCACCTATTCAGCAAGGAAGTCCTGGAAAATCTCCAGCCCAGCAGCCTGGACCTGAAAAACGTACCATACCACAGCCTGGGCCTGCAAAGCCCCTAGCTCAACAACTGGGAACAGCAAAGCCCCTGGCCCAAGCTCCAGGGGCAGCAAAATCCCTGGCTCACCAACCTGGGCCAGAGTCTCCAGCTCAGCCGCCTGGGCCAGCAAAGGCTCCAGCTCAGCAGGTTGGGACAACAAAGCCTCAGGCCCAGTTGTCTGGGCCAGGCAAGACTCCACCTCAACAGCCGGGCCCGACAAAACCCCCTCCTCAACAGCCAGGCCCAGTGAAGCCCCCTCCTCAACAGCCGGGCCCAGCGAAGCCCCCTCCTCAACAGCCTGGTCCAGCGAAACCCCCTCCTCAACAGCCTGGTCCAGCGAAGCCCCCTCCTCAACAGCCTGGTCCAGCGAAGCCCCCTCCTCAACAGCCAGGCCCAATGAAGCCTCTTCCTCAACAGCCGGGTTCAGCGAAACCCCCTTCTCAACTGCCAGGCCCAACGAAGCCCCCTCCTCAACAGTCTGGTCCAGTGAAGCCTCCTCCTCAACTGCCAGGCCCAACGAAGCACCCTTCTCAACAGCCAGGACCTGCAAAACCCTCAGCTCAGCAATCTACAAAACCAATAAGCCAAACAGGAGCTGGAAAACCTCTACAGCCACCAACGTTTCCATCTGTAGCACACACTCCAGTACACGGCCTGCCTAAAACCATCTGCCCTCTTTGCAATACCACTGAACTTCTGTTGCATGTTCCAGAAAAGGCCAATTTTAACACGTGCACTGAGTGTCAGACCACTGTTTGTAGCCTCTGTGGTTTTAATCCCAATCCTCATTTAACTGAGGTAAGTTCAATTTTTTCATGATGTTCATGCTCTTAAAACATATCACCGTCTTCCACAAACAGTGGTTAGTTTATCACTAATATGATAGGATGGCATTGTTTTTCTATGTTTCTTTTCTTCTTTTCCTCCTCCTTTTCTCCTTTCCTCTTTTTCTTCTCTGCCAAATGTAAATTAGTTTTTTCAACGTTTCCTTCAGTAATAATATTTCTCCAAAACATTACTATAATTTCTGATAAATTTGACACATAAAGGAAGTATGAATTGATTGAAAAATGCAGAGCATTTACTCATTGCATTCTGGGTATAAAGTCCACACTATTATTATATTACATTAATATTCTACATTAACTTTTAAATTCATGCCCCTACATACCTATCATATAATACTCTTGATATGATATTTTTATATGGGATCCTGTTTATGCTTGGGAAAAAAGCAGACAAGGTTTTTAGATTCTAAATACAATTTTAATATAAAACAATATGTTGTTTCAAACTACACATCCCCTTTCCTGCCAGTGATTTTTGCCATAATCTATGAGAGCATGCTTCCCTCCTTAATTAGAGTCATTCGTAAAAGTATAAATGACATCATAAAATGAAGTCAGTAGAGCAGGTTCAACACTGATGGATGTGTACATAGAAGGATCACCGTTTGTAATTCCAGGTCTTTGGGTAAAGGTTTTTGACAGACTGAGTCATGAATGGGCCAGTTGTGACACAAATGAGTTTAAGATTATTTAATGTGATTCAGGTTAGAAAAGTTATTCTCAGCAAGCCAGTTAATGTTAGCACTTAAAGACCCTGGATAAAGTAGCATTTTAATAGAGATGATAATGATGTCCATTTAAAGTACGTCAACCTGTGATTTTTTGCCAAAGTATCTTTATTCTTTTTACCAGAAATCGTATTGACTATTCTACCATTTTAGATAAGGAATTCTTTAATGGTAAAATCGGAATTAACAAGAACATTTATGTTGTGGAGGAGATCCAATTATAAATAGTTTGTTTATATATTTGTAGCTTTTTTTCATATCTTAAACATTTCTGCATTCTTTTCTTATTTTAAGAAATTTTATTAAAGGATAGTTGATGTATACAATTGTTACAAGTGTACAGCCTATTGATTTACAAGTTTAAAGGTTATATTCCATTTATAATTATAAAGTGTTTGCTGTATTCTCCATGTTGTACAATGTATTCATATGGCTGATTTCATATATAATAGCCTTATACTTCTTAATCCTTTACCCCCAAGCTGCCCCTCCCCCTTTCCTTCTGCCCACTGGCAACCACGGGTTTGTTCTCTGTATCTGTGTGTCTGCTTCTTTTTTGTAATAGTCACTAGTTGTATTTCTTAGATTCTGTGTATAGGTGATATCATACAGTATTCGTCTTTCACTATCAGACTTATTTCACTTAGTGCTCTCCAAGTCCATCCAGATTGCTGCAAATGGCAGCATTTCATTCTTTCTTCTAGCTGAGTAGTATTCCTTTGTATAATGTGTGTGTGTATGTATTTATAAATCTTGATAAAGATGTGTTTCTGCCCATAGTATACCATCTTCTTAGGAATGTGTAGTGATCATGCATCAAACAGTAGATGGTCATTTTATATAATGTTAGTCATGACTTTGTGACAGTTTGTAAGACAGAAACATGTACGTGGACCTTCAAGCTAAATATATTGAGCACCTACAAAGTGGAAGGTGTTTTACTATATGTGTGGTAGGATATAAAGATAAGTAAAACATAATATTGATCTCTACATGATTCAGGTATGCTAGGTTAGATAATACATGCACAAGGAAGTATAACATGTGGTCACATAATAAAAGCTGTGAAACACCTGAGCAAACACGATGGACTCTAGGGCAGGAAGTGTCATTTCCAGTGGGTGAGATTAAGGAGAGATTTGTGTAGAAAATGGCATTTGTGCTAAGTCTGTAAAGATGGATATTATTTCAATAGGTAAAGGATGTGAAAGGGAGTAATGATTTGGTCTAAGACCTAGAGCCAGAATAATGCAAAGTGTATGTAGAAAATTGGCATAACTCTAGGTTGGCTGAAGTGATGGGAAGGAAATGAGCAATGAGATTGGAGAGAAGTTGAATTCAGATTTTGGCATTCCACATCAGTAGCAGTGAGCATTCTGCTTTTTGAAACTTACCTTAATTAATGTAGTCATATTTCCAATCCTTCATTAATCTTACAAATGTGTATCAAATGCCTAGTTGTGAAACACTGACAAGTACTTTGATAGAATCAAGTATTTGTTAGATATGGTGTTTTCCTTCAACCAGAGAATAGAAGAAATAGAATTTGTAGATAAGAAAGGGGAAAAACAAATATATAAGAAAACTAACTTACTGTAGGGCTTTACAGTTCACATAGTTCTTTCCTATTTGTTATATCAAAATTAAATTTCCAAGTAATTCTGTGGTTATATAGTCTGTTTTCTCTTATATTTTCTTAATTATAGAGTAAATTGGTTTTCAATGGTTATTATGGTTGCTTTACTTGTTAGGATCAACCTGATAGTAAATAACTAGAACCCAAACTAAATCTCGGAGAAGGCAATGGCACCCCACTCCAGTATTCTTGCCTGGAAAATCCCATGGATGGAGGAGCCTGGTGGGCTACAGTCCATGGGGTCACTAAGAGTCAGACACGACTGAGCGACTTCACTTTCACTTTTCACTCTCATGCATTGGAGAAGGAAATGGCAACCCACTCCAGTGTTCTTGCCTGGAGAATCCCAGGGACGGGGGAGCCTGGTGGGCTGCCGTCTATGGGGTCGCACAGAGTCGGACATGACTGAAGTGGCTTAGCAGCAAACTAAATCTTCTGATTCCAAATCCATTTACTCATGATAAGAAGAAGGAAAGGGCTATGATAGCAAATGAAGTAACCATGACTATATGAAACAGTATCACAACTTTCTTCATGGAAATACAAGTATTTGACCTGGGAATGTGAAGAATGATAACTTGGACATACTGGACAGGAGCTTGGAATGTGGGAGCAGGTAGAAGATCTCAGTGGCTGAAAAAAAGAAAGCATCCCCATTATTAACGAGATGAGTGTGGGCAAGTCATTTACACTTTCTCTATGATAACACCATATGAACACTGGAAACAATATGTTCTTTGCTGAACACAGTAAATTGTTAGGATTAACTGAACATTTGTATGGAAGGTATTTTTAATATATGAAGTCCTTTTGAAGTTGTAATATTATCTGCCATGGATAATCTGATATTTTAAACAGAGTAGATTTTCAAAGTTTACCCTCAAATTATTGTCTACAGATACAATATTATAAATTTTTGGATTCTTTGATAGCAATCAAGAGCCATTTGATCTACAGTGTTAAAACATTTCATTTTAACTTTAATTTTCAAAAGGAAATGAAAAGAAGTAGCACTCCTCTCCTACCACAGAGTGATATAAAGGAGAAAACAAATAAAACATTTCTCAACCAGGAGTCAAAGGCACTAAATCTATTACTCTCCTAGTAAATCTGTCCTTAATTTGAACACTAACCCTCTGCCATCTCTATTTTCTCGTATTCAGTGGAGAAGCAGAACAGAAATAAATACAGAAAAAAACTCTGCTGATTACCCATTTTGAATGATGGAGACGTTCATTGTAAATGAGTGGTTTGGAGAGACTCACTTGACATTTTAGCAATACCACCACATGAAGGATATAGAGGAACTAGTGAAAAAGAAAACAAAACACCTTACCTCAAAGGAGAGCATCTACTCAGAAAATAAAAAGAACTTGTAAACTTCGTATGATTCGTATTTCATCAATAATTAGTATACTCCAATTTCACTGTGCTGACTTGAAGATAAAAAATGGGCCTAGTTGATGTTTTGGAAAAGAGAGGCCCAGAATTTTCCCATCAAATTATCTAGCTACTTAATTGAGGACCTACTATGTTTCAGGCACTTTCTGGACTGTCCTAGATGTAAGAGTGAACAAAATAGCCAAAAATTGTGTATTGGTCAGAGTGGCAAATAAACGCATAGTGGGACGGATGGTAATAAGTGGTATGGAGAAAAATGAAGTAGGAGAAGGTTATAGCACAAACCAAGGGAAGGGGTTGGTGATGTGTTGATGAGGTCCCTTCATTCTCTGTCATTCGGGGATTAGCATGTGGGAGTTGATGGATGACTCAGGAATCTGGAATTTTTAGTGGTGACTAAAGGTCTAATTTGTGTGTATAGTTCTAACTGAGGCTGAGGGTTTGAAGGGGGCTAAATAAGGAAAGGGTGGAAATGTACCCAGGAATGTTTAGAGTACTGAGATCCCCCTCTTTACTCTTCCCCGTGGTGTTGTGGAGGCTGGGAGTAAGCAATTTATCTCCAGTATAGGGAGCTCTTTCTAAGTGCCTGTCCATGGAATTGTAGACATTTTGAGGAGGTAGTTATCTGAAATTCTGAGGTTTCCTTGGGACTCTGAGGGCTCTGGGACTCTAAGAGAAATATTTAAAAATTATGGAAGTTATATCTAAGAGCTTATTATTTCTAAGAGTTCCAGCTTATTATTTCTAAAAAATTATATCTAATTTCAGAAAGAAAGAATCAAGGCTACAGAGTCAAGCTCTAGAAAAAAGGAAGTCTTCAGATTTTGATCCACCAGTAGTCAAGCATGATTAACAAAATGCCTGATAAATATAACATGGTGAAATGATGTGATTTCTAAGGATAAGGAGAACATTTGAAAGACTTCTACAGAGAAAAAAAATATCATCTGCGAAAAGAAGAAAAATCAGGCATCTGTATAATAGTCATTATCAACACAGAAGACAGCAGAGAGGGAACAATTTCTTTACATTTCTAGAGATTGTGATATGACGAATTATTTAAGCAATCGAGAGGGGGTGTGCGAGCAGCTTAAGAATTTTTTCATATTTAAGAGTCCATAAAAATCATTAGCAGTCTATATATATATATATATATATACTTCCCTCATAGCTCAGTTGGTAAATCATCTTTCTGCAATACAGGAGACCCGGGTTTGAGTCCTGGGTCAGAAAGATCCCCTGGAGAAGGAAATGGCAATTCACTCCAGTGTTCTTGCCTGGAGAATCCCATAGACAGAGGAGCCTGGCGGGCTCCAGTCCATGGGATCACAAGAGTCAGACACGACCAAACGACTAAACCACCACACACGTGTACACAGTGCACACATGTATATATCACAGCCACTGGAGTTCTTCCATCAAAAAGGAAAATGAAGAGAGTGGGATGGAATAGCTGACCCCAGAAATGAAGAAAACTAGAAAGACATTATCATTTTTTCCAAAATATAATTGTATAATAGTAGTGGAATGTGAGATGATATTAGATGGTATTCAAATCAAAGTAAAAAGTTATGCGTTATTTAACTGTGTGTTAAAATATTTAATTAATATATCAATTATATATTTTTGAATATAGCTTAGTAAAGTGAAAGTCGCTTAGCTGTGTCTGACTCTTTGTGACCCCAAGGACTATACATATACAGTTCATGGAGTTCCCCAGGCCAGAATACTGGAGTGGGTAGCCTTTCCCTTCTCCAGGGGATCTTCCCAACCCAGGAATCGAACCCGTGTCTCCTGCTTTGCAGGCGGATTCTTTACCACCTGAGCTATCAGGGAAGCCTGTCGTTGCTAAAGACAGTCTTAAAACAGGTGGTAATAAATAGGATTTTTTTTTAATGCAGCTTTTAAAGGAGAAAATATACATCTTAAATTTATAAATCACAGCTTATTATTTGATATTATAATGGCAGCCACAAGAAAACGTCAAAGCAAAAGTTGACACTGATCAGTTCTGAAGAGTAAGACGGTGACCGAGAGACAGGCTTTTACTTTTAATGTCATATATTTTGTGCTATTTTTAGCCTTATAAATCCATCTTATAATTAATACTTGAGTAATTTAAAATTTTCTCATTTATCACATGATTGGTTAAACAGTTTATATGAGGTGAAGGAAAGGGTAAATTAGATTCTCAATTTTCACATCGTTAGCCTTGGCATCTACTTGGTGAAATGACAAGAATTTTAGTTATAAATAACAGTGGTGATTTGAAATGCCTTATGCCTGTCATGCCAAATTTGGTCAGTTTTTTTCATTTGTTCTTTGCTTGTCACAGCCATGACACGCAAAAACTGGCACTATTTTTTATGAACCCAATAAAGATAAATACAAGTCCCTTGATTCTAAGCATAAAATTTTTATTTTGGTTTTTTTTTTTTGCTACTCTCTAATAATGCTTATGGTATCTTTCTTGGTATTTGATACAAAAATACCCTGACTATAACAAACTTAATTTCTCTATCTAAGGTAATTTTCTCATGAATTTAGAGGAATATAAATAATAATTTAAAAATCTGTATTACTTAAATATGTTCACAAATGCCATGTTTGTTTAGCTCTCATTTTCCGTGAGGTCCAGTGTACAGCATTTTCCTCATGACTTGGGTGTTCCTCATGTAAAATAAATATGTATTCATCACGCCCTATCTGTAACTTAAATCTTTAGCACCAAAGCTTTTTTTTCACTTGGAGCTTTTAAATTACGAGATGTTTCTGGTGTCTTTCTGCATGTCCAGCTTTTATATATACTAAGCCAATTGCTAAATATCACGACTAGTATGATGTTCTGTATAGGTTAGTAAGAACAGATGTTCTGCCATGAAAGTAGATACCCACAACTAACAGAATCATTTATTGGATCTGTAAACTTAATACAGTGATGGGATAACTTGCTCATTGTCCGTATCCCTTGAGAAATCACACATACCTAACACTCTCTCTCCCCTGTTACCATATCTTAATTAGCTTAGATAAAAACAGACCCTTACACACATTTCAAAAATACTGTATTGAAGGCAAGATGTAAATAATCTATTCAATTCAGTTCAGTCTCTCAGTCATGTCTGACTCTTTGTGACCCCATGAACCGCAGCACATCACACGTCCCTGTCTATCACCAGTTCCTGAAGTTTACCCAGACTCATGTCCATCATGTCGGTGTTGTCATCCAGCCATCTCATCCACTGTCATCCCCTTCTCTTCCTGCCCCCAATCCTTCCCAGCATCAGGGTCTTTTCCAATGAGTCAACTCTTTGCATGAGGTGACCAAAGTATTGGAGTTTCAGCTTCAACATCAGTCCTTCAAATGAACACCCAGGACTGATCTCCTTTAGAATGGACTGATTGGATCTCCTTGCAGCCCAAGGGACTCTCAAGAGTCTTCTCCAACACCACAGTTCAAAAGCATCAATGCTTCAGCACTGAGCTTTCTTCACAGTCCAACTCTCACATCCATACATGACCACAGGAAAAACCATAGCCTTGACTAGACAGACCTTTGTTGGCAAAGTAATGTCTCTGCTTTCGAATATGCTATCTAGGTTGGTCATAATTTTCCTTCCAAGGAGGAAGCGTCTTTTAGTTTCATGGCTACAATCACCATCTGCAGTGATTCTGAAGCCCCCAGAAATAAAGTCTGACACTGTTTCCACTCTTTCCCCATTTCCCATGAAATGATGGGACCAGATGCCATGAACTTAGTTTTCTGAATGTTGAGCATTAAACCAACTTTTTCACTCTCCTTTTTCACTTTCATCAAGAGGCTTTTTAGTTCCTCTTCACTTTCTGCCATAAGGGTGGTATCATCTGCATATCTGAGGTTATTGATATTTCTCCCAGCAGTCTTGACTCCAGCTTGTGCTTCTTCCAGCCCAGCATTTCTCATGATGTATTCTGCATAGAAGTTAAATAACCAGGGTGACAGTATACAGCCTTGATGTTCTCCTTTACCTATTTGGAACCAGTCTGTTGTTCCATGTCCAGTTCTAACTGTTGCTTCCTGACCTGCATATAGGTTTCTTAAGAGGCAGGTCAGGTGGTCTGGTGTTCCCATCTCTTTCAGAATTTTCC
>SJYX01009985.1:325505-353277 GCA_006410675.1 Oreotragus oreotragus | reverse complement strand
CTCCCTGCTACTCTTTGGAACTCTGCATTCAAATGGGAATATATTTCCTTTTCTCCTTTGTTTTTTGCTTCTCTTATTTTCACAATTATTTGTAAGGCCTCCTCAGACCTCAACTGGAGCATTGAGGAGCCATTTTGCTTTTTTGCATTTCTTTTCCATGGGGATGGTCTTGATCCCTGTCTCCTGTACAATGTCATGAATAATTTTCTCCCTTGAAGTAATGCCGATATCAAAAACATCTGTAAAGCATCAGTAGATCTGGTTGTAGTCCTAGCTCTGCCCTTTACACATCTGTACTCTTGCTGATATTACTATGCGTTGGTTAAAAGTAGACCTAGTTACCCTTGATAAAGAAGCCTTTTTCTTACTTTACTGTTACTGTTATTCTGTCAGGTCACTGTAATTTTTCTGAGTGTTTGGTTTCCTTATTTAAAGGGCTTGTCATATACTAAAAATCACATTTGGCTACAAGTGGAAGTGCTTTGAAATAGAAATGAATAAATTATTTGTATTTATTATTATTATTATTATTATTATTATTACTATTGCTATTATTATTTATCAGTATGGATTGTAATAAATTGTAGTAAGTATGGATAGTGCCATCATTGTTAACTTTGCTTCTCACTGAAAAACTGAGGTTGAGAATTTAAATTGTTTGCAAGTTTACAGCGTTACTTGGCAATGATCTCACACAAGACGCTAGATCTGAATTTAGTGTCTTTTTTAAATAGGAGAGCACATTCTTTTTAAATAGATTCTAGGTTACAGAAGGAGTGTGTGTGTATGTATGTGCACACACACTCGTGAATGGAGTTGGGGAGTGAAAGAGAGAGAGAGGGAGAATTTTACATATTCTTAAAGTTAAAAAAAAATCAACCTTCTTGAGACTGACAGACATGGAGAACCAACTTATGATTACCAGAGGGGAAAGTGGGGTAGAGGTATAAATTGTGGATTTGAGATTAGGAGATATATATAAAATAATAAAACAACAAGGACCTACTGCATAGCACTGTATACAGGGAACTATATTCAACTATATTATAATAATCTATAATGAAAAAGAATCTTTGAAAAGAATATATATGTGTGTATATCTATACATATGAATCTCTTTACTGTACATCTGAAACTAACACAACGTGGTAAATCAACTATACTTCAGTATATAAAAGACATAATCTTGGCAGCAGTTATTTTTGAAATTTAGTGTAAAAAAATTGAGGTCCATATTTTATACCTTTTTGCTCAGCCTCATTCAAACCAGAGCTTTATATTGCTGAGTTTGTTTTGTTCTTCTGAGCCAGCCATTCTGTTAGGTTTTGAAAATAGAGATAAACTTGGTAGCTTTGCTCACTGTTAAGAATAGAACTCAGTTTATAAGAAGAGTCAGTAATTCAGAAAATTCAGATTGAATCTTGCTCGTAAAATAGAATATGATGAAGATCACATAGATGAGGTCTGTTCTCATTTGAATATAAAACAATAAAACCACCTTTTCATTCTTCCTCTCTAATCAAAGATTTTTAAATCATTTGCTGAACAAATATGACATTTCTGTCATTTGTTCAGGGAAGTAAGACTTCAGTTGAATTCATAAAATAAAAGTTAGGATTAGATTTCTACTTACATAAAACAATTTGAAGAAGTCAGTGACAGGCTTCTTCATGTGACCGTATAGCTAAACGTTCTATAGTTGTGTTTGTTCGGAAAATTTTTAATACATAGGTTTATGTGTTATTCAACTTGAAAGAGGAAGGATTGAAATTGGTCAGAAAGAAATAAATGTAATGAGAAGTGTATAAAGGATCTATGAAAAAAAAAGGTGAAATGAGGTAAAGCTGATGAAGTATAATTTTATAGTCATGTTTTCCTTAAATGCATTCTTGAGAATGCACATATACATGCAGTTATATAAAATTTAAATAAATTAAAAGGGACTCCCATTCATAGAAAGCTGAAAGAGGCTAAAATCTCTTATGAAACTTTGTATTTTTACACATTTTAATATATTTTTTATATTTCATATATGTATATTTTAAAGTTCTTCTTTCCTTTCCAAGTTAACATATAAGTGATTTTCTTAATTCCAGTTACCATCTGTTTGAATTAAAGATATGTGACTTTCAGCATACATATGAGTTCACAAAGTTTACAAGACCTTTGATTCTTTTCACTAAAGTAACTTTTTTCTTTCTTTATTTAGTTTTTTTTTTTTACTTTTTTTTCATTTTTAAGTGAAATAATGGGACAGTCAGTAAGCTGTTTAAATAACTGCACAAATTTTGCCTACTTGGAATTCTTGGATCGCAGGCTACAAAACAGTGTGATAGCTCAGGTTATGTTAATCATTTGAGATATAAAAGTTTGAGATCACCATGTGAGAGGCAGTCAGAAGTGTTAATATATAATATATGTAGTTCAGTTTACTGATTCATAAGTGAAATAATGGGACAGTCAGTAAGCTGTTTAAATAACTGCACAAATTTTGCCTACTTGGAATTCTTGGATCGCAGGCTACAAAACAGTGTGATAGCTCAGGTTATGTTAATCATTTGAGATATAAAAGTTTGAGATCACCATGTGAGAGGCAGTCAGAAGTGTTAATATATAATATATGTAGTTCAGTTTACTGATTCAGGATCCTCTTCTCTTTGTGTCACTGAGTATAGTACAAATGTATTTTCATGTCTGTGCTCTGTAATTATTTTGTAAATTGTACTTTGGTTAAAGTGAGAATTATTTTTGTTTGTTTTGGAGTGCACTGACATATATATTCAAATATACTTTTATCATTTTATCCTGTTTTGTGAAGATTTGCAATGTCATTGCTAGCTTTTGGTGAACATTATTAGCCTTTATGAAGAAAACAGGGCATGTTAGGTCATATTACACAAGGTGTGATAATGGTTTCTGCATTATACTGCAGAAATTGTTATCTACACAGTTTCAGAAGGTATCCATTCAAATTCTGGATGGATTGTCTTAAATAAAGCTGTTTCTCCAGTTTGCTGAGCATGTTATCAAGGAATGTAAGTATCTAGTTTTTAACCAAAGTATAGTGTTCATGAATATGCACAGCTATTCAGTGAGCCATCTATAGTCAAACTGCTGTTAGTAGGTAGCTGCCTCCATGGAGGAGATCATGTGGGTTGGGCATTGCTTGAATAGCAGAAACATCATCTGTTACCAAACTTCAGCTTGGGTTTCTCTTTATAATTTTATACATTATTTAATAATTATATTCTTTAATTACATTCTATGACATTCAAAGTAATATGAATAACAGATATTTTAAAGAATTTCAGAGGTAGGAAACATTTATAATAATTCATTATTACATAATATCTAAACTTTACTTGCTATCTAATACAGAGGTAAGAGTCATCATAAGAAGTGGTTATTTTTTTTAAGAGTACGTGAGGATAAGAGAAAAGAAGAAATAATTGGAAAAGAAAAGCAATATGTGCGTCTAAATGCTGTGGTTCAAACTATAGTTGGGACAGTTGAGAAGGGGCAGACCTTATAATGGAGAATGGAATACTAAGTTATAAGGCAGAGAAGTCATCCTGGACCATAAAGGTTAGGAAGCATTTAGGTGAATGGAGGAGGAGCACAAATTTTGAATCATAACTCAGGTAAGAGAGAATGAGAACACTGCCTTGATGGAGTAAATGGTACATTTAGATCTTATGGTTTGCAGAAAAGTTTAGTTGTCATGTGTCAAGAAGGACCTAACAGATTTTAGTAGAAGGGCAGGATGAATGTATGATTGAAGAAAATATATTCATAATATGAACAGTATGCGAACACTAGCAAATATAAATTCCCAATATTGCATTCATCTTTTTGTTTTTTAAGCTGACTTCAGAAAAACTCTGAAGTTTTACTTATTTTTAAAAAATATGTATTGGATTACAGTTGCTTTACAGTGTTGTGTTAGTTTCTGCTGCACAGCGAAGTGAATCAGCTGTCCATATACATATATTCCCTCTTTTTTGGATCTCCTTCCCATTAGGTCACCACAGAACATTGAGTAAAGTTTGCTGTGCTATACAGCAGATTCTCATTCGTTATTTATTTTGTACATACTATCAGTAGTGTATATAAAAATGATAGTGTATATATCCCAATCTCCCAATTCATGCCACCTCCCCTTTCCCCCTTGGTATCCATACTTTTGTTTTCTACATCTGTGTTTATTTCTGCTTTGTAAATAAGATCATCTGTACCACAGTTTTCAGATTCTACATGCTATGTTGTTGAGCAGGGATTTCATTATAAACTTTATGTAGATTTTGTGTTTAAAATTTTCAGTTCAGGGCACATTGAAGGGTAGACGTTAGTCACTATGCCTTCTGGACACTTCTTTTTTTTTTTTCTTTTGAGAAACTTGCATTCTCTTTTGAAGCTAAATAGTTTAGTAATAGTTCCAAGTAGGAATATGCTTTAATTCCGGAACCCCAGCATTTGCCAGCTCACCTTATTTGTTAGATGTATTGTGTTAACTATCTTGAATTATTATTAAAGACATAACCTTAAAAATCAGAATCTATTTTTCAGTACTTTTTTGATAGTGGCACCAATAATTGAAGGTTTATGTGATATTCACAATTAAACTTTCAAGTGGTACCTCTTGAAACATTTAATAATATTTTTATGATTATCCAGCAAAAGCCTTAGTCAGTGAAGTTGTATTACTATATTTCACATGACTCAGCTCTGATACATAACTCACCAAAAGGCTCAGAAAAAGGGAACCCTGGGAGATTGGATTTAACAGGGAGGTGTGTTAATAATTATCAGCATTCACCTTAGAATACACTGTGACCTCAGCAGAAATCCTGGTTGAGTCCTTTCCTACCCCTATTTATGTAGCATATTAAGTCAGAAGACTGAATGAACAATTTTATGCCTTTTTTGTTCCTTTCCACAGAGCTAATTGAATTAGAGTAGTTCATTAAACAGTTGTGTCTCCAGTTCTTGACTGCCATTTATTCACTTGCTGTAAGCAATGTGGGGAAAGGAAGAAATGACTATTTTTTTTTTATCATTTGTCATATAAAATCTAGAATTTAGGAATAGTTAAAGCATGGCATACTTATCTAACGCAAATACTTTCATTTTAGTGCCTGTATATTGAAGGTAAGCTCTAAAGTTCACATTACAAAGAGACTTAAAAATTTACTGATAAAAACCAATGCATCCAAAGAAATTGGTTGAGGGCAGGTTGAGGGGGAACTTGCAGGAAGAAAAGGGAAAAAAAAAAAAAGGATTCATGAAAGGCCAGATCAGAGACAGTGGCTTTGGAAATACTGATATAGTAGAAGGCTCCCCTGGTATTATTTATTGCCTTTCTCCTATTTGTTGAATGGATGTGGGTGATTAGAGAAAGTAAGTACTATGCATGTCAGGGAACTGGGAAGTCATTTATGAAATGTTGGTGAAAGGCTTCTTCTCAGTTAGGTTTGTCCATGGATATTGTCTGACTTCTTTAGCATAGGGAAGGAGGGATAAGGACTAAAGTCTTGTAAGATCCACATTCATGGCTGCAGTGGAATGAAGACCCAATGATGCAGAACTAGGGGAACTAGCTGTATTATAAATATGGGTACCAAGTGGAAGGGCATCAGAGGTTTGAGGCCATGATGGTAGTAAATTCAGGTTCATTTCTCCTCATAGTTACAGATAAAAATGTAATTTTAGAAGTTAAGCAAGACAATAATTATCTCCAAGCCCTGAAAATATGTATGGTTAGCAGGCGAGTTAGTTATGGGGGGTTCCTTCAGTTTGAATCAAAATGGGAATATATGGTCCATGTCAAAGGTATACATAGGGAGAATGGCATGCCACCAGAAAATGAAGGCAGAAGCTTGTCATTCAGGCTAGATTAACAGTGGGTATAAACAGAGTAAACACAGAAATATTGTACCTTGAAGAGCATGAACATCTTAATTTATTTAATTCCGACAACCTCAAAAAATATTTGTGAACATCTATGATTATTAAAGGGGATTCTCTGGTGGCTCAGAGGATAAAGCGTTTGCCTGCAATGCCGGAGACCCGGATTCAATCCTTGGGTTGGGAAGATCCCCTGGAGAAGGAAATGGCAACCCACTCCAGTATTCTTGCCTGGAGAATCTCATGGACAGAGGAGCCTGGCAGGCTATAGTCCACAGGGTCGCAAAGAGTTGGACATGACTGAGCAACTTTACTCACTTTTGATGATTAAAAGGTCAGACCATACACGTAGTGTTTATAATTGTTGCTGACAGTCTTTGGGGAGATGTAGAGCTGGAAGTATAGTTAAGTGCTAACATAAGGACAGTAACAAAACTATAGATTTTAATTTCTTACAAAAAATTAACTATTCACAGCTATTGGAGAGTATTGAGTTTTGATGGGAGCTAGAGTCAACCTCTTCTGTGGTGGTTTGTTTGAAACAGGTTAAATTTGGTGGAGGTACACAAAATTTTGGAAATGACAAGGGCCAAATGAGGGACAGTAGCTTTGGAAATATGAACAAGTGGGAAATTAACTTTCACAAGCAACACAGACCTTCTTGAAGAGTAACTGAATATGCAGGAAAGGTATTACAGGATTTTTAACTCAGATGACTGAGAGGGCAAAGGTGCTATTACTACTTGTAACTCTCCCTCGGTGCATTGCGGAATATTAGATGGTGATTCATGATGTTAATGTTGGGGTGAGTTGTGGACTTTTGTCATTTTCTCAGTGTAATAAGAAAGATTTTTTGTTGTTGTTTTCAACTGAATCAGGCAATTGGAAACACTGCTGTGTTCAGTAGTAGAGTAGGTTCTGAGATAAAACTCATTTCTGTTTTCAACAGATTTGGCCAGTAGAATTAAAAAGAGGCTCTTTCTGAAAAATCCTAAGAGGATAAAAAGCTTTTCACATTGTGAAAGCTATAGACAATGATTTTAACCTGTGTTTTCACAGTGAGGAGGAACATTGAGGGATCAGATGTCTTTTATGTGTTGTTTAGCAAAGTGAAGAAAATGGGGTCATGAAAAGGACAAAAGTAGGGCCAGTGGAGTCTGTTCAGAAACACAGTGTGTTAAGAGAAAAGCAGAACTATCTCCCTATGAAAAAGCAATAACCTGTGTTTTCCACCCCTTTTTTCCTAAGTCCCCCCTTGTCTACATATTTAGGGACTTGGTCATACACGTTTATAAACTACAAGGAAACATTTGCTTTTGGAATGAGGACAGTACAGAATATGTGTCCCAGGGTTGATATAAATCGTACATTAGATATGCCATGGTGGTGTTCTGATTTTGCAGTGGTTCAGAGATGGAGTGAAAGCCTACCAGCTAGCTATGCATGAAGCTCCAATGTTCACATGGCAAACAGACTTAAAATTTTACTGATAAAACCAAATACATCCAAAGAAACTGGAAGGATGAGGGTTGAGAGAGAACTTTCAGAGGAAAGGAAAAGAGGACTTATGACAGTACCATCATCAGATACTTATTTTATAAGTAAATAATTATCATTTTAATTATATTTTCTTCTTTCATCTTGTCTCACTGCATGATTATAAGGTGACATGGTATCATTTAAGATTGAAAACAAGTGATAAAAAGTAAATAGTAGAACAGCAGAATTGACATTGGCATTAGGAGAGATGGTTGAGTGGATAGATGCATGTTTATGGAGAAATTTCCTTCCATCAAGAAGGGGACATGATGGAGTGGATTTCCTTACATTCAAGCTCACCCTTTAGTCATACAACTTACATTAGTAACAGTGGATTGATTATGTTTTGGGACTCAAATATCTGTATGTTTAAAAAATTATTTATTTTGTGAAATGCCTCAAACATAGAAAAAGGTAAACATAAGTACTTATTATTCATATTGAAAATAGATGTAATAAAAACCCAAGTGCCTCTTAACCTATAGGTAACAAATATTTTAATTTTGCTTTTTGATTCAGATTTTTAAACAAATATAACTTGTCCGTTAGAGTTGAAAATCTCCTTCAACCTTCTCCAAACAAAAGTTTGCTTTCCATGAGATTATAAAATAAGCCCTGTTATACTGGTACTTTAGGCCTCCCACATGGTGTTAGTGGTAAAGAACTCACTACAAATGCAGGAGACATAAGAGATACGGGTTCAACCCCTGGGTCAGGAAGATCCCCTAGACGAGGGCATGGCAACCCACTCCAGTATTCTTGCCTGGAGAATCCCATGGACAGAGGAGCCTGGCAGGCTACGGTCCATAGGGTCGCAAAGAGTCGGACACGACTGAAGCAACTTAGCACACATGCATACTGGTACCTGAGTTTAAATAATTTCAGTATCCTTTCTTTATATTTTAAATTCATTTTAATGATTAAGCAAAAGACACAGGAGTTTTTTTTTTTTTTTAATTAAATGTTAACAGTGTAAACTGTCAAGTGGAAAAATAGTTCTTTAAAATTAGGAATGCTTAGTTCAGTTTTTTTTACAAAAAGGAATTGTTTCAAGTAAGAGTATGTTGTTTGCCCACCTAATACTTTACAATTTTGTATTCTAGAGAACTTTTTTGGTACTTATGCACCATAGATTTAGTTTTCCATCATGTAGAATTTTGAACAAAGAACTTCAGTGCTAAAATTTTTTTTTTTTTTTAATTAAATGTTAACAGTGTAAACTGTCAAGTGGAAAAATAGTTCTTTAAAATTAGGAATGCTTAGTTCAGTTTTTTTTACAAAAAGGAATTGTTTCAAGTAAGAGTATGTTGTTTGCCCACCTAATACTTTACAATTTTGTATTCTAGAGAACTTTTTTGGTACTTATGCACCATAGATTTAGTTTTCCATCATGTAGAATTTTGAACAAAGAACTTCAGTGCTAAACAGGTAACATTAGTTACTTTGGGAGTTAAAGATTAGGTCGTATAGAATTTACCCTTCTAGATTACTTTGGTAATATTTAAAATTTTGTATAATGAGTGTATATTATTTTAGAATAAAATAGGTAAATGTTGAATATACATTTTTTTAAGATTATCTTCTAAAATATATTAGTACCAATTTCACCTCCTTTTAACAATAAATGTGACGGAAATGAAGAAATGCATTTACACCTATACATGAGAGATATATATATATATATATATACACACACACACACACACGTATAAATATATACACATATATACACACACAATGTGTATCTCACATATTTACATATCTCACCAGTCAGGTACGTATATTGTATACATATATTGCTCTTTCCATTTATAAAAATTATAAGGAAGTAACTTTTCTCTTTTTGATCATGCTATATCTATAATAATTTCAGGGGATACCATTATTTTTTCTTTACTTTCTTAAGAGAGAATGTTTTCTTTCTAACCCACAGCAATTAATAGTTATGACTTTCTCACATTTGATTGTGTTGCCTTGGAGGGGAGAAGTGATTCTCTTGCTAATTTAAGAAATTAGCAATGTGTTAATAATTTTGACAAGCATACTCTAGGTTATATAACTGAAACCTGTTTATGAGCCATCAACAGAGAAAATATCCAACATAACTGATTTTGGAATCTAATATGTTATATTAATAATCATTTTCTTTTATCGTACATGGTTTTCTATTTCTGGGAGTAATCAAATTTTGAGTAAATCAAAGGCAAAGAATAAAGCTAATGTTACAAGAAAATTTTCTGTGTTGATTTATAATTTTATATTGCTTAAAATAGAGTGCTTACATCTCTGAGTTTCATTAGTTATATTTTAGTATACTTAACTATATATAAATAATATATAAATATATAAATTAACTAAACTTATTTGATCTAGATTTTATGTTTTGCATCATGAGAGACATAATTTCAAAAGCTACCAATGCAGTTTTAAAAATGCTTTTGTTTCTACCTTGTTATTGCCTTACTGACTGTTATTTTATGTTACTTCTAGATGAAAGAGTGGCTCTGTTTAAACTGTCAGATGCAGCGAGCTCTAGGAGGTAACCTGGCTCCAATTCCATCATCACCCCAGCCCAAACCGAAGACTACCCCTGTTCCTACATCAGCAGTGAGCAAGCCACCCGCTCCGTCACAGCAGGTTTCTCCAAAGAAAGATACTACACCCAAACAGGATGTTTCAAAGGTAGCTGAGTCTAAAAAGCCCCCACCACTAGTGAAACAACCAACCCTTCACAGTCCCCACCCAGTCACATCCCAGCAGCCTCCTGAGGCAGAGTCCTCATCCAAGCCAGTCCCTCCCAAAGAGCCTTCTGTCTCGTCTGAACCGGCCAAGGTCTCCATGGCTGATGATAAACCAGAGCAGCCCAAGACAGGAAAGTCAGCCACAGACGTTGTGTCTTCATCATCAATAGCAACAAAACCAGATACTCCAGGCTCCAAAATACCATCAAAGGNCCCAAAGAGCCTTCTGTCTCGTCTGAACCGGCCAAGGTCTCCATGGCTGATGATAAACCAGAGCAGCCCAAGACAGGAAAGTCAGCCACAGACGTTGTGTCTTCATCATCAATAGCAACAAAACCAGATACTCCAGGCTCCAAAATACCATCAAAGGATCAAGAGAAAGGAACTCCTTCTCTAAAACCAGACTCTGCCAAACCTTCTCAAAGTTTTCCACCAACAGGAGAAAAAGTTACCCCAGTAGATTCTAAAGTCATACCTCGACCTGCATCAGATACAAAAATTATTTCACATCCTGGACCTACTCCAGAGAGCAAAGATCAAAAACAAGTTGATCCAATTCAGAAAAAGGACGAACCCAAGAAAGCACAAACCAAAATGAGTCCTAAGCCAGACACCAAGCTGATGCCAAAAGGGTCACCGACACCCCAAGGTCCACGAACCCCCACTGGACAAACTGCCCCTCTATCTCCACAGCCCCCAAAGCCTCAGGAGCAGTCGAGACGTTTTAGCCTAAATCTGGGAAGTATTACTGATGCCCCTAAATCACAGCCCACAACTCCTCAAGAAACAGTGACTGGGAAACTCTTTGGATTTGGAGCATCCATCTTTAGCCAGGC
The DNA here is from genome assembly GCA_006410675.1 of Oreotragus oreotragus. Classification (NCBI taxonomy): domain Eukaryota; kingdom Metazoa; phylum Chordata; class Mammalia; order Artiodactyla; family Bovidae; genus Oreotragus; species Oreotragus oreotragus. The sequence continues at coordinate 342,257 of SJYX01009985.1, read as the reverse complement.
ATCAAATCTAATCTCCACAGCAGGCCAGCCTGGGTCCCATTCACAGGGTGGGCCAGCGGCCCCAATAAAACAAGTCCCTCCTCCTTCACAACAACCTACTTCTCAAGGTCCACCCAAATCCACAGCACCGCCAGCACCTGCAAAGGTTCTACCTGTGAAAAAGGAAACCAAAGCTCCAGTAATTGAAAAACTAGAGCCCAAAGCTGAACAAGTTTCAACAGTAAAAAGAACAGAAACAGAAAAGAAGCCTCTGCCTACTAAGGACAGCAAACCATCCATGGCTGAACCTCAAAAGGTTGTTCTTCCACCCAAACTGGAAGAAACCCCCAAACCAGAATCAGCCTGTCCTCTCTGCAAAACTGAACTCAACATAAGTTCTAAGGATCCTGCTAACTTCAACACTTGCACTGAATGTAAGAAACAAGTGTGTAATCTCTGTGGATTTAACCCTACACCGCACTTGACTGAGGTAAGCAACAGTGGTATCACATATGAATGTGAGTATATGGTGTTAATTCAGAAATGTTTTGGTAGTCAGTTTTCCTAGCAAAAAATACATTTCTGAGTAAATAAAAACTGATATTGTTATCTTTGAAGGAGCTTTAATTATTTATTAGGCTTAATGCTTTCTTATTAAACATTTATGTAATTTATACTTTTCTGGCTTAATGTACCAAAAAGTAAGAAGATGAAATGAGCTGATAACTTAAAATAATGATTATCCCATTCTTTTATGAATTAACATCCTATGGTTTTCACATGAAACACAAAATAAGTATTGTAATTTACTGTTCCCACTGTCTCTCATCCTTCCAGTCTCTTTCATACATTAAAAAGAGAAGCTTGATTGATTGCAAATCCATAAACTATGTAAGATCTATTATTTTACAAAAGTTAAGAGCTTAGTGTAAGTTAATAATATTGTCTGCTAGAAAATATTGCTTCAAATATATAATACTTAGACTTTTTATAATCCTGTTTAAGCTGTTATCTGGCATAAATATAATAGAGTACTTCATTAGGAACTGTGGAAAGAAAAAGGAGTTATATGGATTTCAGTGACTAATGTCAAGGATTTTTTTTTCTTTTAATGGGAAGACCAAAACACTTCTTCCACAGTGAAAAAAGCAGATAATTTTCTACCTAATATAGTTATAGAAGAATGAATCAATAAGCATTAAGACTGTGTTAAGGATGTTAGAGTATTTGACTCTTAGGAGATTGAGGGGTTGAATGATTGCTGCTTAGGTAAGTAACAGTGATATTTTAGTAAACATTTTGGGATTGAATTTAAATCATTGTTCATTATTTTTATGCAAATCAGTAATACTTAAGGATTATTTTATTCCCCCTCCTTGATTTTGTAATTCATTGAAATGCAAAAAAGATTATATAGTTGGATTTAACAACTATACAAAAGAAGCTTTAGAGATTCTTATTTTTGAGTTAAACTTTTTAAAAGAATAAGTTATAAAACTTTTTTTTTTTACTTTTGAAAGTATTTGATTGTTTTGACATGTTTAACACCATATGAAAATATTGTCCCTATAGACTTAAGCTGATTTTTATCTTCTTTAACTGTGATGAATAATGTTAACCAGGAGCTGTTTTAAAGGTTAATATATATATATGGTTTCTCTTAGCACCTCTTGAGTGCTTACAAGTGTAATTATTACTTACAGTATTTGGAATTCAGTGCAAGAGCAAAACAACTTTAAATTTCTTCCATATTTTTAGAAGAATTGTTTTCCATTGTGTATTTATGAAGAGGGGAATTTCAATTTTTCCAGGACAATTGTATTAATTTCATACATTTGAGAAGTTGTACCTTTTAATGAAGAGCTTTCTGATATCAGTATTTAAATGGTTATAAAACAAACTGTAACACTAAAACCTAAAATAGCCTGAAGAAATGTATTTTGTACACACTGAAGAAAGGGCTATAACGTGTGTATATGTGTAAACACCTATATGTATGTATGCACTTGGGTCATAGTGATTATTAGAATTCCGTAAGTGTTTGGAAGTGTGAAGTAAGAGTTCTTGAAAAGAGGGACAATAAATCTCTCAGGAAAATCTTTGATTTTCTGTGTTGCCAAATTATATTTCAGAAGGGGTAATTTTGAAAGGAGTTTTCTTGAGTCAAGCAGAGAATTATTATCTAGGATGTGTGTGGAATTTCAATAGTTTGAAAATATAAGTGGTTTTAAGTTTTCAAATGGTGCATGAGAACTTCTGTTTTAAAAACACCAATGGAATTTAGATAATCTGTCATTGTTCAGACTGGTTTTTTCTTTGCCATTTCTTTGAATGTGGAAGATCATATTTCAGCGGAGAGAAAAATATGGTGTAACAAAAGCAGTTGACTCATGTTCTTGTCTCCACTTGACTGTGTTAATCTGAGGGAAGTTTTTAGCTGGTCTAAGACCTGAATGCGTCTGATCTTTAGGTAAAGTCCATTAGCTGCCCTGACATCAAGGGAGTGAATGAAGGTTACTGGAGTTAATCCGTGTTGCTGTAGCTCCTGCTCTTTTACCTAGAAGACTTTGGAGGACTTACAGAAGAGACTGGCTGAAAAAGACACCCTGTGTTTGCAGTGTATGTGTGTTGTATGTGTACATGTACTTGTATATTCAGGAAATTATAAATTCGATGTATATGCTTTATTTGTTGTGCTGTCCCAGTGTTTATATTACTTACTAATCTCTCCTCATTTTGAGTGATTAGAAAATATCTCATCCTTGATCCTTGTTTCCTTGCTTTGTTTCTATGATTTCTTTGTTCTGCTTGTGGTAATTTCCTTGTGATCCAGTATTTTCTGCTGGACTGGCACAGTACTTGGATTCTAGTTTGAAAGTGAAAGTGAAAGTGAAATCGCTCAGTCGTGTCCGACTCTTTGAGACCCCGTGGAGTGTCCGACTCTTTGCAACCCCGTGGACTGTAGCCCACAAGGCGCCTCCATCCGTGGGATTCTCCAGGCAAGAATACTGGAGTGGGTTGCCATTTCCTTCTCCAGGGGATCTTCCTGCCCCAGGGATCGAACCCAGGTCCCCCACATTGTGGGCAGATGCTTTAACCTCTGAGCCACCAGGGAAGCCCAAGTTTGAGAGAGCATATACTGAAAATACTGACTTTAAGCCTACAATGCAGAGAAATGGTATTCCTCAAGAAAGAATTCAACTACATATTTCCATACTTCATACACTGTATGAAGCCTCTGCTTCTCCCCTCCCTTCTCTCTGAGACAGGATGTCTTGTCCTTCTGATGCTTCTCTGCCCTCCCCTTCTTCTGGTCTGTTCTGGTGGTGAGAAGAGCTGGTCCTGGTTTTTCATGGGTTGCTGCTGCTGCTGCTGCTGCTGCTAAGTCACTTCAGTCGTGTCCGACTCTGTGTGACCCCATAGAGGGCAGCCCACCAGGCTCCCCCATCCCTGGGATTCTCCAGGCAAGAATACTGGAGTGGGTTGCCAGTTTCCTTCTCCAATGCGTGAAAGAGAAAAGTGAAAGTGAAGTCGCTCAGTCTGTCCGACTGTTAGCGACCCCATGGACTGCAGCCCACCAGGCTCCTCCGTCCATGGGATTTTCCAGGCAAGAGTACTGGGGTGGGGTGCCATTGCCTTCCCCGTTTCATGGGTTGGGAACTGTAAACAGTATCTGTCCCCTCCCCCATCCATTCATCAAGCACGCCTGTCTCTAAGGTTGTTTCCTGTGTGTCCTACTCAGCGCCTCCCACAGCCCCGAAGAGTGCAGAGGCTGCCTGCAGGGCCCTGGGGTGTTGCCAGGCTTCAGCCGAAGCCTCATGGTTTAACTGTTTTGTGCCCAGTGTGTACACATAATTCTATCATCCATTAACCTCTGATAGTAAGGAATGGATTTTTAGGCTTTAATTTCTGCCAAATTAAGAAATATTTTGTCGTCTTTGAAGGAGTTTTATGAGGCAGCAAGGCTTTCTGAAAAAGCTAGTCTTATAGAATTTGGAAGCATGTTGAGAAAAACAGTGTAAATGGGCAATAAATTTACCTAGTGAATTTTAATTATTCCGGGTCAGTTTAAATGCAGAAAGAAGTTTACTCATAATGGGTATTTTATTGTGTTGCTCTTTTGTAAAGGAAATTCTTACTATGAAAATATAACTTAAATTTGTTTCCACATGCTTCAAGGAGTCCTAGAGTCATATTTCTGCTTCCTTAGTAAGATAATTATGCATGGCTTGAATGATGTTGAAATAGCCAGCATATGTTTGTCACCAGGCAACAAATGGGCCTTTTGAGCTGATTAAAATCCAGTCGTGTACCTGAGTTCCCTTCAGATCTTTACTCTGTAGCCAAGGTGACTCCTGTGTTCTCTCTCAGACCCTCTCTTGGACCCTTCTCTCTAAGAGGGATTGGTGGGGGTGTGCTTCACTTCTTAGTTTAGTAAACAGGTAATATCTTGATTTAACTTTAAAGACCATTGCTTAAAGTTTAAAAAAATATCTATCACTAAAATATTATAATTTTATAGTAATATCTATTACTAAAATAGATATATACACACATACACATACATACATATATGAGCAAAAAAACTAAAAGAATGATCAGAACTCAATAAGGAGAAAATAATTCTACCAATAATCAGTTTTTAAAGAATTCCACGACAGAGATAAATACACATTCTGTGTAAAAATTTCTGGCATCCCAAGAAAAGAGGGACATCTGTTTGTACTTTTTGACTAACATAAGAGAACTGATAAGTTTGTAGAAATAAAATTTTTGCTTAATAATCTTTACAAGAAATTTGATATTACCTTTTTATTAAGTGATATCTAGTTGAAGAAAAATCCAAAAGTGGGTTTTTTCCACGACAGAGATAAATACACATTCTGTGTAAAAATTTCTGGCATCCCAAGAAAAGAGGGACATCTGTTTGTACTTTTTGACTAACATAAGAGAACTGATAAGTTTGTGGAAATAAAATTTTTGCTTAATAATCTTTACAAGAAATTTGATATTACCTTTTTATTAAGTGATATCTAGTTGAAGAAAAATCCAAAAGTGGGTTTAAAATAGATATATTTTCTTTAAAGAAATTGAAACAAAAAAGTAGATTCTTCATTAGTCTTTTTATCTATGCATCTTTAAGTATTTAGCATTCTGCTCTATGAGGTAATTCTATTAAGATATTCCATTTTTAATGTGATTAAGCACTTCTTAAATATTACATAGAATGATTACATATTATTCAATTCTATGATTCTTTGGTTATTTTTTTTTCATATACATTGTCCTGGTATTAAGGACTTAATACCTTAGATTTTTCATTTTTTATTATGAAAAATAAGCAATTATTTATTTTAGGTTGTTTTCATTTTTTATTATAAATAAAATGAATGTTTTAAGAGTGTAAATATTTGCATTTTAACTGTTTTTCAGAGAAAGCTTAGTGGTACTAAGGTTACTAAATCAAAGAATAAGAACTCTGAAGTTATCAAAATTTTTTTNGATATTCCATTTTTAATGTGATTAAGCACTTCTTAAATATTACATAAAATGATTACATATTATTCAATTCTATGATTCTTTGGTTATTTTTTTTTTCATATACATTGTCCTGGTATTAAGGACTTAATACCTTAGATTTTTCATTTTTTATTATGAAAAATAAGCAATTATTTATTTTAGGTTGTTTTCATTTTTTATTATAAATAAAATGAATGTTTTAAGAGTGTAAATATTTGCATTTTAACTGTTTTTCAGAGAAAGCTTAGTGGTACTAAGGTTACTAAATCAAAGAATAAGAACTCTGAAGTTATCAAAATTTTTTTGGAGATTTGATAGCAGTTGACATTACCACTAGCATCTATGATGCCTTTCTTAATGCAGCTTCTCCAATTTGAATACTATCATTTATAATAAAATTGGTTAATTTGGAAGTTTAAAAATGCTATCATATGATTCCTTTGATTTGTATCTTTTGGATTCCCAGAACTTTTATTTAGATATTAAATGTATATGCTGCTGCTAAGTCACTTCAGTCGTGTCCAACTCTGTGCAACCCCATAGACAGCAGCCCTCCAGACTCCTCTGTCCCTGGGATTCTCCAGGCAAGAACACCGGAATGGGTTGCCATTTCCTTCTCCAATTAAATGTATATAGATGGTTCTAATTACAGTTCAGACATAACATTGTTCAGACATTGTAGGAAAAAGTAAACTGGTATTTGACTAAGTCTATGTGACACCCTTCCCAGGTGGCACAGTGGTAAAGAATCCTCCTGCCAATGCAGGAGATGCAGGTTCGATCCCTTGGTTGGGAAGATCCCCTGGAGAAGGAAATGGCAACCCACTCTAGTATTCTTGCCTATAAGGATTTTCATGGACACAGAAGCCTAGCAGGCTACAGTCCATGGGTCACAAAGAATCAGATATGACTTAGTGACTAAACAACAATATATGAAACACATTGTATCAGGCATTTTTTCACAACAACCCTGTAGAGTAGATTTTAGAGCTGCTTTAGAGATCAGGAGAATGAGGATCAGAGGTAGTTTCCAAGCCACAGAGGTGTCATTCAGAGGCTGAAACAATGCTTGATCCCCTAGACCAGGTTTAAGTAACATGGTGAGGCAGATGGTGGTTCTTTAGCTGCTAAGTCATGTCTGCCTCTTACGACCTCATGGAGTAGCCTGCCAGGCTCTTCTGTCCCTGGAGAACTGGATAACAAATGTCATTTCTTCTGTGCTTGTGTTGTGTCAGTTGGTAATTACTAAGACTTTGATATCAACAAATTTGATAAAATGTGCATCAAATCAGGTAACATTTGGGGCCCACAGAATAATGGTGGTTGTGTTATATGGCTGAATTTAGAAGCATATGCAGATTGAGAACTTCAGACGCATAGAGGCTAGCATCATCCTTTTCTTTCTGCCTAAGCCTTTCAACAACTTTTATTTAGGTGAAAGCATGTTACTGAATGATGAAATGATGTCCCTGCTTTCATGTATAGCACACATGAGGTCAGAAAACATAGTAGCTCCAACTGTAAGAAATACTGTCAATATTATATTCCCGTCAATGCATGCAAAGACTTTCCTCCATGAAAATAATGTAAGTGTTCCACTGGTGATAGTGGTGGTGGTTAATCTTTGCATCTACCAACATTTTTGTATAGATGGCAATGGCAATCCACTCCAGTAGTCTTGCCTGGAGAATTCCATGGACAGAGGAGCCTGGAGGGCTATAGTCCAGGGGTCGCAAAGTCGGACACGGTTAACTGACTACCACACGTGCTGGAGCATGGGTTTTATAAGTATATGCGTGTGTTAGTCACTTAATCATGTCCGACTCTTTGTGACCCCTGGACTATAGCCCTCCAGGCTCCTCTGTCCATGGAATTCTCCAGGCAAGACTATTGGAGTGGATTGCCACTGCCACAGATTCTCCACCACAGTTTCATCCATTTTTAGTTTGATTAACTTTGCATAGGTGCTACTGTTGTTCTAAAGATGCATTGCCTGATACGATAGTCACTGGAAAAACATGGCTATTGAGCACCATGGGCCCTGTCTCTTATACACATCTTATGAAGAGGGGAATTTCAATTTTTCCAGGACAATTGTATTAATTTCATACATNGTTTCATCCATTTTTAGTTTGATTAACTTTGCATAGGTGCTACTGTTGTTCTAAAGATGCATTGCCTGATACGATAGTCACTGGAAAAACATGGCTATTGAGCACCATGGGCCAAATTAAGATTAAGGAAAGTGCAAAAACCACATTAGATTTTGAAACTTCAGTATGGAAACTGTAAAATATCTCACTGATAATTTTAATTTGGTTACTATTGTGTAAGATTTATCCTTAAATATTGCTGTTATGACTGCTTTTCACATGTCACTTTGCAGTTGCGTATGCATGCAGTACAGTATACTTCTATGTGGGACGTATGTTTTTTTCTTTATACAAGAAAAACACTATTACTATATTTATTGCTTCCAGAGCTTATTTTCTCTTCCAGAGCTTAATTTTCTCATATTATACAACATATCTGGTTCTCTTTCTGTGCTCTACTGGGCAAATAGTTCTTGGGGCTCTCATTATCAGGAGATAAACTAACGATACCTAGCCTGGCCCAGCCCAGCCTGATGATCGCTGTTCTAGGCCCTGCTAATCATCAGCATGAGATATCGGTACTATTGATAAGTGTACTGTGGTCCTACCAACCTTTAGGTCAAAATATCTTTTCTACAATATCTGGTTCTCTTTCTGTGCTCTACTGAGCAAATAGTTCTTGGGGCTCTCATTATCAGGAGATAAACTAACGATACCTAGCCTAGCGCAGCCCAGCCTGATGATCGCTGTTCTAGGCCCTGCTAATCATCAGTATGAGATATCGGTACTATTGATAAGTGTACTGTGGTCCTACCAACCTTTAGGTCAAAATATCTTTTCTACTAACTCTTCTGGTTTCCTCTATTCTATTTTTCCAAATATTTCCTCTATTCTTTTTTTTCCCCAGAACCCCTTGACCTGTTTATATTCTTCCTGTAGCTTTGGGTGAAAAATCGTACATTTTGAGGTCATTTGCTTCTAGAAGTCTCAACAGTACATTATGTTAGAATTTGAATGTGTTGTCTGCTTTTTCTTCCTTCCATTTCTTCATGGCCATTCATTTTCTTTTAAAACTCTGTTCCAGTAATTTGTATTATAAAAGCATTATTCCTTATAATAATCCAGAGTACTAAAGCTGTCTCTTATACACATCTCCAAAGAGCCTTCTGTCTCGTCTGAACCGGCCAAGGTCTCCATGGCTGATGATAAACCAGAGCAGCCCAAGACAGGAAAGTCAGCCACAGACGTTGTGTCTTCATCATCAATAGCAACAAAACCAGATACTCCAGGCTCCAAAATACCATCAAAGGATCAAGAGAAAGGAACTCCTTCTCTAAAACCAGACTCTGCCAAACCTTCTCAAAGTTTTCCACCAACAGGAGAAAAAGTTACCCCAGATTTTTTTTTTTTTGCTTTTTGTTTATTTGTATAATGGTTATACAAACAGTGAAATGTAGACAGATTTCAGATCTTTGAAAAAAGTTTTATGAGCTTGTGTTTTCAGAAATAATGTATTTATTTTGAAATGAACATGTGTTCTTACTATTCTTATTTTCATTGAGTTTCTTTTTCACAAAATTTTGTACATTTGACATTCTTTCAAGTGAACTCTCATTGACTTGCCTAATTCTGCTTATGAGGGAAATAACTCTGCAGAATCTCAATATAGATGCACATTCTCCTCATGAAAACTGAGAAATTGAAGATGTTTTGAGTTTCTATTAATGTGCAAACAAGGCTACAGTAAAACATCTACACATACATTTTCCTGTTATATCTTGATATATTAGATAAATTCCTTGAAACGGGTGGGCAAAGACAAGAGATGTTTAACAGAGTTTCCATATTGCCTTGTTTAAAAGAGTAATCATAATCCTGCCAACAAACTATTAGTGTCTCTAGTTTCCACACTGACTAGTGGTTTCAAGAGTCAGAAACTAAGCAGTATTGTTGTATAATATTAAATTTCCATGCCTATTTTGAGAGTAAACATTCTATATGTGAGCATCATGAGCTTATCAACTACTTGTATTTTTCCTTTTTGAAGTTGCCCATTTATACCCATTGGTCATATTTTCATGTGTCTATGTCTGTGTATTTCTTAAAATATTTTAAATTATTGAATTCTTTGTCATCTTATCTTGAAATGATAATCCATGTTGATCACTTGGTTTTATTATGCAAAAAAACTTTATGAAATTTTCTTCTGTACATGAAATTAAAAAAAAAAAACTTTTATGCAATCAAATCTCTTAATTTTCCCTTGATTGCTTATTTTGCTAAAGAAGGCCTTTTCACATTTTTATTATAAAAATAGCCTTCTACATTTATTCCTAAACATCTGTAGTTTTATTTTTTACTTCTAATCACATATTTATCTGTAATTCATTTTTTTTTTGGTACTGTATGAGGTGAAGTGCCTAACTTTATATGTTCAAAATGTATAGCCACTTGCCTCTGTGTTATTTAAGGAGCAATTCATCATTTTCACTCTGGTTTTTAGTGTCTTGTTTAATAAATTTCCATTAAGACACAGTTTGCTTTTCTAGATTCTTTCATTTGTACTGTTAGTTATATATCTAATTTAGAATATTAGTGCTTTATTATTTTTATTTAGTATAGTTTTAATATTTAAAAATATTAAATATGCACAAAAATCTTAGCAAGAGTCTAGTAATGTGGCATTGTCCTGGCCAGGATTTGACTTTACTACTTACAAACTACTACTATTCTACTTATAAGCTAATAAACTAACTTCTTACAGTTTCATAGGTGCCAGTAGTAGACATGACACTCTTAGGTCAGAAATAAAGAATGTTAATACTCATACCACAGGAGGCAGCATGAATGTCAGCATATTTGCATCAATTCTGCTTGTTCCCCACTCTTGGGGGATCACATGAGATATGGACCTAGATTACATTACACAGGCAGGTGTGAATCACAGGTGAGGAGCACTGAGCTTGTGGAATCCACCTCTTTTATAACAAGCAGTAGGCCAGTTTGCTCTTTGTCCTGTGGAGTTATTACCTCATCCCTATGAAGAGCAGCCAGGTTCTTGCATTGTTGGCAAAGCCTTTAACTGATGAAGGTGCAAGAGAGTCCCATTGAGGATTGTCTTTCCCAAAGGGATTAATAAACCAATGGTTTTAAAGCTTAAAATATTGTGAATTCCTCCTTCAAATAACATTAAATGTAGACACCATGCAGTGCAGGAGACCCAAGTTTGATCCATGAGTCAGGAAAACCCTCTGTAGAAGGAAATGGCAACCCACTTCAGTATTCTTGCTTGGACAATTTCATGGACAGAGAAGCCTGGCAGGCTACAGTCCATGGGGTTGCAAAGAGTCTAATGTGACTTAGCAATTAACACACACACACACACACGCACATAGAAACCATGTGTAGAAAAAAAGTGAAACTGTAGATAAAAGTGTTAAGTATGCTGGTTGAGGCCAGCTTCATCTGCTTAACTTGGGGCTGGAAGCTGCTCATTTGTCTGCCACTCTTATTCTTGGACCTGCCTCTGATCCACCTCCATGAAACTCTCATGAAATAAAGCTGCTTCTCAAACCTCATACTTTAAATATGAAGCAAATGAGGCTCAGGTAACTGAAGTTTTCTGCTTACAGTTGGGATCGGATAGTGGTGCTTATAGTACTAAATAAAAATAACTTTTTCATTGTCTGTCTTCTGCATCTCCTTTTACAACTTCTTTACTTAAACTTTGTGAACAAAAGAAACAGGAAAACTTCTAAAACAAACAACTCAGTTTTATATTCAAACAAGAATTGCTCTGGAAGAAAATACACACTCCATTATTTAATTTATATTAACATTTTCTTGCCATATTATATATAGGTTACATAACCCCCATAGTATTACTAGTATTAATATAATTTAAAAATAAATTCAATGGCATTTCTACTACACAGAATTGTGGGCCTGACTTTGAGATTACTCCTTGATTAAATTATAAAAATCAGCCTAATCAGATTCAAACTAATTATAACTATGACTGTCTGTACTACTGATAATGTCATTTATGTGGTCATTTTATAGAACTTATTGTAGGTTCACCTTACTCTCTGAGAAGAATTAATTATAGGTGTTCATACAAATTATTGAGACTGTTTTGTTTTCATGTTAATATTGGAAGATAATATGTGTGTATATATATACACGTATGTTGTTTTTAGTTGCTAAGTCATGCCCGACTCTTCTGTGACCCCATAGACTATAGCCCACCAGGCTCCTTTGTTGTGGGATTTTCCAGGCAAGAATGTTGGAATGGATTGCCATTTCCTTCTCCAGGGGATCTTCCAGATCCAGAGGTTCAACCCCTCAGTGATCAAATCCACATCTCCTGCATTACAGGTGGATTTCTTTACCACTGAGCCGCCAACGAAACCTGTATACATATGCATGTGTATGTGTACATATTTTAGATCTAAAATTAGAAATTTCCCTAGGAAGAAATTAAGACTTAAAATACCATGGGGTTTAATTTTGGGAGACAACATACATGAAGTGTTGTATATTAACATATAGAACTGTGAATTACATCTAACAAGTTTAAAAATGTAAAATGTCAGGTAGAAGTATAATCAAAAGAAAGAAAAAATATGCCTCGCACATAGAATTAACCATTGGAATAAAAATAACCTCATATATCTGTGTATGGAACGCCTAAACTTATATTTAAATACTTTTGCTTGTCTTTTGTATTTTTTTAAATTCCATAAGAAAAAAACAAACAATCAAATGTGGGAAGATATGTCATTTTAACTTATCAATTTGGTAAACCACAGAAAGAAAGGATACTCATTTAAAGCATTTTTAATTTTTTATTTATATGACCAAGAGAAGTGTTTTATAACAGCTATTAAAGATCACAGGAAAGGCGGTTATGAGTTTTATCTTAATTGTTTTTAAATATTTAAATTAGATTTGTATTTACTTAGATCAACATTAAGAAAAGGAAGATCATGGCATCTGGTCCCATCGCTTCATGGGAAATAGATGGGGAGGAAACAGTGTCAGACTTTATTTTTGGGGGCTCCAAAATCACTGCAGATGGTGACTGCAGCTATGAAATTAAAAGACGCTTCCTCCTTGGAAGGAAAGTTATGACCAACCTAGATAGCATATTCAAAAGCAGAGACATTACTTTGCCAACAAAGGTCTGTCTAGTCAAGGCTATGGTTTTTCCAGTGGTCATGTATGGATGTGAGAGATGGACTGTGAAGAAAGCTGAGTGCCGAAAAATTGATGCTTTTGAACTGTGGTGTTGGAGAAGACTCTTGAGAGTCCCTTAGACTGCAAGGAGATCCAACCAGTCCATTCTGAAGGAGATCAGCTCTGGGATTTCTTTGGAAGGAATGATGCTGAAGCTGAAACTCCATTACTCTGGCCACCTCTTGTGAAGGGTTGACTCATTGGAAAAGATTGATGCTGGGAGGGATTGGGGGCAGGAGGAGAAGGGGATGACCGAGGATGAGATGGCTGGATGGCATCACTGACTCGATGGATCTGAGTTTGAGTGAACTCTGGGAGTTCGTGATGGACAGGGAAGCCTGGCGTGCTGCGATTCATGGGGTCGCAAAGAGTCGGACGCGACTGAGTGAACTGAACTGAACTGAGATTACCATTTAAGCATGTCACAATAATTAAATTAATGCATTTCACCCAGTTTATCTCATTATTCCATAACTTATTAAATAGAATAATTTTTTTTCAACATACCACACATTGTCACTGCTTTCATCAGCTCAGAATACCATCACAGGCAGTTTTATTTTGCATCTGCTAAAAATAGAACCTTTCTACCTGAGCCACAGTTCTGTAGCAAAGCTAATTAAAGCACTCAGTAAACAATATACCTTTTCATTGAATAAATGGTATGCAGGAATGTCTGTCAATTTCTTTTGCTATTTACTCAGCTTTCTTGAAACTATGGACTTCTGGCATCTATTAAATGTCACGTATTGTTACATTCTTGCTTAGTTCATCGACATACATAAAAATAGAACCTTTCTACCTGAGCCACAGTTCTGTAGCAAAGCTAATTAAAGCACTCAGTAAACAATATACCTTTTCATTGAATAAATGGTATGCAGGAATGTCTGTCAATTTCTTTTGCTATTTACTCAGCTTTCTTGAAACTATGGACTTCTGGCATCTATTAAATGTCACGTATTGTTACATTCTTGCTTAGTTCATCGACATACTGCAATACATGAGTAACCAGTGGAAAAGTAACTACTCTCCACTTTAAAAAGAAAAACTCGTATTCATACAGAAGTATTACATATTATCTAAATATATGAAAATCTTAACAATAGACTTAAAGTCTTAAATAGAAGTGAAGTGTCAGCTGAGCCTTAAGATTGAATGTTTTGTGACTTTCATAAAAAGAATCATTCTCTATTTGAAAGCCTTGCTCATTTATGAAGTTCTAGATGACCCAGTGTCAGTGTTCTCAATACACTGTAATATAATGTAAAGATGTAAACTATTCCAGTAATACACCTGTTTGAATAATCTTCGATGAGTTTTTATTCTTTTTCAAAAATGCATTTTATGTGAGTCCCATAAGATGCTACACTAAAAATATATCCCTCAAGAAAATTTGTAAATGCTTCATATTTAGTCTCTTTTGAAGATATGAATTTCATATATTACTTCTATGACAAACCTTTTTTAATAAAGAACCTTGTTAAACCACGTATTTAAAAAAATTACCACATAGTCTTTTTATTTATTGGGCAGAATTAGTATTCTAAATGACACACATTGCTCAAGAAGTAGTATTTTAAATAGATTTTAATTAATACCTTCATTTTCATATTCCTAGAATTCTTTATTTTGCTTCCAGAGACATAAATGACACTGTGTAGGGGAATTTTCCAGCAAGGTGAGTGACACTCCCTTCACCGTCAACATGCCCCGTGTTGGAGTCGTCATTTTTGACCCCATGTTCTTCTTCATGTGTTCCCTCTCAGACTGAAAGGCGTCACAAACCCAGAGAGTCATTTCAGACTTTTCCTTGTCTATCACTCACCCAGAATGGTAGCTTTCACTATTGTCAGTTTTATTAATATTTGCTTAAAAGGATCACTGTTCTCTTATCTTCTTCTTAGCCTCACCATGAGAGGCTTGTTTGAGCTCTTGTTTGTCATCTCTGCTAAATGCAATAGCCCCTAAATACTTTATCTGGGGAAACTCAGTTTTTTTTGAATTTCATTCTCCTGCAATTTTCTGTGTTTGTGCAGTTTCCTTTTTTACCATGTTCTGCTGACTCCCTTAGACGTCTCTCATGTAGAACTAAATGCCACAAACTGTATATACAGGTGTATACTTGGAATCCTGAATGATGCTAAAGCTGAAGCTCCATTACTTTGGCCACCTCATGCGAAGAGTTGACTCATTGGAAAAGACTTTGATGCTGGGAGGGATTGGGGGCAGGAGGAGAAGGGGACGGCCGAGGATGAGATGGCTGGATGGCATCACGGACTCGATGGACATGAGTCTGAGTGAACTCCGGGGGTTGGTGATGGACAGGGAGGCCTGGCGTGCTGCGATTCATGAGGTCGCAGAGTCGGACACGACTGAGCGACTGAACTGAACTGACTGTGCATACGCCCTTGACATGTGCCCCAGTATTCTCCACTTTCCCACATCTTTATCACCTATCTGTTCTTTGAGATTCATCTCAGATACCTTTTCCTCTTGATTCCTGCTTCCTGTTATAATACTCCAATCAGCCCTCTTAAATATTTTGCAGTTGTCTGTTCCTATTATCCCATAGGATTGTGACCCCTGGAGCACTGTCAGTGCTATCAAAATAGCATGAGGTGTTAGGTAATCAATACATATTTGTTCAGTGAAGGAAACACAGAATTTAGGGAAAGGACACACAGAGTAAAAGGCATGCATTGTGTTAATAGCATCATAATTTTAGTTAAAAGTAGTGTGAAACTTTGTTATTTAGTTCTATATTGGCTGCAAGTATTTTTCAAGCTCTTTAAAAATTTTAAATACTAATATACATATATATATATCTTTGCATATATTCTTAAAGTACATGTATATGTTCTGTAAAGTACAGAAGTATTAGAAGATGAGCTTTTTCTGCATGAAAAAATAAGAAATTTCTATCTTAAAATTATTTATTTAAATAGTGACGTTAACCTAGACCACTCTATTTAATACTGTAACCTGTCTCCCACCTCCCATAATGGAAAAATTTCTTGCCCTACTCTCTCTTTCGGGCTTCCCTGGTGGTGCAGAGGTTAAAGCGTCTGCCTGCAATGTGGGAGACATGGGTTCGATCCCTGGGTTGGGAAGATCCTCTGGAGAAGGAAATGGCAACCCACTCCAGTATTCTTGCCTGGAGAATCCCATGGATGGAGGAGCTTGGTGAGCTACCGTCCACGGGTTGCAAAGAGTCGGACACGACTGAGCGACTTCACTCAATCACTCACTCACTCACTCACTCTCTTTTTCATCTGTCCATAACACTTCCTACCTTGTTACATAATAGTTCATTAACTAATTTATTATTTTTTTAAAAAATTATCTCTTTTCCTTACTAAGTAAAATTTCTGTGAGTGCCAGGTCTTTGGCATATAGTACACTCACAAATCCAGGTGATTGGCGTATAGTAGACTCTCATTAAATCTTTTTTTATTTTATTTTATTTTTTTATTTTTTTGGTATTTATTTATTTTTTTACACGAACTCCCAAACATGAACCCCCCTCCCACCTCCCCCGCCACATCTGAATGTGTTCAGTTCAGTTCAGTTGCTCAGTCGTGTCCAACTCTTTGTGACCCCATGAATTACAGCACGCCAGGCCTTCCTGTCCATCACCACCTCCTGGAGTTCACTCAAACTCATGTCCATCGAGTCGGTGATGCCATCCAGCCATCTCATCCTCTGTCGTGCCCTTCTCCTTCTGCCCCCAATCCCTCCCAGCATCAGAGTCTTTTCCAATGAGTCAACTCTTCACATGAGGTGGCCAAAGTACAGGAGTTTCAGCTTCAGCATCAGTCCTTTCAATGAACACCCGGGGCTGATCTCCTTCAGAATGGACTGGTTGGATCTTCTTGCAGTCCAAGCGCCTCGCAAGAGTCTTCTCCAACACCACAGTTCAAAA
>SJYX01009985.1:256606-313046 GCA_006410675.1 Oreotragus oreotragus | reverse complement strand
TTATAGGTAAAGTTCCACAGTACTGCAGCAAATGACCTCATACATTAATATGATCTGTGAAGGTTAACAGAAAGAAAAAAATCACTTTGAGCACTTAAATCAGTGTATATACATACTGACCACTACTTTTGTCTTTTCAAATGCAGTGTCTCTGTTTGATGCATGCCATCAGAGTATTTAGGTATATTAACTAACATGGGTTTAGTTCATCAGGTGTGAGAGAGGTGGGTAAAATTTCTCAGGCTAACAGATAATTTTTAACTGATTCTAAAAAGCTAGGTAAAGTGATAAATCACACTAATAATAAGCACATATGTGTAATAGATTAGATCATCTTGGTTAAAACAAAGTTAAATATTTTCCTTACAATAGAGGATACTCAGAATATTTAATGTGATAGGGTAACACAATAAAGGGATGTTAATGCTTTTCTCATACTTTCTTGACTATGTCTGGGGATTTCTGCATGTTATTTGAGACATACTTTTGGAAAAATATTGAACTAGTTAAGTTTATCATAGTCTATTAAAATTGAATAACAATGCAAATTAAACATCTATATTTTTCTTTCTACTTGCATATTTTACTATTTCATATAAAATGAGGTTAAAATTTTAAATGCTTTGAAAGATTTTAGAAAAAAAAAAAAAAGTAGGACATAGCATCTAACCTCACAGATAATTCAGTCAAATTGGGAAACCTACATAAAAGACTCTTGAAATAGCTATAGAAGTATGAAGAAAAAAAGAGAGGTTGTAAAAAATGTAGAGTAATGGCGGTTTTGATGAGCAGATCAAAGCATTGTCTTTGCCAGAGTGGAATTTGAGCTGTCTTTGAAACCGGGCAGTATTTTTGTGATGATATTTGCTGTGTTATTTTTTTCTACAATCTGAACTTCCTTTCAGTTCAAGATCATGCTTTTTGGTTAATTTGGTGGGAAATGTTGCTTTGGCTTAAACTATAGAAGAGGAAGGCCAGATTATCCTTCTTCCTACTCCATGCGAGCTAAGGCTGTCTGTTGGACTCTCTCCAGTGACTTGGCACCTGGAGGAATGCCAAGATGTGGCAATGTAGAGTTCACACTTGGCTTTGGGGGTGGAGGTCAGCCATTACAGTGGTAGAGTTAGGTTTGGTGGCAATGCCCGTGTGGCATTCTTACCCGGCTGCTTCTGCATCCTGACTTTGATTCTGGCTTCTGTTGCCTCATCTCCTCATTTTGTGATTTTAGACTGTTTCTCTAGTGTCCTGCTGATTTTGTAAACTGAAACATATTATTACACATAAAATATTTTGGTATATAATATATATATATTTGCCTGTTTGTCAGAGTTAGACGTTACTTGCAAAATCCTACTAATTCAACTTTAAAAGTTGAATTTGCAAGAAAGGTTATATTGTATTCTGTGGTACAAGTTCTGCAAAGACAAAGACACAAATACTGTATGTACATAGGGCTTTGTGGAATCAGAGAGGCAGGTAGATGGTGGGAAATCATTAATTAGTACAAACAGAGAATTTCAAACTGTCTTGGTTCATGGTACCTTTAATTCTCAGTAATTTTTTTCACAGGAACCCTAGGCCAAACAGAGTATCTAACAGTTTCTTTTATTAAGAAATTATTTTCAAAGAACATAATAAGAAGTTCATGTGGTGTAAGATGAATGTTGCTGTGATTCTCATGAAAATTTAAAATACTTTTATTGCCCTTTGATTTCATCACAGCTTGCCAGAGTGCCTTAACACACATTTGGGAAACACGGGTCTAAAAGATTCTTGATATTTCACTTTCTTTCTAATACATGTTTCTCACTTTACTCTCGAAATATTCCTAAGGGATTTGCAGGTAGAAAAACTGAGGTTCACTAAAGTTAATTAATTTGCCTGAAAGTGAAAGTCATTCAGTTCTGCCCAACTCTTTGGGACCCTAGGGACTGTTAGTCAGTGGAATTCTCCAGGCCACAATATTGGAGTGGATAGCCTTTCTCTTCCCAGGGGATCTTCCCAACCCAGGGATCGAACCCAGGTCTCCCACATTGCAGGCAGATTCTTTACCAGCTGAGCCACAAGGGAAGCCCAAGAATACTGGAGTGGGTAGTCTATCCCTTCCCCAGCGGATCTTCCCAACCCAGGATTGAACTGGGGTCTCCTGCATTGCAGGCAGGTTCTTTACCAACTGAGGAAGCTCCTTAATTAATTTGACTGCTGCTGCTGCTAAGTCGCTTCAGTCGTGTCCGACTCTGTGCAACCCCAGAGACAGCAGCTCACTAGGCTCCTCTGTCCCTGGGATTCTCCAGGCAAGAATACTGGAGTGGGTTGCCATTTCCTTCTCCAGTCCATTAAAGTGAAAAATGAAAATGAAGTCGCTCAGTCGTGTCAAACTCTTAGCGACCCCATGGACTGCAGCCCACCAGGCTCCTCCATCCATGGAATTTTCCAGGCAAGAGTACTGGAGTGGGTTGCCATTGCCTTCTCTGAATTAATTTGACTAAAAGGATGTATAAATCGCTAAGAGACAGGAAATTGAACCCAAATCCTTATGTCCTTAAGTTATNTTAGCGACCCCATGGACTGCAGCCCACCAGGCTCCTCCATCCATGGAATTTTCCAGGCAAGAGTACTGGAGTGGGTTGCCATTGCCTTCTCTGAATTAATTTGACTAAAAGGATGTATAAATCGCTAAGAGACAGGAAATTGAACCCAAATCCTTATGTCCTTAAGTTATACTGACCATAGCACCTAGACTAGGGAGGGTGTATTTTTATAACCAAGACTGTGAAAATTGAAGGTCTTCTGATAAAAATTGTTCAGAGATGTAATTGTCAGGATAAGGAGTTTGTACATTCTATAAATATCGATACATTTTTTTGTAATTGATCTTTTGCTTTCAAGTGGTTCTAGGCCATGGATTCCCTAAATGTAAGAACTACATTGTTATCTTCATCGTACTTCATACCACAGAACCTGTCCTGTTCTTGGTGTATGTTTGCTTACTTTAAACTTCTTTTTGAATTGAAAATTGATATATAAAGGTTTACACTGATAAGATTTGTGCTATAATAGGAGCTACTGAAGACTAGTCTTGAATTTTGTTTCTTGACAGTTCATTTGCTCATTCACTTATTCAGCTGACATGTATTTGTTGAGTACCTTTCAGAATTCTTCATATTACTGAGAAGGTTGTATGCGATGCCCCAGACTTAGAAGCCTTGGTACAGGTCTGTGTTTTGACCTGTGCTATTAGTTATGTCATTCTTTTCTTGATATTAAAACAATAAAAATGTATAGTTTAATAAAATATTAAGAAGTTGATAAATAATCTAGAAGTCATTACTGTTTTGCTTTGAACTTTAGGATATCCAACTCTAAATTCAGAAAAGAAGTGGATGTATTTTAAGGATAAAGTCAACATCTTTCGATTGCTTATGAAAATATTAATAATTAGGGTTATGTAACTTCTGTAGTCAGGTGAAATAAATTTTCAGCCATGGTATGATTTTGTTTGGGTGCTTCATTAATAGTGTTATGACTATAAATGAAAGCTATCTTAGGTAAAACTAGGTGGAGCTTGTGTGATATTTATATCTTAGTGAAGAATCTGGTTCATGGATTCATGTAAGAGAAAACAAACAGCAAGTGAAATATATGTGTATATTGTTAACATTGCCAAAATAATTTTTTTTCTTTTGCTTATTCCTCCTGAAGATATTTTCCTTTAAAACACAATTAGGTATAAGGCCAAATAAACCTTTTGAAGTTACTTATGTATTCAAGTATACACGCACACCTTTCTATAGCATATATATAATATGATCAAAACTAATTCTTATTCTTTCTTGTCTTCTTTTATCTTCCTATAACTAACACTTAACAAGACGTTTCCAGATAAATGGAAACTAAAATGTGTGGTTTCTTTTTCAGATTCCTATGCTGTTACCATATATTCTTAGAATGTGTGTTTGAGTGAACAAAAGGCTTTGAAATTGAGAGTCTGAATGTGCCACTCAGTGAAGTAAATGATAACTAACTTCAAAAAAAACTACTCTTGGCTCAAAGGGTACAATCCCTTAGATAAGTTTCTGGCATCCATTAGTACTTAAATATATTGGTAATCTTGAGGCTGTAATTTTATTTTTACTAAATATATTTACTATATAAATATAGTATATAGTAACTTGTGACTTTATGATAATGATGGTGAGGAAGAATTTCTTGCATTTGGTGTTGCTTAATATCTTGTGATTTAGTCTTTCTTGACTTTTGTATGATAGCATAATTAATACTATTTTGAAACTTTAGGATCATATTTTTTTCTGTTACAGTTTGATAAACAAGAAAAAACATAAAAATGAAATATTTATTATGGTTTGGCAGAGTCAGAAACTGACTTGCATTTAGTTGGGATTCCAATGTTGAAAAAAAAATTTCCAGGCTTTCTGTTCTATGGTATTAAGACAAGTATCATAAACACTGGAATACCTAATGATGTGTAAATAAATAGCTTTATTTTTTTCCTTAAACAAAATAGAGGTGGCTACTAGAGGGAGCAAGGAGATGATCTTTGAAGGTCTTTCTAGTGAAAATTTTATATTGTGCTTCTTATATTCCGGGCATTGTTCTAAGTACTTTATCCACTCATTAAGTTTACTGGCTCTGTAAGTCTTAAAAAAAGATTTTAATTAATTAATTAAATTTAATTTTAAAAAGATATTAATTCTGTAATAACAGTTAAATTACTAATGTTTTACAGTAGGAGTTCCCACCACTCTAGGTTTTGTAATTACTTGTGAGGCAAAACAAAATTAATATATTTGAAAATATGTTTCAAATGTAGTTAGCCATCAGCTTCTAACTCTAGCAAATAAAGTAGGCAAACACCAGCCTTGCCATGGTAGTTCGTCTATGGGAAATACGAATACAAGTGAATAAATGAACAGTACTAAAACAGAGTGGTTCCCTGAAGGCTTTTTTGAGGTTGGATTGTTTTAGCTGAGACCAGTAGAGTGAGACCTGTGAAGAGAATGGGGTAGGGGCATGCAGGGCAATTCAAGCAGAGGAGATGGCCCCTGTAAAGGCCCGGATGTTCAAAGTGCTAGATAGTGATGTCGAACAGACAGAACCAGAGGGAAGTGGCACTCTCCAGATCATAGAGGACTAATATTTGTGGATAACTTTCATAAATAAGTAAATTAATGCAAATTAAAAGTTTACCCTAGATTAAGCTCCTTATATGTTTTCTGATATGCTTCTTTTGTGAGTAAAAATAGAGATAGGATTATTAACTGGAATGGCAGAAGTTGCACTAAATTTGCTCCCTCTCATTTCTAGTGAGCAAAGGGTGATTTCTTTCCCTTTCATGTTTGTCGCAATTGTGAATTACTGTAATTCTTTTTTTTTTTTTTTACCACAAGTAGTTTCTATAGTGTCCAAGGAAGCATGAATGTGAATATCACTTCCCACACATTTTCAGGTAGAAATATATTGAGAACTTATTTTTTGGTGGGATTGTGATTCTTAAATCTCCTATCTTGAGCTCCTCAGACATCTCAATACAAGTTAGATACTCCTTCTCATTGCAATGCTTGCTTGTGCTAAATCTGTCATAGTCATTGAAATGAATGGTTTTAAAACAATTTTCAAATTAGATAATATTTCAGATACAAAGAGAAATACCTAATGAATACCCCATCCACTCTTGTCTAATGTTAATATGCAGCCTTATTTGCTATATACAAAGCACCCCTTGTACTCCTCTGATTCCGCTATCAACCCTCACTTCTCAGAGAAAACTACGATCCTGTGTTTGCCTTTTTTTTTTTTTAACCTCAAATAGGATTTTATGTTTTCATTGTATATATATGTGATCATAAGTAATATAAAGTATTGTTTTGCACTTAAATCCATGAGGATACATGTGTCTCCGGTTCAATCATCTTAACTGTTGGCTGGCTTATATTGTATGGATATTTTTTGAATATTTCATACAGTTTGTACATTCTCTTCATGATGAAAACATTTACCTTGTTTCCAAGTTGAATTTTCTCTTAATCTCTATCTTTGTCCATTGGTTTATTTTCCTCTTACTTCATTATTTCTTCTCTCCAAGATTTTAAAGTCTCTTCTTTTCAAAAAGTTATTTTTGTGATGATAACATCATAGGCAAACATAAAAATATCTCTTAATTTTGAATTCATCTTTATTTTATTATTGAAATTGACTAGACTGGATTATACTTGGTATATCTTCTCAAAATCAATACTTCTTGTTATAACAATAGCAAGAAAAAGAATACCTGAATGGTCTACTGGTTTTTCCTACTTTCTTCAATTTAAGTTGAATTTGCAATCAGCCGGTCTCATTTTTGCTGACTGTATAGAGCTTTTCCATCTTTGGCTGCAAAGAATATAATCAATCTGATATCGGTATTGACCATCTGGTGACGTCCATGTATAGAGTCTTCTTTTGTGCTATTGGAAGAAGGTGTTTGCTATGACCAGTGCGTACTCTTGGAAAAACTCTAACAGAAGCAGAAGATATTAAGAATAGGTGGCAAGAATACACAGAAGAATTATACAAAAAATATCTTCATGACCCAGATAATCACCATGGTATGATCACTCATCTAGAGCCAGACATCCTGGAATGTAAAGTCAAGTGGGCCTTAGGAATCATCACTATGAACAAAGCTAGTGGAGGTGATGGAATTCCAGTTGAGCTATTTCAAATCCTAAAAGATGATGCTGTGCAAGTCCTGCACTCAATATGCCAGCAAATTTGGAAAACTCAGCAATGGCCACAGGACTGGAAAAACTTTTCATTCCAATCCCAAAGAAAGGCAATGCCAAAGAATGTTCAAACTACCGCACAATTGCACTCATCTCACATGCTAGTAAAGTAATGCTCAAAATTCTCCAAACCAGGCTTCAGCAATACATGAACCATGAACTTCCAGATGTTCAAGCTGGTTTTAGAAAAGGCAGAGGAACCAGAGATACAATTGACAACATTCGTTGGATTATTGAATAAGCAAGAGAGTTCCTGAAAAACATCTACTTCTGCTTTATTGACTATGCCAAAGCCTTTGACTGTGTGGATCACAACAAACTGTGGGAAATTCTAAAAGAGATGGGCATACCAGACCACCTTACCTTCCTCCTGAAAAATCTGTATGCAGGTAAGGAAGTAACAGAACTGGACATGGAACAACAGACTGGTTCCAAACAGGGAACGGAGTATGTCAAGGCTGTATAATGTCACTCTGCTTATTTAACTTATATGCAGAGTAAATCATGAGAAATGCTGGACTGGATGAAGCACAAGCTAGAATCAAGATTGCAAGGAGAAATAACCATAACTCAGATATGCAGATGCCACCACACTTATGCCAGTAAGTGAAGAAGAACTAAAGAGCCTCTTGATGAAAGTGAAAGAGGAGAGTGAAAAAATTGGCTTAAAGCTCAACATTGAGAAAACTAAGATCTAGGCATCTGGTCCCATCTGTTCATAGCAAATAGGTGGGGAAACAGTGACAGACTTTGTTTTTGGGTGCTCCAAAATCACTGCAGATGTGACTGCAGCCATGGAATTAAGACACTTGCTCCTTGGAAGAAATGTTATGACCAACCTAGATAGCATATTAAAAAGCAGAGACATGACTTTGCCAACAAAGGTCTGTCTAGTCAATGCTATGGTTTTTCCAGTATGGAAGTTAGAGATGGGGTATAAAGAAAGCTGAGCACCAAAGAATTGATGCTTTTGAACTGTGGTGTTGCAGAAGACTCTTGAGAGTCCCTTGGACCGCAAGGAGATACAACCAGTCAGTTCTGAATATTCATTGGGAAGACTGATGCTGAAACTCCAATACTTTGGCTACCTGATGTGAAGAACTGACTCATTTGAAAAGACCCTGATGCTGGGCAAGATTTAAGGCTGAAGGAGAAGGGGGTGACAGAGGACGAGATGGTTGGATGGCATCACCGACTCAATAGACATGAGTTTGAGTAAGCTATGGGAGTTGGTGATGGACAGGGAAGCCTGGAGTGCTGCAGTCCATGGGGTCACAAAGAGTCAGACACAACTGAGCTACTGAACTGAACTGAAGAAAAAGAATAACTATGTTTTATAAACCTCTAATCTTTACAAAGACAATGGTGGTGTTTTTTTTGAGGATAGTCAATCAGTATTCCATATTATCACCTTTAAAATTTTTCAATATAATAAAGATTTCATGCTATAATTTAATAGGCATATTCAATTTATGAATACTATATGATTATGTTTATAAGGCATTTAGTTGCTTAATAAAATGAAAAATGCCTTTTTGATATGTGAATTAATAAAACATGAGTTTTATTGAAGTAGTAGTTTGTACCTTTTCTTCTACAAGAAACACCACAGTCATCATTTAGATGGATTAAGAAGCTGCTATACAGTGTGCAATCAGAAGTAAATAATTATTCTATGTGATTAGAAAAATCATAGTAAACTACATGAGGCTGAATTTACAAGACTCATAACAATACTCCATTTCTAACAAAACCTTCCCCCTCCAGTTCTTAAAGTAGCAAATGCACTTCTGAGAACTATTTCAGGTCTACTCATTTGCCTGATTAAAATCATTGTTCTTTTAGTTCTGAGTCACAAAAACTGGTGACATTATCTTCTCAGAAAATAAAGTGTAGGTTTGAGTTTTATTTGAGTTTTACCTTTTATCAGTGAAGCACTTATATATCTGCTAAGAAATATAAGATTTCAGGATAGTTCTGGGAAAGATGATCCCTAAATAAATAAACTTGAAATTTTTTGAATGTGAGGTAGGATTGCCTCGTGATTGGCAAAGGTAATTTTAGAAGATTTATTCTTAGAAGCAACAGATTTCAGCCATTGCTGCACTGAAATGTCACAGTTCCTTGTGCCAAAAGTAAGCCATGTATCATTCAAATTATCCTTTACTTCCACATATATTAGATAACTAACATATATCAACAGTGTGCCAATAAGTAGTCTTTGTGTTGATGATTATGTTTTCAATTTAAAGTGATATTTGCATACAGATGTATTCTGTCTTGTGATTCAGAGTTCTAAAGGAAATTTAAGTATGTATTTAGCTTAACATTACGTAACACTCAGGAACAATTTACTATTTCATGTGGAGCAAGATAAGAATCATCATCAAGGAAATAAACTATTGAGATGAGGAAAAATTTGTCAGTGGATGTAATTTAAACTAAACCAAATCTGTCAAATAAAAGAGAGCTGAAAAAGTATGAAATTATTTAAATTTATGAAAGCAAAAGTAATATTTTAGCCAGAGATTTAAAATTTCCTGAGTTTTATATGTAATAACACTATATAGGTTTCAGTAAGAGATATATTCAATGTATGTTGATTATGTGCTTACTTTAGAACAATTACCTTAGGCGTAGTTTAAAATATCATTTTCAGTATTGCTGTTTCAATTATAGAATGTCAAAGATTTTAAAGTAACTTGCTTGATATCACAAAGTGGTAGAAACAGAATTCAAACCCAGATCTTTCTAACTCCAGAGTCTCATATTGTTTCCTTTGAGTCCTCAGTTTTTGTGTTTGCAGGGTGGGGCAAAGGGGCAGGGGAAGTTATATAAAAGATAGCAAATTGACTATTCCAATAAAATGCAGTACTTGACTGGAGCCAAATCACACGTGTAACTTACACTGAGTGGTAGATGGCTCAAGTTTAGAATATTAAAAAGTTTTTGTACAATTATGATTTTTTTCAGTTATGTAGATATTGATAAATATATGCCTCCTTAGTGTGAAGTCGCTCAGTCGTGTCCAACTCTTTGAGACTCCACAGACTGTAGCCTACCACGCTCATCCATCCATGGGATTTTCCAAGCAAGAGTACTGGAGTGGGTTGCTATTTCCTTTTCCAGAGGATCTTACCAACCCAGGGATTGAACCCGCATTGTAGGCAGAAGTTTTACCATCTGAGCCACAATGGACATCCTAGATATTGATAAATATATGCTTCCTTTTAGTTCAAAGTAAAATATGTAAATAATTCCAGTGGTTGACAAGTCTGATCCTAAAAGCATTTTGGAATCTGGAATTATCATAGCTAATAGCTATATCTGTTTCATAGGTAATATATGTTAAATAGATTTATTTACTTCTTTATTACATTTATTTATTGTATGTTTTTCCGCTTCAGTTCATGCTGAAATCAGTTGAGCTTTAGCATACCTAAAATATGTTCTTTTACTGTCTGATTTATATTTTATAGTTCAAAGAAGTAAGAATGAAAAGTGTCATTTGTTGTTGTACAAACTTGATATACTAGAAAGGTGATTATAGTTTTTTATTTTTCCTGAGACCTTAAAAGGAGCCACTAAGTTCACATTCTACTGTACTTTAATTCATAAGATTATATTATGTTGGCTGGCTTATATTGTATGGATATTTTTTGAATATTTCATACAATTTGTACATTCTCTTCATGATGAAAACATTTACCTTGTTTCCAAGTTGAATTTTCTCTTAATCTCTATCTTTGTCCATTGGTTTGTTTTCCTCTTACTTCATTATTTCTTCTCTCCAAGATTTTAAAGTCTCTTCTTTTCAAAAAGTTATTTTTGTGATGATAACATCATAGGCAAACATAAAAATATCTCTTAATTTTGAATTCATCTTTATTTTATTATTGAAATTGACTAGACTGGATTATACTTGGTATATCTTCTCAAAATCAATACTTCTTGTTATAACAATAGCAAGAAAAAGAATACCTGAATGGTCTACTGGTTTTTCCTACTTTCTTCAATTTAAGTTGAATTTGCAATCAGCCGGTCTCATTTTTGCTGACTGTATAGAGCTTTTCCATCTTTGGCTGCAAAGAATATAATCAATCTGATATCGGTATTGACCATCTGGTGACGTCCATGTATAGAGTCTTCTTTTGTGCTATTGGAAGAAGGTGTTTGCTATGACCAGTGCGTACTCTTGGAAAAACTCTAACAGAAGCAGAAGATATTAAGAATAGGTGGCAAGAATACACAGAAGAATTATACAAAAAATATCTTCATGACCCAGATAATCACCATGGTATGATCACTCATCTAGAGCCAGACATCCTGGAATGTAAAGTCAAGTGGGCCTTAGGAATCATCACTATGAACAAAGCTAGTGGAGGTGATGGAATTCCAGTTGAGCTATTTCAAATCCTAAAAGATGATGCTGTGCAAGTCCTGCACTCAATATGCCAGCAAATTTGGAAAACTCAGCAATGGCCACAGGACTGGAAAAACTTTTCATTCCAATCCCAAAGAAAGGCAATGCCAAAGAATGTTCAAACTACCGCACAATTGCACTCATCTCACATGCTAGTAAAGTAATGCTCAAAATTCTCCAAACCAGGCTTCAGCAATACATGAACCATGAACTTCCAGATGTTCAAGCTGGTTTTAGAAAAGGCAGAGGAACCAGAGATACAATTGACAACATTCGTTGGATTATTGAATAAGCAAGAGAGTTCCTGAAAAACATCTACTTCTGCTTTATTGACTATGCCAAAGCCTTTGACTGTGTGGATCACAACAAACTGTGGGAAATTCTAAAAGAGATGGGCATACCAGACCACCTTACCTTCCTCCTGAAAAATCTGTATGCAGGTAAGGAAGTAACAGAACTGGACATGGAACAACAGACTGGTTCCAAACAGGGAACGGAGTATGTCAAGGCTGTATAATGTCACTCTGCTTATTTAACTTATATGCAGAGTAAATCATGAGAAATGCTGGACTGGATGAAGCACAAGCTAGAATCAAGATTGCAAGGAGAAATAACCATAACTCAGATATGCAGATGCCACCACACTTATGCCAGTAAGTGAAGAAGAACTAAAGAGCCTCTTGATGAAAGTGAAAGAGGAGAGTGAAAAAATTGGCTTAAAGCTCAACATTGAGAAAACTAAGATCTAGGCATCTGGTCCCATCTGTTCATAGCAAATAGGTGGGGAAACAGTGACAGACTTTGTTTTTGGGTGCTCCAAAATCACTGCA
This sequence comes from Oreotragus oreotragus, assembly GCA_006410675.1. Taxonomy (NCBI): domain Eukaryota; kingdom Metazoa; phylum Chordata; class Mammalia; order Artiodactyla; family Bovidae; genus Oreotragus; species Oreotragus oreotragus. The sequence continues at coordinate 301,011 of SJYX01009985.1, read as the reverse complement.
GATGTGACTGCAGCCATGGAATTAAGACACTTGCTCCTTGGAAGAAATGTTATGACCAACCTAGATAGCATATTAAAAAGCAGAGACATGACTTTGCCAACAAAGGTCTGTCTAGTCAATGCTATGGTTTTTCCAGTATGGAAGTTAGAGATGGGGTATAAAGAAAGCTGAGCACCAAAGAATTGATGCTTTTGAACTGTGGTGTTGGAGAAGACTCTTGAGAGTCCCTTGGACCGCAAGGAGATACAACCAGTCAGTTCTGAATATTCATTGGGAAGACTGATGCTGAAACTCCAATACTTTGGCTACCTGATGTGAAGAACTGACTCATTTGAAAAGACCCTGATGCTGGGCAAGATTTAAGGCTGAAGGAGAAGGGGGTGACAGAGGACGAGATGGTTGGATGGCATCACCGACTCAATAGACATGAGTTTGAGTAAGCTATGGGAGTTGGTGATGGACAGGGAAGCCTGGAGTGCTGCAGTCCATGGGGTCACAAAGAGTCAGACACAACTGAGCTACTGAACTGAACTGAAGAAAAAGAATAACTATGTTTTATAAACCTCTAATCTTTACAAAGACAATGGTGGTGTTTTTTTTGAGGATAGTCAATCAGTATTCCATATTATCACCTTTAAAATTTTTCAATATAATAAAGATTTCATGCTATAATTTAATAGGCATATTCAATTTATGAATACTATATGATTATGTTTATAAGGCATTTAGTTGCTTAATAAAATGAAAAATGCCTTTTTGATATGTGAATTAATAAAACATGAGTTTTATTGAAGTAGTAGTTTGTACCTTTTCTTCTACAAGAAACACCACAGTCATCATTTAGATGGATTAAGAAGCTGCTATACAGTGTGCAATCAGAAGTAAATAATTATTCTATGTGATTAGAAAAATCATAGTAAACTACATGAGGCTGAATTTACAAGACTCATAACAATACTCCATTTCTAACAAAACCTTCCCCCTCCAGTTCTTAAAGTAGCAAATGCACTTCTGAGAACTATTTCAGGTCTACTCATTTGCCTGATTAAAATCATTGTTCTTTTAGTTCTGAGTCACAAAAACTGGTGACATTATCTTCTCAGAAAATAAAGTGTAGGTTTGAGTTTTATTTGAGTTTTACCTTTTATCAGTGAAGCACTTATATATCTGCTAAGAAATATAAGATTTCAGGATAGTTCTGGGAAAGATGATCCCTAAATAAATAAACTTGAAATTTTTTGAATGTGAGGTAGGATTGCCTCGTGATTGGCAAAGTTAATTTTAGAAGATTTATTCTTAGAAGCAACAGATTTCAGCCATTGCTGCACTGAAATGTCACAGTTCCTTGTGCCAAAAGTAAGCCATGTATCATTCAAATTATCCTTTACTTCCACATATATTAGATAACTAACATATATCAAGAGTGTGCCAATAAGTAGTCTTTGTGTTGATGATTATGTTTTCAATTTAAAGTGATATTTGCATACAGATGTATTCTGTCTTGTGATTCAGAGTTCTAAAGGAAATTTAAGTATGTATTTAGCTTAACATTACGTAACACTCAGGAACAATTTACTATTTCATGTGGAGCAAGATAAGAATCATCATCAAGGAAATAAACTATTGAGATGAGGAAAAATTTGTCAGTGGATGTAATTTAAACTAAACCAAATCTGTCAAATAAAAGAGAGCTGAAAAAGTATGAAATTATTTAAATTTATGAAAGCAAAAGTAATATTTTAGCCAGAGATTTAAAATTTCCTGAGTTTTATATGTAATAACACTATATAGGTTTCAGTAAGAGATATATTCAATGTATGTTGATTATGTGCTTACTTTAGAACAATTACCTTAGGCGTAGTTTAAAATATCATTTTCAGTATTGCTGTTTCAATTATAGAATGTCAAAGATTTTAAAGTAACTTGCTTGATATCACAAAGTGGTAGAAACAGAATTCAAACCCAGATCTTTCTAACTCCAGAGTCTCATATTGTTTCCTTTGAGTCCTCAGTTTTTGTGTTTGCAGGGTGGGGCAAAGGGGCAGGGGAAGTTATATAAAAGATAGCAAATTGACTATTCCAATAAAATGCAGTACTTGACTGGAGCCAAATCACACGTGTAACTTACACTGAGTGGTAGATGGCTCAAGTTTAGAATATTAAAAAGTTTTTGTACAATTATGATTTTTTTCAGTTATGTAGATATTGATAAATATATGCCTCCTTAGTGTGAAGTCGCTCAGTCGTGTCCAACTCTTTGAGACTCCACAGACTGTAGCCTACCACGCTCATCCATCCATGGGATTTTCCAAGCAAGAGTACTGGAGTGGGTTGCTATTTCCTTTTCCAGAGGATCTTACCAACCCAGGGATTGAACCCGCATTGTAGGCAGAAGTTTTACCATCTGAGCCACAATGGACATCCTAGATATTGATAAATATATGCTTCCTTTTAGTTCAAAGTAAAATATGTAAATAATTCCAGTGGTTGACAAGTCTGATCCTAAAAGCATTTTGGAATCTGGAATTATCATAGCTAATAGCTATATCTGTTTCATAGGTAATATATGTTAAATAGATTTATTTACTTCTTTATTACATTTATTTATTGTATGTTTTTCCGCTTCAGTTCATGCTGAAATCAGTTGAGCTTTAGCATACCTAAAATATGTTCTTTTACTGTCTGATTTATATTTTATAGTTCAAAGAAGTAAGAATGAAAAGTGTCATTTGTTGTTGTACAAACTTGATATACTAGAAAGGTGATTATAGTTTTTTATTTTTCCTGAGACCTTAAAAGGAGCCACTAAGTTCACATTCTACTGTACTTTAATTCATAAGATTATATTTCAGTCCTGTGTGAATTTCATGTATAGATTTTAGACTGACTCTTATTTCACATAAGAGTCAAGACATCAGTAATAGATATGTACATATTGCTACATAAAACTAGCTTTTATTTCTTGAGTGCTAAACAAAGTAGAATGTGACTTTGGTATGTATTTATCTGACAAAATTTTTAAAATAACATTCACTCTTAACTCTAGAGCAAATTCTTGAACTTTCAGTTCAGTTCAGTTCAGTTGCTCAGTCGTGTCCGACTCTTTGTGACCCCATGAATCGCAGCACGCCAGGCCTCCCCGTCCATCACCAACTCCCGGAGTTCACTCAAGACTCGCGTCCATGGAGTCCATGATGCCATCCAGCCATCTCATCCTCGGTCGTCCCCTTCTCCTCCCGCCCCCAATCCCTCCCAGCATCAGTCTTTTCCAATGAGTCAGCTCTTCACATGAGGTGGCCAAAGTACTGGAGTTTCAGCTTTAGCATCATTCCTTCCAAAGAAATCCCAGGGCTGATCTCCTTCAGAATGAAGTGGTTGGATCTCCTTGCAGTCCAAGGGACTCTCAAGAGTCTTCTCCAACACCACAGTTCAAAAGCATCGATTCTTCGGCGCTCAGCTTTCTTCACAGTCCAACTCTCACATCCATATATGATGCCCCAAATGTGGACTCATTGTATATATATCAGTGTCAATAGGAGCATAAATTTATAACCTTGTATTAAGAAAAAAGTAATGCTAATGGTCTTGTGTGGTAACAGAATTTACCATGAGGCTTATGCTAGAGATGATACAGATGACTTGCAGATTCCTTTTTAAAAGTGACATCTGGACCAGCCCAGATATGAGCTTTTCTCTCTTCTGAGCTCTCAGAAAGTGCTGTCTTTGCTACATCAAAGACTTGGTTACAGTTTCAAGATTGGTTCTTTGGTATTTACTTCAGAAGCATATCTAAATCTATCACTTGAAGCTCTCAATCCTTTTTTGACAACATACACAAATTTAATCTCTGAGGTACCCTCACACCTTATATATTCCCTCCATTGTAAATTCCGCTCAAGTCTAGAACAGAGATTTCATTCAGCTCAGAAACAAAACAATGATGGTTTCTGAATAAAAACAAATTTTTGATCCAGATGGGAATTTTGCTTATCACTGATTTTTGAAAAGAGTCTGACGCTTTCCATGGAACTTTATGATTTTTGTAGCAATGTTCAGGAGGCTGTTAATTCCCTCAGACACTGACAGTTACATAAAAGAGGGAAAGACACATCTTCCTCCTACTTTTCTTGGCTGCACAAGCAAGCAAAAATCACAGTACTCTAAGAAAGATAGTTTATTACTTAAAATAAGTGGTAATGGAATGTTAAACATGATACTGTGTGTGCCGTTCTTGTGGAGTAGAAGAGAGGAGGATTTTTCAAATTTTTTCTGGATCTAGCATTAAAGTCTAAATATAACTTCATCATCACCTGCTGTGCGTCTATAACCACACCTGACTGACATTTTTGTCTTCTAAATACTGCTTCAATGACATTCTTACATGCTGCCATACAATAGCCACTCCCCTACCAGAATATAAAATCAGTAGGGAGAAGAGCCTTAATATCCTTTCCTTTTTTTAAAATCCTGGGCAGAACAAGAGTAGACCTCTTTTTTGAAGAATAGATAAACTATTCCTGTTGTTGAAATAAACCAAAGTGAAGTCTATGTATGTCAGCAAAGTTTAGAAAACAAGCCTAGGGCTTTGTTGAGCCACAGCTGTTGTTTGACACCATGGTGTCAGTATGTATGAACACAACTCTGTCCTTATCCCTTACCTTCTGCGTTCAGTTGCATTGAACTTCAGGGACCTGCTTTGGATGTCCAATACTCTAACAACTGGTCAAATATTCTTCAGCCTTCATGCCACAGAAAATATGTGTGTGTGCTGTATAGGACTGTCAAGAAGAAAAAGAGAAAGTGATGGAGGGATAAATTGGAATAAAAACTGGAGTTTCCCCCTCATTTTTGGCAAAAGAACTTCTTAACTGTTGTAATTGTGTTAATTTTAGTTATACAGTCAAAGAAGAACATTTCAGAATAATCTAGTCATTAGTAAAAAACTTCCAGCTATTTACTATTTCTTATCAACAGTTCAGAGTTGTTAGTTATTCACTGTTGGATAGAGAAATGTCAACATAGTTGTTATTGAGTGATCTTGGTCATAAAAATCGTAATATTGAGAAATAGAAGGGACATAGGTCGACTGATCCATCCATTTAATATTTCTTTCTGTTATTGTGGTCTTTGCTTCTTCAGAGTGGAAATCTGGAGTGTAGAGGGTCGGAAATGAAGAAGGCCCTACCTTTATCTCAAGATTATCTTAACTGAGCTCAGACTGTGATACCTATTTAATGATCTGCCTGTGTTTCTTTGATTACCTGTACTGATCCCATATGACCCTCCTCTCTAGACATCCAAGTGAGAGGGACATCCTTCTCGGGTTCTCTCTAAATACTATAGAACACTGGAAACTGTTTTTGATGGATATGGTAAGACTTTTGTATAATTAATCCTGCCTTCTATCCTTGTAGAAGGGTTTGTTCTGATAAATGATGAGCTAAACCTCAAAGCTAGGGTTACAAAGTCATGGAGCATGCCCAAGTCAGTGTTAAATATAGTGCAAAGGGAAAAACTCATAGGATAATGTCTGTGGTCTTAGGAAACATACTAGTAGAAAGAATACATGCATTCTTTATATTCAGGATCCAGTTGTCACATTCTTCCATGGCTATTCTATTTTATACCACTTCCTGTTAAATCAGGAAAAAAAAATCAGAATTTTCCAGCCTTTGTCTCAATAACTAAAGAGAGTCTTTGCCTCAGTCCTTACTTGAGGCATAAAAACAGATAATAGTAATTTTAAAGCTATGCCCCCAAAAAATGAAGTCCAAGAAAAGTAATTTTAGCAAAATAGAGCCAGTATTGTGAAAATAGTTTTTATTCTATTAATCATATTCTATCTAGTTTTGTTCTTTCTTTTTCCATTAATAGTGAGTATCCAACTAAGTAGAATTACTGACTAGGTAAATCACTGACAATGAAAGGAATAACCAAGAAATAAAAAGAGGTATTACATAAATTAATTTTAATAACTGGAAAAATCTATTTTTAATAAACTAAAAAAAAAACAGCTATAAAGCAATGCTAAACTGTCTGCTTATTGATGCCCCTACAAAATATTATCTTCAGAAAGTTACCTAGACATTTTACTTTTAGTTAAAAGAATTCAAAACTATTGTAAAATGTGGTGAGTAAAATTTATATATGTTTATGTATATGTGTTGTCTTGTGGCTTTAGACTAGTTTTAATATTTAAAATTTATGAAACAAAGCATATAGTCAGCTGATATAAAGGTTATATTATGTATGAGAAATTCATAGTTTCTAAATACCATGTATTTACATGTGTGTGTGTGTGTAAACATGAGTGTGTGTGTGCATGCAGTCACTTCAGTCATGACCGACTCTTTGCATACCTGTGGACTATAGCCCATCAGGCTCCTCTGTCCATGGGGTTCTCTGGGCAAGAATCCTGGACTGGGTTGCCATATCCTCCTCCAGGAGATCTTCCCAACCCAGGGATCAAACCCGTGTCTCCTGCAGCTCCTGCATTTCAGGTGGATCCTTACTGCTGAGTCACCAGGGAAGCCTATATGTATGTGTGTGTATATATATATATATATGTAAAACCATAAAATAAACAATTGTATTTAATATAGTAAGTGTAGTAGAGTTTAGTCTAGTGTGTGTTGTATATGAATGTGAATGTTAAAGTCTCTCAGTCATGTCTGACTTTTTGCGACCCCATGGACTGTAGCCTGCCAGGCTCCTCTGTCCATGGAGTTCTCCAGGCAAGAATACTGCAGTGAGGTTGCCATTTCCTTCTCCAGGGGATCCTCCCAACCCAGGGATCAAACCCAAGTCTCCCACATTGCAAGCAGATTCTTTACCATTTGAGCTACCAGGGAATGTTCTGTTGTTTGAGTACCTTGAAAAAGATAGTATGCTTTCTAATAAACTTCCTCTCGATGGCCTTAGTATGTTCGCACTTCTAGCCTTGTCTCAACCAATGTATGGATTTATTGACTGTAGTAGAAGAAGGAGGAAGAATGATTGGGAGTATTTTATAAAGATTATATAATTTTTTAGACCTGTATTTAATTAATTTATACCTAAACTATTTGTAATCCTAGCAGATTTACAAGTACATTNACAGCTATAAAGCAATGCTAAACTGTCTGCTTATTGATGCCCCTACAAAATATTATCTTCAGAAAGTTACCTAGACATTTTACTTTTAGTTAAAAGAATTCAAAACTATTGTAAAATGTGGTGAGTAAAATTTATATATGTTTATGTATATGTGTTGTCTTGTGGCTTTAGACTAGTTTTAATATTTAAAATTTATGAAACAATTAAAGCATATAGTCAGCTGATATAAAGGTTATATTATGTATGAGAAATTCATAGTTTCTAAATACCATGTATTTACATGTGTGTGTGTGTGTAAACATGAGTGTGTGTGTGCATGCAGTCACTTCAGTCATGACCGACTCTTTGCATACCTGTGGACTATAGCCCATCAGGCTCCTCTGTCCATGGGGTTCTCTGGGCAAGAATCCTGGACTGGGTTGCCATATCCTCCTCCAGGAGATCTTCCCAACCCAGGGATCAAACCCGTGTCTCCTGCAGCTCCTGCATTTCAGGTGGATCCTTACTGCTGAGTCACCAGGGAAGCCTATATGTATGTGTGTGTATATATATATATATATGTAAAACCATAAAATAAACAATTGTATTTAATATAGTAAGTGTAGTAGAGTTTAGTCTAGTGTGTGTTGTATATGAATGTGAATGTTAAAGTCTCTCAGTCATGTCTGACTTTTTGCGACCCCATGGACTGTAGCCTGCCAGGCTCCTCTGTCCATGGAGTTCTCCAGGCAAGAATACTGCAGTGAGGTTGCCATTTCCTTCTCCAGGGGATCCTCCCAACCCAGGGATCAAACCCAAGTCTCCCACATTGCAAGCAGATTCTTTACCATTTGAGCTACCAGGGAATGTTCTGTTGTTTGAGTACCTTGAAAAAGATAGTATGCTTTCTAATAAACTTCCTCTCGATGGCTTTAGTATGTTCGCACTTCTAGCCTTGTCTCAACCAATGTATGGATTTATTGACTGTAGTAGAAGAAGGAGGAAGAATGATTGGGAGTATTTTATAAAGATTATATAATTTTTTAGACCTGTATTTAATTAATTTATACCTAAACTATTTGTAATCCTAGCAGATTTACAAGTACATTATACATAGAGTAACCTCCATTCTACTCTCTGCTTCTGTTCAACTATTTTAGGTTCTTATTATAATTTTCACATTGTATACCTTATATAACATGATTTTATTTGTGAATTCTATCTCAGTAAAGCTAGAAAAATTAATAAGTATTAATTGAATTTTTAAATTTCTGTTAACTGTAAGTCACTTCTTTTTCTTTTTATTGTTTTTTTTTCCTTTCATAATTGTTGTTTGGAGCCTTCCCAGCTCCAGCCAGATTTCTTGTATACTCCCTTTGTCTTTAATACCTTGTTTGCTCTGGTCCCCACTTCTGTCCTCCTACCCTTCCCTCTACATGCCACCATCAGAACAAAGCATTGCCAGTAAACATACATGGCTTTCCTTTGTCTGTGGAAGATATTTGAAATTTATTAGCCTGATAGGTTGTCTATTAATTTTCTATTTAATTTATATGCTTAGTATTTTTTGTAAGCTATTCAACTGATCTAATTTACCACCCTAACCTTCCAGGTGTACTTCNACATGGCTTTCCTTTGTCTGTGGAAGATATTTGAAATTTATTAGCCTGATAGGTTGTCTATTAATTTTCTATTTAATTTATATGCTTAGTATTTTTTGTAAGCTATTCAACTGATCTAATTTACCACCCTAACCTTCCAGGTGTACTTCGTTGGCTTTTGGATGTGTCTTGTGCTTTCCCACCTGTAGGGCTTTGTTCACACTCCTCTTGATGTCTTAAATTCTTCTCTATAGCCTTCAAGACCCAACTTGAATCGCTCTTCTGTGCAATAATTGCGGACTAGTACAGCTCATCATTGCCTTTTCCTGTGCTGGTCTCCTAAAATCCATGTCACCTAAGAGGCATAGCATCATATCAAATCAGCAGCAAAGTAAGGTGACATGTTTATTGGAACATGGGAGAATGTTTTCTCCAGAGAATGAAACAATTTCGTCGGGATAACTGTCTCATTATGAGAATGTGGAAAGATGATCATGGGAAGAGCATAGGACATACTGATGCTTTTATGGATAAATGCTAAGGCAAACAATAGGAACAATTGCTTGGGACTGTTTTTTATTTCCTTTAGGCCATCCAAAGTTCTAATATTCAAAGATGTTTGACTGATTCATAAAGTTTAGGATTCCTGGTTATGACCTGTGGTTGTCACTTTTGTTAGACTATAAACTTAGAGGGCAAGAATTTAGCTTTCATATGCTGTCCAGCAAAAGGCTTTATGTGTAGCACATGCTTAAATAATTTATATTTTAGTGATTTGATTATGAACACCACCATTTATATGGCTGTATGTGATGCACTTGAAAGAGGGTAACTTTTATGCTCACTCTGAAATATTTATCAAAAAGAATGGTATTTATCCCCAAAATTAGAAATATACTTTTAAATAAATTACTTTCAAGGGTGGATATGAATGATCTTTATTGTGATTAATTATTAAATTAGAAAACATCCAGAGAAGCTTTGATTCTCCAAACAATTTAGGTCATGGCATGTCCCTAACCCACTTGAAATTAGAAGGATTGTATTTAAATCCATATGCAATACATGGTGAGATGTTTCCCTTAGCTCAATAAACCTAATCTGTCTGTCTTGCATTTACTTTTACAAATACCTTCATTCATTTTTTTAATAACAATGTGGAAATAGGAGGCAGTCTAAAAAATCACTTTTTAATATTTGTTTGTTTTTTTTTAAATATTTTATCAGCAAACTATTAATCTGTGTCATTTACTACAAATATTGAGAGTGGGGGAAAGCATATTTATCAAGCACCAAATAGTCAGAGGCTTGGAGAAATTTTTGTTTGTTAAACAAAGAAGAACTTTTCCACATCTCATGGAGCATAGTATGTGTAGTAAAGATGTTGAATTTTTCATGTTATACCAGACCAGTTTTCAAAAGATGATCATGCTCTTGAACTTCTGTTGTTTCTTGAAGTCATGAACTCGTTATTACCAAATTCAGACTTAAATTGAACAAAGTAGGGAAAACCACTAGACCATTCAGTTATGACCTATTTCAAATCCCTTACGATTATACAGTGGAAGTTACAAATAGATTCAATGGATTCGATCTGATAGAAAGAGTGCCTGAAGAACTATGGATGGAGGTTCATGACGTTGTACAGGAGGCAGTGATCAGGACCCTTCCCAAGAAAAAGAAATGCAAAAAAGCAAAATAGTTGTCTGAGGAAGCCTTACAATTAGCTGTGAAAAGAACAGAAATGAAAGGCAAAGGAGAAAAGGAAAGATATAACTATTTGAATCCAGAGTTCCAAAGAATAACAAGGAGAGATAAGAAAGCCTTCCTCAGTGATCACTGCAAAGAAATAGAGGAAAACAATAGAATGGGAAAGACTAGAGATCTCTTCAAGAAAATGACAGATACCAAGGGAACATTTCATGCAATGATGGGCACACACACAAAAAAAACCAGAAATGGTATGGACCTAAAGAAGCAGAATATATCAAGAAGAGGTGGCAAGAATACACAGAAGGACTATAGGAAAAAGATCTTCATGACCCAGATAACCACCTAGAACCAGACATCCTGGAATGCGATGTCATGTGGGCCTTAGGAAGCATCATTACCAACAAAGCTAGTGGAGGTGATGGAATTCAGTTGAGCTAGTTCAAATCCTAAAAGATGATCTTGTGAAAGTGCTGCACTCAATATGCCAGCAAATTTGGGTGGCCACAGGACTGGAAAAGGTCAGTTTTCATTCCAATCCCAAAGAAAGGCAATGCCAAAGAATGCTCAAACTACTGCATGATTGCACTCATCTCACAGACTAGCAATGCTCAAAATTCTGCAAGCCAGGCTTCAGCAGTACATGAAACATGAACTTCCAGATGTTCAAGCTGGTTTTAGAAAAGGCAGAGGAACCAGAGATCAAATTGCCATCATCTGTTGGATCATCAAAAAAGCAAGAGAGTTCCAGAAAAACATCTACTTCTGCTTTACTGACTATGCCAAAGTCTTTGACTGAGTAGATCACCACAAACTGTGGAAAATTCTTCAAGAGATGGGAACACCAGACTACCTCACCTGCTTCTTGAGAAATCTGTGTGCAGGTCAAGAAGCAGCAGTTAGAACTGGACATGGAACAACAGACTGGTTCCAAAGAGGGAATGGAGTATGTCAAGGCTGTATATTGTCACCCAGCTTATTTAATTTATATGCAGAGTACATCATGAGAAACGCTGAGCTGGATGAAGCCCAAGCTGCAATCAAGATTGCTGGGACAAATATCAGTAACCTGGTGGTGTCAATGCAGATGACACCACACTTATGGCAGAAAGTGAAAAAGAACTAAAGAGCCTCTTGAAGAAAGTGAAAGAGGAGAGTGAAAAAGTTGGCTTAAAACTCAACATTCAAAAAACAATGATCATGGCATCTGGTCCCATCACTTCATGGCAAATACATGGGGAAACATTGGAAACAGTGACAGACTTTATTTTGGGTGGCTCCAAAATCACTGCAGATGGTGACTGCAACCATGAAATTAAAAAACGCTTGCTCCTTGGAAGAAAAGTTATGACCAACCTAGACAGCATATTAAAAAAGGCAAGAGTCTTTACTTTGCCAACAAAGGTACATCTAGTCAAAGCTGTGGTTTTTCCAGTGGTCATGTATGGAAGTGAGAGTTGGAGTATAAAGAAAGCTGAGCACTGAAGAATTGATGCTTTTGAACTGTGGTGTTGGAGAAGACTCTTGAGAGTCCCTTGGACTGCAAGGAGATCAAATCAGTCCATCTTAAAGGAAATCAGTTCTGAATATTCATTGGAAGGACTGATGCTGAAGCTGAAACTCCAATACTTTGGCTACTTGATGGGAAGAACTGACTCATTTGAAAAGAGCCTGATGCTGTAAAAGGCTGAAGGCAGGAGGAGAAGGGAATGACAGTGGATAAGATGGTTGGATGGCATCACTGACTCCATGGACGTGAGTTTGAGTAAGCTCCGGGAGTTGGTGATGGATAGGGAGGCCTGCGTGCTGCAGTCCATGGGGTCGCAAAGAGTCAGACACAACTGCGTGACTGAACTGAACTCAACTGAAGCATATTTTTTTTAATAAGAACAAACTGCTCTGTTCCACAGTTTTCTAAATCAGTTTAAGTTTACAGTGTTGAAATATGAAATGTGGTATTTAGACACAAATCAATTTAGCTGTGTTATTCTGGGTCACAGTTTATAAAGCATGATGGTGAAAAAATGAGGGATAAGCACTTTAGACTATGAAAAAAAATATTTTTTAAATACCAATGCTAACCAGGCCTTTGAATTTACCTTTTTAAGTTTATTTATCTTGCTGTTTTACTTTTATTACCTTTAAAATAGTGACAATGTAAGTCAAATTCAAGGGTATTGACCTGCTGAATTTCATCGACTGTTTTCCCTTTTTTTCCTATCATAGACAATATGCAATCATAGCCAATATGCAATCATAGCCAGCACATGTAGTACATATATTCTGTCCCAGGCCCCTGATACATAAGCTGGCTACTAGTATTAACTCTTTCAACACTTACAGAACCCTTTGAGGTACATAGTGCCATAATTCCCATTTTAAAGATAAGGAAACTGATTTAAAGGATTAGCTAACTAGTCCAAGTCACTCAATAGTACTTATCGGAGTCAGAGTTCAAATCCAATCACTCTCCTATACTAACTCAGACAGCAACTAAATTTCTGCAGTGCAGAATGTGAACCTGCAATTGCCTATATTGGTTTTGCATTAGTTGCATCAGCTTAAACAGCAAAATAAAGGAGATGTCAATCATACCCAGCAATATTACAGAGAGATGGTGTAAGGATCGTGTTAATTACTATATAGGAAAGCACTCTAAAACTTGTAAAGTGTGTCAGTATTTTCACAAATTAATAATGTATAAAGTTGGAGAGAATAGAGTTAGAAGTTTAAGATATATTCAATACCATTAATTTTTTTTTAAACAAATGTATCTGGGAGGGAAGTGATGTAGAGTCTCTGCCATTTAAGGGTGTGCATTGTTGATGGAGAGCAGATTTATGTGGGGATTTTATAACCAGAACCTGATAAATTCTGTTCAGCAACACCAGAATCTACTTTTTTTTTCAAGTGATGATAAAACATATTCTGAAATATGCCATATCATGGGTCATAAAACAAATGTCAACAAATTCAGGAAAAATAAATAATATAGAGTGTGTTCTCCAACCATGTAAAAACAAACTAACAATATCAAAATGATAACAGAAAAATCTCCAAACATTTTGAAATTAAACAATACATGTATAAGTAATTCATGTGTCAGAGTGAGAGCCTCAAAGGAAATATTTAAAAACACATAGTACTGAATGAATAGGAAAATATAGCATATCAGTGTTTATGGAACTTTTGTAATACTGAATGCATACTTTAGGGGAAAAAGTCAGAGTAGATCTCAGATCAGCTCAGATCAATAACCTAAGCTTGCACCTCAAGAATCAAGAATAATAGAGCAAAATAAACCCAAAACAAGAAGAAGGAAAAAAAAAGAACAGAAATCCTTGAGACTGAAAACAGAGAAAATGAAACCAAGACTCGTTACTTTTAAAGTAACTTCGTCAACATTGACAAACCTTTAGCAAAATTGACAAAAGAGAGAAGACACAAATTGCTGATAAAAGTAATGAAGCAGAAGATATCAATACAAATCATGTAGATATCAAAAAAGACAATAAAGGACTGATACAACTTCACACGTATAGATTTGATAACACTGACAGAATAGATTAATTCATTGAAAAGTACAACCAACCATAACTCATTCAATGTAAAATAGGTAATTTGAATAGCTGTGTAACTATTAAGGATAATGAATTTTGCAATTTTGAAACTTCCAGAAAGGAAATTTCCAAGTCCAGATGGTTTCTCTGAGAACTTGAACAAGAATTAACACCAATTCTACACAGTCCTTTCCAGAAAATATTAAAGAAGGGAGTGCTTGCCAATTCATTTTGTGAAGTTAGTATTACCCTACATCAAAACAAAATACAAGAAAATAAAATGACAGACCAATATACCTCATCAGTGTCCCCAGTGTAGACACTGAAATCCTTAAAAAATATATTAGCAAAAATAATTCAGCAACACATAAATAGAAATTATAGTATCTGGAAAAAGTTTGACAGTTTCTTAAAATACGTAAACATGTAATCACTGTTTAACCCAATATTTGCACTGTTGGGCCCTTAGTACAGAAAAATGAAAACTTGTGCTCATACAACTATCTGTACACAAATACTTATAGCATTTTTTTTCATAATAACCCCCAATGGGAAACAACCCAGATGTCCTTCAGTGGATAAATGGCTCAACAAACCATGATACATACATACCATTGAATATTCAGAAAACATGAATATTCAAAATATATTCAATATACCAAAATTCCCAACTCGGTACAAACAACCTGAATACATCTCCAGAGAATTATGCAAAACAACTCAAAATGTTCCATACTATATGATTCCATTCCTATAACACTTTTGAAATGCCAGATTACAGAAATGGATAACAGATCCTCGTTTGCTTGGATTTGAACATTCTGAACATTAGCCTGAAAATGTGCCCTGGGTTCTGTTTGAATGCTGTCAGTATATTTGGGAATTAAATTTGGAGGCTGACCCCAGGCTAAGCGGTAAAATAGATAAATTCTATGTTTGATGCCACTCCACTTCCCTTTTCCTGAGCTGCTTCTTGTCCTGGTTCCTATTGTCTCTTTTTTTCGCAACCCTGTGAATCTTGGCTCCCAAATTGTTGCCAACTCTGAAATATATGTGAATTAAAGATAATGGCTTATGGTGTTTTATCTTCAAATGTGTTCAAGTTTAGTTGAGAACTCAAGACTGAAAAGCTTTAGAATTCTAATGGCAGATAATGAAGAGGGCATTTTGTTCAGGAGGGCTCCATGGTGACTCAGATCATGTTAGAGTCAAGCAGCTGCCAACTCTGGGGTATCCTAAATTATTCCTAACCTAGTCCCTTTCACATGTTGCATCAGAGTTTTCTTTTTTTTAATTATTATTATTTTTTTAATTTTTATTTTTACTTTATTTTACTTTACAGTACTGTATTGGTTTTGGCATACATTGACATGAATCCGTCATGGGTGTTCATGAATTCCCAAACATGAACCCCCCCTCCCAGCTCCCACCCCANTCGCATGTTGCGTCAGAGTTTTCTTTTTTTTAATTATTATTATTTTTTTAATTTTTATTTTTACTTTATTTTACTTTACAGTACTGTATTGGTTTTGGCATACATTGACATGAATCCGTCATGGGTGTACATGAATTCCCAAACATGAACCCCCCCTCCCAGCTCCCACCCCACATCAATTTTTTTTAAATGAATGCATTGCTTTATTCCCACATTCAAAGGTAATTGTCAACGATCATATTAAATTCAGGTGGGGAGCAGAAACATTTTTAACAAGCAAATAAGGAAAGAAAATTGAAAGTGATGACTTACATATTACTACAATTCAAGTGGTAACTTCAGAGTGAATTTTATTATAGCATGTAGAAACTTCTGTCAATTTAAGTACATTTTCTGAAGTTGTTTTCTTCAGAAACAGTTCAAACTTGTTTGAACCAAAAGCATTTGTTTTAATATGGCACATGGTTAAAATCTTGCAGATGTTTTTACAGGACTTGGTAGTACAATCGAATGGCTTTACTTCCTATATTATTGAAACACATTTTTCTTCAAGCTCTGGCCTTGTTTTTTCAAAATGCAAAATCAGTTGAATATTTGTTACAAGCAAATCCAAGTTCTATATTAGTAGCTGAGGAGCAGAAATGAAGAGAAGAAATTTTGGAGCAATTTCTTCCCAAGCAAAACTCACACAAATTGGCAGCTGATTAGAGGTTTTAGGTCTTGCAATCACTTCAGTCCTTACTTGTGAGATTATACCATTCTTATTCTATAATTCTCAAAATCAGAGTTTTATTCCTCCTAAGCCCTCATAATAGTGGCAAAGTACTAGGGGGGAAAGTCCATTTTCTTCAATTGGCTAGAGAGAATGATTCTATTTTCCATTGCTATTTTTGTCTCATCATTCTTTTGATACTTTGAAATGAGTGTTGTTTTTCATTCAGATATTCATTTGGCAAGTTATTTTCTAGCTTTCAGACATGAATAGGCATTAAAAAGATGAACTTTTTTTCTTTTTAAAATCTCTTCATTCTTCATTGTTTAGTGATGAGGACTACATGTATATACATGTATATATGAACTCTTTTCAGAGTCAAGATTCTGTATTAAAATATATATATATTTTCTGGGGAACTAAAACTGAGTTACTTGAATCAGCCTATTTCATTGCTCATTAAACACCATTTAGGCAAGTGACTTACATTATATAGAGTTTGTTTCTCTAATTGGTCACAAAAACATACTATGTACATAAATTTATTCCTCAGAAAGTAAAATCTAACTGTCTGCTACTTGATTCCTGTGAAAGACAGGTGACAATGATAGGAAGGTAAAACATTTTGCATGTAGTATAGGGTTAATACAACTATTATTTATTTACTTGGATAAAAAAGCTATTTTCCTGAAAGCCTAACTAACTGCTCCAGTTCCAAGTTTATCAGAAAATATGCAAGTTTTAAAAATAGCTTTCAGGATATTTTAGTCTCAAAATAATTGTCTGTTTGTAGGCTGTCTTGGTTCCTGCGGAAATGCATGTCTTTCCTTTGTACCCATCACAGGGCTCTGTGTGTTATTAAATTACGAGATTTTAGATCTGGGAAAGAACCTTAATGAGAAGCAAGTTCCTTTAATACTGAGGAAGCCGAGACTCACAAGAGTTTAAATAGCATGCCTGGTTCGCACAGATTATTCAGAACTCCTGGTTTGAAGCTGATGATATTTTATGTGAATGCAGAATGTTTATTGTTGGTGGAAGACTTTTTGGAATGTAGTCATGCTAGTGGCTTCCTAATTGATTAACTTTTTGAGGGGAATTAAGTTTATATTGTTTTGGGGGGTGACAGATCAGTTCAGTTTAGTTCAGTTGCTCAGTAGTGTCCAGCTCTTTGCAACCCGATGGACTACTTCACGCCAGGCTTCCCTGTCCATCACCAACTCCCGGAGCTTGCTCAAACTCATGTCCATGGAGTCAGTGATGCCATCCAACCATCTCATCCTCCGTCATCCCCTTCTTCTCCCACCTTCAGTCTTTCCCAGCATCAGGGTCTTTTCCAATGAGTCAGTTCTTTGCATCAGGTATTGGAGTTTCAGCTTCAGCATCAGTCCTTCCAACGAATATTCAGGACTGATTTCCTTTAGGATGAACTGGTTAGATCTCCTTTGCAGTCCAAGGAATTCTCAAGAGTCTTCTCCAACACCACAGTTCAAAAGCATCAAATAAATGACACCTTTTAACTTTTTCTGCTTCGTGGATTTTCTAACTATATGGATTTAAAAATCTTTATGTCTTCAGCACATACCAACCAATGAATCTACATCAGTTTGCATAGCTAGTGTGTATGGTTTTACTTTCTCTGTTAATTTGGGTAAGTTAGTTTCAAGGTTTACATGAATACAAAGTACTGAATATTAATGAGCTGAAAGAACTACTGAATTCAGAGTAAAGTCCCTATACTCTGATCCTAACAAAGTGAGGGTAGATGATATAGATGGCTAGGGGGCATTGAGGCAAGTCAGGGTAGATGACTGATGTGCTGTGGGACCCCAGCACACCAGGTTCAGCCTCAGTGACCTCAGGAGAGTACTCTTGTAAGGACAGTCATGTAGCGGATTAGTTCCTGTAAATTGTTGAACTGGGGCATGCATAAACTATATATCATTATTAGTGTATAGTTTTAGGATCTTTAAGCCAACTGTGGTAAGCATGCAAGGGAGACAAATGAGTTTTCTTTCCTCTTCTTGGGCCAAGTTATTCTAGACGATTTCCCCAGTAGTTATAATGAATCAATTTCAAGGCAGAATGTCTGCTTTGGCCTCTCAAATCCCATTTTAGCATGCCTTGTTGCTGTAGTTTTGATAGGTAAATAGGTATATCTCCATGGGTTGTCAACCCAAGTGAAATTACACTCACAAGTTAAAGCAAGCCCAAACCTTATTCCTGGTGTTCATGTGCCAGTATGTGCAAAATTGGTTAGGAGGAACACATGAGTAAGTACTTTAAAATTTCCTCAGTTATCTTTAAAGTGTATGTGTGTAAGAGAAATAATATTCTGGGAAACAAGAATAAACACAAATGTAACTATAACTCAGGGGTTACATTGAAACTGACAGTATTTTCTTGTCATAGCTAACAACATAGCAGCACTTATGGGGCTTCTGATCTTTGAAAAAATATAGGTTAATTCTGGGATGCTACAGAATGTAGACTTTAATTATTATTCCATATTAATTTGGTACCAGCATACCTTAACCATAAAATATGCAGAATGAGACATGGTACTTTTAAGCTGGGATACCAATTAAAGTAATATAATGTAAGGCAGTTGTGAGTTTTAATGAATTATTTCATTAGTATGTATTTGGAAAGATTCTCCCATTCTTCTGCTACAAGGCCTCAAAGACTGTCTGAACCATGGAGTTTTAAAACAGGTATTTCATAATATTAATTACATATTATATATATATATATATATATATATTTTTTTTTTTTTACCAGCTGAGCTATGTAAAGAATCCACCTGCAATGTGGGAGACCTGGGTTTGATCCCTGGGTTGGAAAGATCCCATGGAGAAGGGAAAGGCTACCCACTCCAGTATTCTGGCCTGGAGAATTCCATGGGCTGTATAGTCCACGGGGTCACAAAGAATCGGACATGACTGAGTGACTTTCATCATCATCAATATATATAATGTACATAATATAATATTATAGCTATTCTTCTGGTCTTCTTCTAGGGTGCTTTCACACTACCTCCAATTCAGGCTCCCAAATTCATAAGTATATTTGATACCAAACTTATAAAATTCACATTGTGCTATGCTTAGTTGCGTCCAACTCTTTGAGACCCCATGAACTGTAGCTTGCTAGGCTCCTCTGTCCATGGGGATTCTCCAGGCAAAAATATTGGAGTGGGTTGCCATGCCCTCCTCTAGGGAATCTTCCCACCCCAGGGATTGAACCCAGGTCTCCTGCATTGCATGTGGGTTCTTTACTGTCTGAGCTACCACGAAGCCCATGAATACTGGAGTAGGTAGCCTATCTCTTCTCCACTCCAGGAGAGTGCCCTAACCCAGGAATTGAACCAGGGTCTCCTGCATTACAGGTGGATTATCTACCAGCTGAGCTACCACAGAAGTGCCAAATTCACCCTAGTAACAAGAATATCATTATGCATGGATTCCTGTCATTGAAAGTTTGGTCCCATGCCTTTTCAGGATCTGTAATCCACAAAGTTGAATATTTGGAAGACAGTGTCTTAGTTATTCTAATCTGTTCCTCCAGCCCTCATCCTTCCCCTTAACCAGGCTGCTCTGGCTTCTGGTCCTCCCTTAGAAGAGGTTCTCATGTTAACCCTGCCCTACTCCTCTTTACAACTTGTTCTCAGAAAGAATTTGAAAATTATATTCACCGGGACAGAGGACCCTGGTGGGCTGCTGTCTATGGGGTCGCACGGAGTTGGACACGACTGAAGTGACTTAGCAGCAGCAGCATTCATATTCTTACAAGTGACTGATGAAAGTTAAATGTGCCCCTTACTTCTAAAGATCTTTTCTTTTTTAAAGAGAAGAGATTTGAAATCAAAGAAACACATCTTTATTGGTGGAATTTAAAGAATCTGTTCCAGTTGCTGGAAATACTTTTGAGGAGGTAGGATCATCACTAGCACTGTGTGAAATCGTGACATAGAAATGAATTTCTGCCTTCTCTACATGTAGACTTAGAGCACATACTTTTTCTTTTTATCATTTACTTTAACCTATTCACAAGTAAGAAACAAATGGAGTGATTTTCCGTCTGCTTAAAATGGTGGCATCCAGCTGTCACAAAGGTGATTATAATTTATCCATGCAAATTTCTCTGTTAACCTGGGAATAATCAGAAAACATACAGAAGTACAGGTTAACAAAGAGCTAGGGAAAACAGATTGTCTAGAGTAATTTGTATATGCTCTGTGATATAGGAGACCTCATAATATTTAATTCCTTTTGCTTGATGTAAAGAGAAACCCTCAAAACACAAAAAGGTTAACACTTCATATCCACAGATGATTAACATTTTTGTTGAACTTTGCTCACTTTCTATACATATTGTTTAGTGAAATTGAGATTATATTTGATTTTGTGTGTTGCTTTTAAAACATTCAGGTATTTCTATGTTAATAAAGTTTTTAAGCATGATAGTTATTATTCATATTATTAAGTTGTAACATACTTCACATTATAATAAATGTATGATTGTTATTTATTTAAACTGCTTCTAATATAAACATATTTCTCAATAAAAAATTGTTGTTTCTAAGATTTTTAACATTGACCACATTAATTATCTGATTTATTTGTGTATAGAATATAAAATGAAATCATAGTGGCTTTTTCAAATAGTTGATTGCATCTGTATTCATTTTAATGTAGCATTTTTTTACCCAAATGATTTATGAACATCCTTTATCATAAATAAACATACATCAGACTTTTTCCTCCCTTAGAAGAGGTTCTCATGTTAACCCTGCCCTACTCCTCTTTACAACTTGTTCTCAGAAAGAATTTGAAAATTATATTCACCGGGACAGAGGACCCTGGTGGGCTGCTGTCTATGGGGTCGCACGGAGTTGGACACGACTGAAGTGACTTAGCAGCAGCAGCATTCATATTCTTACAAGTGACTGATGAAAGTTAAATGTGCCCCTTACTTCTAAAGATCTTTTCTTTTTTAAAGAGAAGAGATTTGAAATCAAAGAAACACATCTTTATTGGTGGAATTTAAAGAATCTGTTCCAATTGCTGGAAATACTTTTGAGGAGGTAGGATCATCACTAGCACTGTGTGAAATCGTGACATAGAAATGAATTTCTGCCTTCTCTACATGTAGACTTAGAGCACATACTTTTTCTTTTTATCATTTACTTTAACCTATTCACAAGTAAGAAACAAATGGAGTGATTTTCCGTCTGCTTAAAATGGTGGCATCCAGCTGTCAAAAAGGTGATTATAATTTATCCATGCAAATTTCTCTGTTAACCTGGGAATAATCAGAAAACATACAGAAGTACAGGTTAACAAAGAGCTAGGGAAAACAGATTGTCTAGAGTAATTTGTATATGCTCTGTGATATAGGAGACCTCAT
This sequence comes from Oreotragus oreotragus, assembly GCA_006410675.1. Lineage (NCBI taxonomy): Eukaryota > Metazoa > Chordata > Mammalia > Artiodactyla > Bovidae > Oreotragus > Oreotragus oreotragus. Next base: position 279,510 of record SJYX01009985.1, on the reverse strand, counting down.
AATATTTAATTCCTTTTGCTTGATGTAAAGAGAAACCCTCAAAACACAAAAAGGTTAACACTTCATATCCACAGATGATTAACATTTTTGTTGAACTTTGCTCACTTTCTATACATATTGTTTAGTGAAATTGAGATTATATTTGATTTTGTGTGTTGCTTTTAAAACATTCAGGTATTTCTATGTTAATAAAGTTTTTAAGCATGATACTTATTATTCATATTATTAAGTTGTAACATACTTCACATTATAATAAATGTATGATTGTTATTTATTTAAACTGCTTCTAATATAAACATATTTCTCAATAAAAAATTGTTGTTTCTAAGATTTTTAACATTGACCACATTAATTATCTGATTTATTTGTGTATAGAATATAAAATGAAATCATAGTGGCTTTTTCAAATAGTTGATTGCATCTGTATTCATTATAATGTAGCATTTTTTTACCCAAATGATTTATGAACATCCTTTATCATAAATAAACATACATCAGACTTTTTGATTTTTTTCTCAGTATTCTATTTTGTTTTTTTTTGATACATTTGATGCTGTTATTCATGTTTAGTATAGGTTTTAGGAAACAGTAAATTAAATTAAAAATTAATATATTAACTAAACTATGGCTAGTTCAAACATCTAGATACTCACAAAGATCCGTCTTGTCAAAGCTGTGGTTTTTCCAGTAGTCATGTATGGTTGTGAGAGTTGGACTATAAAGAAAGCTGAGTGCCAAAGAATTCAACTGTGGTGTTGGAGAAGACTCTTGAGAGTCCCTTGGACAGCAAGGAGATCAAACCAGTCCATTCTAAAGGAAATCAGTCCTGAATATTCATTGGAAGGACTGATGCTGAAGCTGAAAACTCCAATACTTTGACCATCTGATGCGAAGAACTGACTCATGGAAAAGACCCTCATGCTGGGAAAGATTGATGGCGGGAGAAGGGGATGACAGAGGATGAGATGGTTGGATGGCATCACTGACTCTATGGACATAAGTTTGAGCAATCTCCGGGAGTTGGTGATGGACAGGGAATCCTGGTGTGCTGTAGTCTATGGGGTTGCAAAAACTCAGACACGACTGGGTGACTGAACTGAATTGAACCCTTTTGTAGCTCTAAATGATCTGTAATTGTAAACCCATTACAATTTCACAGGAAAAATTATAAATCTAAGTTAATGTATTTTCCCTGTCACTTCACAGCAATAGATAGTAAAAAGTGGAAGCAGTGACAGATTTTATTTTCCTGGGCTCCAAAATCACTTTGGATGGTGTCTGAAGCCATGAAATTAAAAGACGCTTGCTCCTTGGAAGGAAAGCTGTGACAAAGCTAGACATCATATTAAAAAGCAAGACAAAGGTCTATGCTGACAAAGTCCATATAATCAAAGCTATTGTTTTTCCAGTAGTCATGTACTGATGTGAGAGTTGCACCATTAAGAAGGCTGAATGCTGAAGATTTGATGCTGTGGAACTGTGGTGTTGGAGAAGACTCCTAAGAGTCCCTTGGACTGCAGGGAGATCCAACCTGTCAATCCTGAAGGAAATCAGTCCTGAATATTCATTGGAAGGACTGATACTGAAGCTGAAACTCCAATACTTTGGCTACCTGATGTGAAGGGCCAACTCATTGGATAAGACCATGATGCTGGGAAAGACTGAGGCAAAAGGAGAAGAGTGCGGCAGAGAATGAGATGGTTAGATAGCACCACCAACTTAATGGACATGGAATCTAAGCAAACTCCAGGAGATAGTGAGATAGTGAAGGACAGGGAAGCCTGGCGTGCTACAGTCCACGGAGTTGCAAAGTGTCAGAGATGACTTAGTGATTGAACAGCAATAACATAGTATATAAAGTATAGAATGTATATACTGTGTATAGAATAGGGTTGGATTTATTTAACAAAATTTTGCATAGTATGTGAATTTAAAGGTATCAGTTTAAATTTTTTCATATTTTTATATTCCTCATTTTCAAATATTTGAATATCGGTCTTGCTATTTTCCATTTTCACTCAAATGATCTGACACCATGGTGATATGATTCTCAGGCTTTTTAGGATCTACTGTGTAGATTGTCTAAGCTCACTCAGTCATTAAATTCATCTTTGCATTGCCAATACATTGTTAAATTCCTGTATGGAATACATATACAAAATGATTTACCTCTCACTAATTATAAAATCCATATTTGTCCATCAAAGTAGTTTGAAAACATTGATTTATTATGGGTCCTGGGTTTGTAGTCCAAAGCTTATTTGTGTGTGTATGTATGGTTTTCCTTGAAAGAAAAGAATACAACACTGCAAAATGTGGAAATTTATCAGTTTTCTCTTTTATCAAATTTGCCCTTTAAATCCTCAAAGCAAAAATCAATATAATGCAATATTTTAAGCTGTATATATTTCTAAGGACATCCAGAAAATCATTAAAAAATGTGTTAACTAATACTTATTGTTATCCTTATTAAAAATATAACTAGCACAGAGGTAAGAATGAATATAAGATATAAGGATGAATTAAGAAGCTAGGACTCATGATATTAGGGAGATCATTCAAATTACTTAGCAAAATAGATTTTTAAATTAGTTTTTATGATTAACAGTTTTGAATTCATCTGTAGGTATGTTACTATATTTTGAAGAAAAATTAAGCACTGCATTAGTCATTACATGTAAAAAAGTTGTTAAATCCCATCTCAGTCATATAGTTTTATTTAGCCTGAGTATGTACTAAAGACGATATTATATACAGTGAGAAAACAGCTGCAGCCGCTAACAAAAAAATGTGTATAAGCATGTGTAAGACCTCCAGAGACCAGCTAGTTATTTTACCTTCAAACTGAACCATGTTTAGAAAAACTTGAAAGCTGGGGAGAAGTGCTGAGAGAGAAATTTGCTTTTGTTCTTCTTCATCTTCATCAATGGTTCTATCAGAGTTATTTCTGCCTTCTGAATAGCAGCATGGTAAGATGGGAGCTGATTATTCATCACCAGTCCTATTTTTATTTCAGTTGACCTGGTTTAGAGATAAGAGTAAAAATAATTTCTGGCTTATTTTTATGAGCTATTCTGCAGTTTTCACGTTAGGTTTAAGTTAGCACTGGTTAACAACTTTGATGAATATACTGCTGTCGCTTTTGTCAGTATTATTATAATGTTGCTTCACTGAAATTCAGAAATACATTTTTATTGTTTCCCTAATTATTATGCTATTTTCCTGTATATATGACTATATTAGCAGCAGTATATCAAGTGGCAATGCAAAACAATAATATTTGGCATTTAATTTGATTTATATCTGTACATTAACTTTGCCTCTGCTATTTGGCTTGAATTTAGAGAATTCTGATGAAAATCTTTCAAAAATATGCTTTTTCTGATAATCTCTGATGTATTGTTTAACAGCAGTCATGGTTTTAAGTCAACCTTATTAGTAAGATTTTATCTTTTACTTTGCTGGTACTAATTTATAAATGCCAACTTCTACTAAATAGGTTTGCATTAACAATTAATGCTAACAACGTATGGAGTATTGTTTGACAATTATGTGTACAGACAGGATGGTTTTACACAAACTGCAAGATAAAGTCTACTTTCTTGTGTCATTGAATGAAGTTCTCTTTTGGGGCATGCATCTTCACAATTCCTATTTTAAAAAAATAGGGCAGTAAAGGTTAAGGTTAACTTAGGCTATTTGAGGAATAAATAAGAGTTGGCTCAGAGGTACAAACCTAAAATTCTGTTTGAAGATAACTCCTTGAAAGTAAAGGCTTGAGTGCTCTTTGTATCTTGCAAATCTCTTAGCTAAATGTCATCATTTTGATGCTTTAATAATGTATGTTTGCTGATTATAGGATAACAATGATAGGTTCAGTGTCCACTTATCTGATTACATTTGAGAAATTAAAGATTTATTTCTCTTTGTAGCCATTATTAGGAGGCATGTGAGATTCGAGAGCTCAGAGGGCAGGACAGAGCTTTTCCTGTGCCTGAGTGCTCGGAATGGCTGGGCACGGACTCCTGTAAAATCCATTACCCATCTTGACCTCTGACTGCCCAGTCTTCCTTTTCTGTCAACTGCTGAGGTAATTTGGATCTCTTCCACTAAGTTTTGAAAGCTATTGTGCTTTTTAGTTTACCTGCTCTGCCTCAAACATTTCCACCTGATGGATCTCATGAGCTGTGTTATCATCTCATTCAGATAAATCTTTTTATCAGATGTTGACTTCATATGAAAAATAGTAATCCATTTGGGAGACAGATTGATCAAGGTGCAGTTCAATTCCTTGTGAACTGGAATCTACCATAATCAGAACAAGAATGAGAAAATTCTCCTGGTGCTAACAAATAAGAGTTTTTCTCTGGTTGAAATGTTTTGTCTTTTTTTGATAAAAATGTATCTATTCCTTATGCATTTTTTCATTGGCAGTACTAATGAGTATTTGTCTCTTTTTAAAAAAAAATTTATTTTCATAGGAAGCTAATTACTTTACAATATTGTAGTGGTTTTTGCCATAATTAGCATGAATCAGCCCTGGGTGTACATGTGTTCCCCATCCTCTTTTTAAATTTTTATTGCAATATAATTGATTTATAGCATTTGTTGATTTTCTGCTATATAATAAAGTGATTCTGTTTCTGCTATATAACAAAGTGATTCTTCTTCATATTCTTTTTCATTGTGATTTATCACAGCATGTCAAATAGAGTTCCCTGTGCAATACAGTAGGATCTTGTTGTTTATCCATTCTCTATATAATAGATTTCATCTGCTAATCTCAAACTCGCAGTACTCTCCCCCAACCCTCATCCTTATGCATTTTTATCTGTAATTAGAGTTATCAGTTGTTTTGTGTTTTATAACTTGGCATTGAGTCTGATAGGACCTGGTTCCAGCATCCACATTTCTGTTTTTGACAGTGCAGACACTCAAAAAGCCCAACAATAACGGCTAGGAGACAAAAATAAGTTCAGGGAAGGAGATCACTGATTCAAAGAGGAAGAATTAGGAAACGTTTATGAATTTGTGCCGACCCCTTTGAACTTGAATCCTGTTGTAAATGACTAAAAGGTAGCCTTTTCCTATTCTGTCACTGATCCTTTGCAGTCACACAAGCTGGAATTATAACGATAGAGCAGCAGAACTGGGGAGAGGTTGCATCTGTTATTAAAAGGTAGCAGGACTCTATAATGTAAAAATAAATGCTACTTCCTTGTTATATTCTATATATGAGATTCTGTAAACTGGTCTCCTGTGTGAAGAATATAATCATATTTTAGTCCAAAGGGAGGAATATTAGCTATTTTAAACTGTTAGTCATATGACATACAGATACATGTGTATTCACCAATTGGTATACTTTTAATTTTAAAATTATTATACTTTTAAGTTGTTTAAAGTATGTATCATATTCTAGATATAGAAATAGTACATAAATATACCTTGAGAGTAACTGCTCTTTACTATATTTTACCTAGACTAGATGCAGATTCAAGAGCTGATTATTAAATAGCTCATTAGCAATAAGAAATTGACAGATTCCCCAGTTTTTATTCATTGATGAACAGAGGAGTAGAAATATTAGAGAGTTTTTGTTTTGTTTTTACTTTTTTGTCTATTTGGCTTTGTTTTAGTCTTTGGCCAGAGGAAAATAACATTGAATAGGACACAAATACTTTACATGAAAGTTCTATAAAATTAATTTCTCAACCATTTACTTTTGAAGGATTATTCCTTGAATAAACCAATTGCATGGCAGGGGTAAATTGGAAGGGTATAAGGATCTGGAGATATTTCAGTATGAGCTTGTATAAGAGACTCATGAAAATTATAAGTTTTATAAAAGTCTGAAAAAATCTAGTTTAGACATGTTTGCAGAGTCACACTGGAGCATTGCAATCTTAGTGATATCTTATGCTATATATTAATTTTGAATTTTATAACAAAACAATGGTTATGATACATTCAAAATTATATCTGAGATTTTAAAATAGTTTTCTATTCAAAAAATTTCAACAAACTTTTCCCATTTGTCACTTTTAACTCTTATCTCCCTGTGAACTATAAAAGATTCATCAAAAAACAATCTCTTGGATATATCATATGTATTTATTTACAAGGCATGTATTAGGCTTTTGTGTTAACATTTATAATCATTGCAGTTTTCTAATTTAATAGAAGTTTAATATTCATATATACATACATACATATGCATTAGAATGATTTCCCAATACTCTGTTGATACACCAGATTTTTACTTACAGAGAGAAAATCATGGTGGCTTACTATTTTGACTTGCAGGATTTAAAAATGTGTTAAAATCTAATGATTATTTTAAAGTAATATACCACTTGGATTCTATCAATTAATATCACTTAATTTACTCTTGATGGAAACAGCATTTGTTATGTTTTAGAATCTTATTTTTTATTTTGATGTTATATTTTCTGCAGTCATTTATATTAAAAATGCGTGGAATGTACTTTACAGCTGAGGCTTCTTTGGTAGAACAAAAGGTTAGGTCAACTAGGTGGAACCTGTTATGATTGAAGGGAGAACTGGTATCAAGGCTCACAAATGGACCAATAGAGTAGGAAGCGGACTGATTTCTCTTCCAAATCAATCAAGTTAATAACTGACAGAGAGCAAGAAGTGTAGCCATTAAAAGTCTGGCTCTTAGTCCAGAAAAGCCCTTGATATTATTTCATACTCATTCTCGGGGATATCTTTCAGTTTTTACTTGTCTTTTTGAAATATTGTTTAGTTTTAATGGGAAAATGAATGGTATATTGATTTTTAATAATCTCTTTTCTAAGTTTAGAATGTTCTGTTAAATACCTGTAATTTTGGTAAGGATTTCTGATGGGTTCAAAATACCAACTTGGTGACAGGATCAGCGAGCCGTTCCAGATGCAGCCTGTTCAGCTGTTTATTGGATTGATTCTATCTTTCTACTCGGGAGCACTTAGATTTTTGTCTTTCATTTCTTTAGGGAATATTCTGTGATCACCACCTTATTAAAGTAGCTCACTAGATATCTGGTTATATTTAAGGCTGCAAGATAGGAAAGTATTATTCTTTCATTACATGTGCTTGTTCCTTGTGTTTTCCTGTGAATACACAAGTAGCAGATGTCAAAATGAGAGGCAGTGTGTGTTTCATAAAAAAAATTTATTTTCATAGGAAGCTAATTACTTTACAATATTGTAGTGGTTTTTGCCATAATTAGCATGAATCAGCCCTGGGTGTACATGTGTTCCCCATCCTCTTTTTAAATTTTTATTGCAATATAATTGATTTATAGCATTTGTTGATTTTCTGCTATATAATAAAGTGATTCTGTTTCTGCTATATAACAAAGTGATTCTTCTTCATATTCTTTTTCATTGTGATTTATCACAGCATGTCAAATAGAGTTCCCTGTGCAATACAGTAGGATCTTGTTGTTTATCCATTCTCTATATAATAGATTTCATCTGCTAATCTCAAACTCGCAGTACTCTCCCCCAACCCTCATCCTTATGCATTTTTATCTGTAATTAGAGTTATCAGTTGTTTTGTGTTTTATAACTTGGCATTGAGTCTGATAGGACCTGGTTCCAGCATCCACATTTCTGTTTTTGACAGTGCAGACACTCAAAAAGCCCAACAATAACGGCTAGGAGACAAAAATAAGTTCAGGGAAGGAGATCACTGATTCAAAGAGGAAGAATTAGGAAACGTTTATGAATTTGTGCCGACCCCTTTGAACTTGAATCCTGTTGTAAATGACTAAAAGGTAGCCTTTTCCTATTCTGTCACTGATCCTTTGCAGTCACACAAGCTGGAATTATAACGATAGAGCAGCAGAACTGGGGAGAGGTTGCATCTGTTATTAAAAGGTAGCAGGACTCTATAATGTAAAAATAAATGCTACTTCCTTGTTATATTCTATATATGAGATTCTGTAAACTGGTCTCCTGTGTGAAGAATATAATCATATTTTAGTCCAAAGGGAGGAATATTAGCTATTTTAAACTGTTAGTCATATGACATACAGATACATGTGTATTCACCAATTGGTATACTTTTAATTTTAAAATTATTATACTTTTAAGTTGTTTAAAGTATGTATCATATTCTAGATATAGAAATAGTACATAAATATACCTTGAGAGTAACTGCTCTTTACTATATTTTATCTAGACTAGATGCAGATTCAAGAGCTGATTATTAAATAGCTCATTAGCAATAAGAAATTGACAGATTCCCCAGTTTTTATTCATTGATGAACAGAGGAGTAGAAATATTAGAGAGTTTTTGTTTTGTTTTTACTTTTTTGTCTATTTGGCTTTGTTTTAGTCTTTGGCCAGAGGAAAATAACATTGAATAGGACACAAATACTTTACATGAAAGTTCTATAAAATTAATTTCTCAACCATTTACTTTTGAAGGATTATTCCTTGAATAAACCAATTGCATGGCAGGGGTAAATTGGAAGGGTATAAGGATCTGGAGATATTTCAGTATGAGCTTGTATAAGAGACTCATGAAAATTATAAGTTTTATAAAAGTCTGAAAAAATCTAGTTTAGACATGTTTGCAGAGTCACACTGGAGCATTGCAATCTTAGTGATATCTTATGCTATATATTAATTTTGAATTTTATAACAAAACAATGGNGGTAAATTGGAAGGGTATAAGGATCTGGAGATATTTCAGTATGAGCTTGTATAAGAGACTCATGAAAATTATAAGTTTTATAAAAGTCTGAAAAAATCTAGTTTAGACATGTTTGCAGAGTCACACTGGAGCATTGCAATCTTAGTAATATCTTATGCTATATATTAATTTTGAATTTTATAACAAAACAATGGTTATGATACATTCAAAATTATATCTGAGATTTTAAAATAGTTTTCTATTCAAAAAATTTCAACAAACTTTTCCCATTTGTCACTTTTAACTCTTATCTCCCTGTGAACTATAAAAGATTCATCAAAAAACAATCTCTTGGATATATCATATGTATTTATTTACAAGGCATGTATTAGGCTTTTGTGTTAACATTTATAATCATTGCAGTTTTCTAATTTAATAGAAGTTTAATATTCATATATACATACATACATATGCATTAGAATGATTTCCCAATACTCTGTTGATACACCAGATTTTTACTTACAGAGAGAAAATCATGGTGGCTTACTATTTTGACTTGCAGGATTTAAAAATGTGTTAAAATCTAATGATTATTTTAAAGTAATATACCACTTGGATTCTATCAATTAATATCACTTAATTTACTCTTGATGGAAACAGCATTTGTTATGTTTTAGAATCTTATTTTTTATTTTGATGTTATATTTTCTGCAGTCATTTATATTAAAAATGCGTGGAATGTACTTTACAGCTGAGGCTTCTTTGGTAGAACAAAAGGTTAGGTCAACTAGGTGGAACCTGTTATAATTGAAGGGAGAACTGGTATCAAGGCTCACAAATGGACCAATAGAGTAGGAAGCGGACTGATTTCTCTTCCAAATCAATCAAGTTAATAACTGACAGAGAGCAAGAAGTGTAGCCATTAAAAGTCTGGCTCTTAGTCCAGAAAAGCCCTTGATATTATTTCATACTCATTCTCGGGGATATCTTTCAGTTTTTACTTGTCTTTTTGAAATATTGTTTAGTTTTAATGGGAAAATGAATGGTATATTGATTTTTAATAATCTCTTTTCTAAGTTTAGAATGTTCTGTTAAATACCTGTAATTTTGGTAAGGATTTCTGATGGGTTCAAAATACCAACTTGGTGACAGGATCAGCGAGCCGTTCCAGATGCAGCCTGTTCAGCTGTTTATTGGATTGATTCTATCTTTCTACTCGGGAGCACTTAGATTTTTGTCTTTCCTTTCTTTAGGGAATATTCTGTGATCACCACCTTATTAAAGTAGCTCACTAGATATCTGGTTATATTTAAGGCTGCAAGATAGGAAAGTATTATTCTTTCATTACATGTGCTTGTTCCTTGTGTTTTCCTGTGAATACACAAGTAGCAGATGTCAAAATGAGAGGCAGTGTGTGTTTCAGGCAGTAGACTAATCAAGTCCGGGTGGTGCTTCTTCTTTCAGAAGCATCATTTGTTAGTTCTATGATTTTCAGATACCTAGTGACAGTTCGTCTAATTTCCCCACATTGGCCTATGCCATTAAGCACTTAAACAACGAGAAATTGGTAAATTATTGCTCCATCGAGTTTCCCCACGGTCAAGGCTCTTACAGAATTTTTAAATTGCTCTGTGACTCAGATTGGTGGTCAGTGTGTTGTGTTCTTTGACCATCATTCTAGGTCTTGGAGGTGTTCACACAGCTTATCCCAGCATCTTTTGTGGGCCTATTTGCATGTGATCCATCCCTATTCTTACAAGATTTCTATCAGAGGTAATTTCATCTCATTAAAGTTAGTTTAATAATAATGCATCTGATGGGTGTCTATCTGATCACTTCTTGGTTCACAAAACTTCTTTCCACATATGATTCTAGGATGTACTAAGTTTTGTGTGTACAGAAGGTTCGTTTTACTTGTGAAATTCTCTAGGAATGTTGACAATTCTAGGTGTTAAAATACCTACTAGAGATATCTCTCACTTTCTCTCCCTCCCTCCCTCTCCCCTCCTCTGAATTCTAAAATAAAAGTAATGAATGTGTTGGATGTATTCATAGAAATGTTATGAGGATATAATAGGAACATTATAAAACTAACAAATTATCTTGAAATTCCATCTAGTTTTCTTGCAATTTTAAAGAGCTAACCTAGGCAATTATCTCTTTATAACTGAGAGAAAACTAGACATATTGAGGAAACATAGGTCATTTATCCAGAATTATGTGTTTCACTTGTATTTAATAATATTCTAGATTTAATTCTCTATATCTAGTGCTTCCAGGATTGTATTGAGATTTAATAGTGGAAAGTTTAGAAACAAATATCTAAATGGGATTTGTTTTAATTACTAAGTTTTTTTATCTGTCATCTCTACATATAGTTTGATTTCATGATCATGATTTCAGTAAATATTTTTTTATTATTGAATTATTTTTAAAGACTATGATTTATTTAAAAATAAAACTCAATTTCAGCTTTCAAAGTTATAATATCACAGTATCTGTAGTTACATTCCAGTGTTACTGTGTGCTTCTTGAGTATTTTAGAATTAATATGTTTCATTAAATTCTTGCAGCAAAGTAACAGGATAAATACAGGGTAGCTACTTTGTTTGCATTAAAATGTTCTTCCTTGGTAGTTGAATGGGGGAAAAGCTAAATGCAAGGCATAAAGTGTATTTCTTCTCCAGTATGGGCTTTTGTTCTGTTTATATTGTGATTTATTTTTGTTTACATTTCTGTCTGCTCTGTACCAAGTAGTGAATTCTCCAATGCAGAAAATGGTAATCTTTATTTACTTAATATCTAGCATAATGTCTGCTACATGAAATATGCTCAACAAATTCTTTTTGGAATGAGCCATGACTCAGGGCTGGGAAAATATTTGCTTTGTGTCATTGTGTGATGACTTTTAATTCATTCTGTGGTACTTTTAATATAAATATAATTTAAATCAGTTTGTGAGACTCAAAAGTTTGGGCTAATTGATACCATCTTTAATTCTAAAATATTGCCCCATATACCATGGGGCTCAGAAGTTAGTGGCAGTATCCCTGCTTCCCACTGATATTTCCAGTCTGTCACTGGGTGGTGGGGACTCTCTAAGCAGCAAAATTAAGTTGAAACCTTAGTAGTTGTCTAGGTGAGTAGCAATAAAAATCAGAAATAGTGTGATGCAAATGGGAAGATAGTAGACTGAAAAGAGATAGAAATGAAAATCTCAAGTGAATTTTGCAACTCATTTAATGTTGAAAAAGAAGGGAAGGTTAAGAAAAGAATTATGGATTTCCAAGTCTGGGTAGTGGAAATATTGGTGTCCTTACCAGCGGAATCAAGGAATGGCTATGTAGGCAGACCTTTCTCATTAGTTTAAGGGAATTTGAATTTGAAGCAACAGCAAGTGGAAAAATGTACGAAACGGAAGAAATACCAGGAAATTTGCAACTAAGGAGTTGTGGCAAGATTTGGATATCAGATTTGACAGTTATAAAATGTTGTAGCTGAACAAGAACTGGAACAAAGCTTAATTTGGTAGCTGAAGAAAATGAATCTAAGGAGAATGAAGTAATATGGCCAAGGACCCAGAGATACTGTCAAAGTGAAGACTGTAATCCTCATCTCTTTTCTCAATACATTTTCCCCCTTTCTTACCTGTAAATTGAAAATATGTGTAGGAATAAATACCACATTTTTGGTGAGAAGTACAGTAAAGAGAGAGCCCAGAAGGCTATTTTAGACATGAAAAAGAGAAAAGGGACTACTAGAAGTGTGGGATGATATTGTTTTAAAAATTAGGAAAGAAGGGGACTTTATCCTAACTTACAAACTGACAATTTGATGAAATCACCTTTCAAGTAATCAAGCTTAGACTGTGAAATATGTATTCTTCATAAAGTGTTAAAGTGCTTTACATAATTGAAAATTCTCTAATGGATTTGAATTTTCTCATACGTTTCTCATAATAAGCCATTTTGATTAAACCATAACAAAAAAAATTCCCAACATAACCTTTATGATGGACTTATATGAATCTAGATAGCCATGATAAATTACTGATTGTTTTCTTTTTGAGAAAGGTTGTCCTAAACTTGCATATTAAGCTGTTATTTTAATTCACAAAAATTGACAAAATTAAAGAATTTAAAATATTTTTAAACAATCACAAATGGATAATTCTCCATGTAAAACATGTACAGTATTTAAAAGCTTTCCTCTTATGTTCCAGTAGGTCTTAGCAACCAATTGCAGGATTGTATTCTATATGCAGGTATATGCAATTATTGTGAATATTCTTTTAAATTGTTTCCTTTACTCATCCCTTTTCCAATAACAAAGCAAACAACTGTTATAGCCTTCATGTATTTCTTTGGAAATTAAAGTGGACAAAATATGTATAGCTGTAACTTTTGTTCTTTCTCACTCTCACCCATGGGAAGCAATAGATTCCTGATATTAGTGATACCTCTTGATATTCAGTTAAGAAACTTTTTGTCCCATATTACCCTCCAAAGAGAGAGAGAGACAGAGGGGAATGAGAGAAGGAAAGAGTAATTGATTGAGATTAAAATAATTATTTCAGTCTTGGAAATGTGCCAATTGTTTTATTACTGGAAGAGTGATCAACTTAGAAACAGTTGCCAAATCTTTCTTTCCTGAAGTTGATATATGGTTTCAGGTGCAAGAAATACTTCTTTTCTGTTCAAAATGTCTCTAGATTTAACTGTCCTTACATGGAAAGAAAATAATGCCAAGCACAAAAAGATGTAGCTATTGCCACAGTTTAGAAATATTATAAAGTGATTTAAGAAGTTTTATGTAAAATCCAGTTAAAATATAGATATTACCAATAGTGAGTGATACATGCCTTTGTACAGTTGAATAATCCAAGAGATGGGTAGGAGGATGACAGACATTATTAGAGTTTAATAGGAAGGTGGGGTTAAGTAATTCATGAGTAAGGAACCAGGAAGCTATGCTCCATGATGAAATGGTTGAGTCGAACACAACTCCTGAATACCCGTTTCTGGTCTGATTCTATCATCATTTCCTTGAATCACTTTCATTCATTTCATTCAGTCACTTTCCTTGAATCATTTTCTTTCATTATTTAAGATGTATATTGTCTATTTCTCCATAATAACTTTTAAATTTACAGCTTAGAACAAATATATATTTCACATAGTTGCTGAGAGTCAAGAATATAGGAATGAAGTGGTTCTTGCTCAAGACCTTTCAAGCTATTGACCAGGGCTTGAAGTTCCAGGCTCACTTATGTTACTATCAGCAGGAGGCTTTAGTTCCTTACTCTGTAGGATCCTCCCTAGGGCTTCTCCCAATATGGCCTTCCCTAAAAAGAGGGATCAAAGAGAGAGCAACAGAAAGAACACCCAAGATGGAAGCCACACTGTTCTCATGATCGAATCTCAGAAGTGACTTCCCTTTACTCCTGGTGTATCCTGTTTTTAGAAGTGAATCACTAAGTGCAGCCCACACTCAAGGGGATGGGAATTAAGCTTCACCTCTTGGGTCATCAGCAAATCAGTAGACAGACTTTAAAACCACCATAGCACTTGAGAATGTATTTCTCCATTCCCTCTTCTTTAGGTATTTTTTTCCTTCACTGGTTGTTTCATATCTTCTGTCTCTATGTGTATGTGTATGTGTGTGTGTATGTGTGTGTATTAAAATCTTTACAGTACTTGGTGAGTAACTAAGGATGTAAGTAATGGTGACAGTAATGATGGTGACCATGGATATTTATATATTCATTAAAAGCTTTCTGTCATAGTTGCTGAACTAGGCACTTAAGAAGTAAGCATTTTCTTAATTGCCCAACAATCCTATAAAATAGATATTAGTACTCTTATTTTAGGTAAACTAAACCCCAGAAGTTAAGTGACTTGTTTTAAGTTGAATAAATTGTAAGTGGCAGTTTTAGAATCCAAACTCATTCTATGTGATAAAATATATGTGTATATAGGTAAATATACATATTTTACAGAGTTATACTGATTTTACAAAGTTAATACTGATTTCAAACTTGTAATTCTTAAGTAATACATATTTCATTTTTAAAAAGCTGATTTTCTTCACTTAACCCTTTAACTGTGAGCAAACTGTGATAGTTTGAGATATAACAGGCTCTCTTTAGTATCTTTCCTTTCTTACCAACTTGTTATCTACAGCTCTTGGATGTCAGGCCATTTTCTTCATCTCAAAGGGCCTAGTTTTAGGAAGAAATTCTTACTTGGTTGAATGTGGATAGTATCTGGAAAATTAGCTGAATTTTAGTTTTAATTGAAAAAAAAAATCTGCAGTCATATATTATCTAACACTGCTGCAAGGAGAATTCTTAGTAGCTTTTATATAAATCTCTTTAAAAAAATTTTATCTCTTACTATATTACTTGTTAAACTTAGCAAAAGGAAACAAAAATTGATTTCATTAAACATAGAGGGGAAATGCTCCTTAGTTTCAGATATGCACACAGAGTCTGTAAGATGTACCCAGAAGGGTTCCTTATAAATCTTTCATATTGGTTCCTTTGACCTTTCGTTGCACAGGAGGGATTTGTTGTATGAATCTTTAATCTCAATGTGATAGACCAACTTCCTACTGCATAGTCTTAGAGCAGAAGAAAAGAGACAAAGATGGCACATCTTACTTGGAGAAGAAAACACAATATCACAAAGCATGTCAAACAAGGAAAGGTACTGGATCTTCAGTAACCAATACAAAGAAAGTTGGTGGCTCAACAGAGGGGTGCTGTGGAGTCAGGCCTCTCTACCTGACAGTGCTCAGCTGACCTGGAGGGAGCCTCCCTGTTGTGACGGCATTCTCTCTGGCTTCAGCTAGGGGATTCAGATTAAAACAGAGTCTCTTGCTCCTCTCCTGTTTCTCTGGATTTCAATAGCTACTTCACAATGTGTGCCTGTGGACCCACAGAAGATATGTGTACAGACACAAGAAAAATGAAAACAAAACAAAAACTCCTGCTGAAAAAGAAAAAAATAAATAACTTCCTGCTTTACAATTTATTTTGAGGAATATCTCAAGCAACCAATTACTTCAGAGAAAGTTTCTAAAATCTGATAAAATTAAAAGTGAGAAACCAAGGGAAAGAAGTCCTGTGGACCCACAGAAGATATGTGGACAGACACAAGAAAAATGAAAACAAAACAAAAACTCCTGCTGAAAAAGAAAAAAATAAATAACTTCCTGCTTTACAATTTATTTTGAGGAATATCTCAAGCAACCAATTACTTCAGAGAAAGTTTCTAAAATCTGATAAAATTAAAAGTGAGAAACCAAGGGAAAGAAGGTCAAACTAGGAAAGCCTTTCAGTTATCTTTTCACAAGTAATCTCATTAATCCTTATATCAACTCAAAGAAGTGTTTAATAGCATTGTTATTTTACATATTAGAAAGCTGAAGTACAGAATACTTGTATATCTCATATATGAAGAGCAGTGATTCAAACCAAATTTCATAGTTAAGGTCCAGAATGCCTCCATTTTCCCTGCTCCCTGATCAAACATGCCTCAGACCTGAGTTTAGTCTGGCATTTGAGAGAACGCATGTTGTATAACTGAAAATGTGTGGAGGTATATTTGGTTATTTATCAAGCATAATCCAAGTTCAAGAAGTTCAATGGATATTTCAATCATATAAATCCACTAGAAACCTAAGATTCTAAAATTCAAGTATTGATATGTTAAAAGAGTATAAGGATAATCTTAAATTTAACTGTTTGGAAATATAAATAAATTAAAATGGAACATGAAAATACAAATGAACAAGGGCCTATGTCTTTGGTACTTTTTACTGAGNATCCACTAGAAACCTAAGATTCTAAAATTCAAGTATTGATATGTTAAAAGAGTATAAGGATAATCTTAAATTTAACTGTTTGGAAATATAAATAAATTAAAATGGAACATGAAAATACAAATGAACAAGGGCCTATGTCTTTGGTACTTTTTACTGAGACTTTTTATTCAACATGTATTTCAAATTTCTGTGTGTCCATACATGTCCATATGAGAGTATAATCATTTCTTCAATGAGCAAGTGTTTAAATTCTGTTAGGAGTTGGAAAAACTAAATGACCTTAAAAATGGAGAAATTGTATGGTAGACATAGCAGATAAAATGTAGACATGAGGGCTAGAATGCAATATAATCAATATATGAATCATAAAATTTGACAAATCAGACTAATATTAATAAAGTTTGAGTAGTGACTCTTGAAGAGTTTTAAAAGTTTCAACAATTTATCCTTTCATGTATAGAGCTAGAAGTCATTGGGTTAGCAACCACTTTTCATAGAAAAGAAGTTGTACCAACTAGAACATTGGGTTTATTCCCAAGAAGTGAAACTGATTCAAGAGACAGAAATCTTCAGAAGAAAATATAAGTGCAAAAGCAACATTCTCTTGATTAGTTCTGTCTCAGAAACGTGGGTAGGGCAGGCCAGATGCATTTAAGGAAGTAGAACCTCCATCATAGTCTGCTGAAGGTATGATGGCAGAACAGACACAAGGAGATTATTTAACTTACCCTTGTTCACCATTGTTAGAGATAGCTTCTCATGACCAAATTTCATGTAACTATGACTCATTTTTAATGTAATTCACCTATAACTATTAATGTTCTGGTTTTCATGTATTTATTCATTTATCTGGAACACAGGAAAAGCAAATGATAGTGTTCCTACTTTTATTTTTCTCTCTGTTGTATAATAGAAATAATTACAGCTGTTGTATAATAATTACAATCATAAATAACAATTATTATTTACTTCTAGCTAAATTTATCTCTGTCTTCATTTTATCTTCATATTTATCTAAATATACTTTCACAGTAAAATATAGTTGATAATAAAATGATATTGCAAGGGACAGGAGCTCTCTTTTTTGAACCCCCAGGGTACAGTTGAAGTCTGGCTAATAGACACCATTTTTGCTTATTTTTAGCTACATTTCAGAAAAATATTTTCTTAAGAACCCTTGAACTAAGTATAAACAAACATCTTCAACAGCAAAATAACTTAGGGATTAATAGCCTTACTTTGCTCTCTTTTGAGTAAAATAAAATTTAAAAGAACTCCACAAATTGTATATTTGATCCTCTTAGAATATTGGGATATTTTAAGAAAGTTTTGATTTTGTTAATTATTTAGAGAACAAACAACAGGAGTATATTAATAGCAGGAGAATAACTATAGCAAGAGAATTACGTAGAAAATAATTTAAGTACAGTTAAGTACAAAAATTAAGTACAATACAGAAGAGAGTGAGTAGTGAGATAATTGTTGCTACAGGAAGCTTTTTTGGCCAGGAAGCAGTCAACAAGTCAACAAATCTTCAAGTGCTTAAGTGTTGGCCTCTGGAAATGGGAGACCAAATGGCTCAGGATGGTTGGTTTCCACCTAGTTTCTTTCTAGGAGCCAAGCAATTGTAAAGATGATTGGCCAGAAGTAACTGATGTAAAATGATTCCAGTGAAGGAAATGAAATGCTGAAGATTCTGGAAAGGGCAAGGCAGTTGGATTCTGTGTTGCCAAAAGGATCCATTTCCCATCTTCTTAACTTTCTTCTTCACTTTAAGGAGAGTGAGGAAGAGAGTGAGTTAAAAAGGAAATTCTGTTAATCATTTTGATTCTTTTTCCTTTTAACATCTCTCTGAGAGATCATGAATATCCATGGCATTCAAGGAAAGACAAATTAACTTATGCTTTTCTAACTGCTCCTACAAAGGTTTATTGAATGCTTCTGGCCTCAGAGCTTCTCTCTCTTTTCAGGGACGCAGCAATGGGCAGTTTGCTCTCATTGACTCCTTTTGTCCCCATCCTATGGAATCTTGGCAGATTTTTCTGTATCAAGCAAAACTCTGACAGTAAACAATGACAAGGCATCCTTTGGTGAACACCTGTGATTTTGCAGGCCCCACACTAGGTGTTTGACAAACCCTATCTTCTTTAATCATTAACAGCAACTCTGTGTGACAACGTGCTATGCTCATTATGAGCTGGTGCTGAAACCAGGCAGCAATTCAAAGAAAATCCAAAATCCATAGCATGTCATTCAGGTGCTTCCTGTTTTGTTCCATTTATTGTTTTATTAATTTCCACTATTTCATTTCCTATTGTATTTTTTGTCAGATAAGTCCATTTCCTCGTCTCTTGTAGCTCTGACAAAAGAATCTTCCTGCGGTTCAGGAGACCTGGGTTCAATCCCTTCCTCGGAAAGATCCCCTGGAGTAGGAAATGGCAAACCACTCCAGTATCCTTGCCTGGAAAATCCCATGGACCGAGGAGCCTGGTGGGCTGCAGTCGATAGGATCGCAAAGAAGTTGGGCATGACTGAGCGGCTAATACTAACAACAAAGTGTATAAACTGTACTTCCCCACTCATGTTTGTTCTATCTGCTCCCATGATCTGGCATATCACCCAAAATATGATTTGACTGAGCCTTTCCTGAGTCTCTCTTATGGTACCTGCCAGTGTCTCTCTTGCTGTGGTTATTATATATGCAAATATACAACAAATAATAATGTGCTTATTCCATAAACTTGACTAGAAATTACTTCATAGCAAGGACATTCTTTCATGAAACATGTTATTTACTTATGTGTACCTTACCATTCCCATTGTAGGTGCTTGCTCATGGAAACCTCTTACTAAATTTTCACTGAATGGGGTACCCACTATCTGCAAAGCACTTTCCTAATGTAAGATATTACTCTATACACTATGAAGGCAAGAGAGGGTATAAGGCAGAATCCATATCCCTAAATACATTATGTTCTTTCAGTAAATCAGATGTCATAAAGTACAACCAAATAAGTTGAATATCTCCAAAAGACATTTTATAAGTACAGAAATGAAATAGATGTTCAAGAAATTCAAAGGAGAGGAGATATCACAATAGCCTGGGTGGTCTGAAATGACCTCACTGAAAGGGCTGCACTTGAAATCAGTTTTAAAAACTAAATCACATCTGAATAGATGGGGAAAGATGGTGTTCCAAATTACAGTAAAAGTCAGTGGTGGGAGTGATCCATTTATATTCAGGGATTAAAGAGAGCAGATTTGAGTTCTAGATTAAAGTCTTCACACAGCATTCATACTTAGCTTCTTGAGTACTGGGCATCGGTCCAGGTTATTAATTTACATAGGAAGGCAATAGGGGATGATTATAAGTAGCTTTGGAATCAGATACTTAAGTCTGCCTTAGGAGATTTCCTTGGTATTTCTTTTATTAAGGGTCTTTTCTGCAAAATGGAGATAAAAAGAGTTCAAGTATATTGTTGCAAGGTTGAATTTATAAAATGCATATAAAGTTATTAGAAGAAAATCTGACAAATAGCACTCCAATGTGCAGAGAACATTAGCTTCCATTAGGTATTTGGGAGTATTAGCCTAGCAGTTTTATATGTTACAGTTTGGAAAGAGTAATGATAGGCAGGGACTCTAGTTCAGTGTGAGAAAGCTAATGTAATCATACAGGATTGTATATGAAAACTAAAAGTAAACAAATACCACCATTAAAGGAGAATGAAAATTGAGAGATTTGGATGGTGAGTATTATAGTAAAACTATCAGCAAGGTTGGTATGGTGAACAGGGGTGACCTGAGGTGTCAAGGAAAATTCAAAGTTTTGAGCTTGAACAAGAAAACCCGGGATCGTAGCACTGGTTGAAACAGAGAGAAATGGGAGTTGGCTTTAAGATAGTGGATGCCATGTAGTATGGTATTAAATCTGATGCAGCCTCACACTCACAGGTCTCTCAGTGAGTGTCTGCTGTTGATGGGCAGGACTAGTGGGGTGTTCCACCTTCCCCTGGGTATTGGTTGAACTGTTTTTGCTTTTATTTAAACAAGGATGATGCTGATCACACACAGTTGTTTTTTTACACCCAATTTAGAGATCCTATCATGATATAAAATGAAAGAAATGTAAATAAACTGATTATTTTCTCACTTCAGTACTTCCCTTCAACCCAGACTATTTGTTCAGCTTCTAATGACTATCATCTGTCCCTTTAATGTGAGCTTAAATACAATTTGCCTTGTACCCAGAGAGACACTGAGTGTTATATTTCACAGTATTTTTATTTCACCCATGATGTAGCATATTGGTAAAAACAAATTATATTTTTTATCAGGAACATTACTGCTGCTGCTGCTAAGTCTCTTCAGTCGTGTCCGACTCTGTGCAACCCCATAGACAGCAGCCCACCAGGCTCCTCTGTCCCTGGGATACTCCAGGCAAGAACACTGGAGTGGCTTGCCATTTCCTTCTCCAATGCATGAAGTGAAAAGTGAAAGTGAAGTCGCTCAGTCGTGCCTGACTCTTAGTGACCCCACAGACTGCAGCCCACCAGGCTTCTCTGTCCATGAGATTTTCCAGGCAAGAGTACTGGAGTGGGTTGCCATTGCCTTCTCCAATGAGGAACATTAGTTCTCCATAACTCTAAAATGGCCTCAGTTCTCTGAGAACTTTAGAATCAGATCCAGTTGCAGGTAGACCAATTGTTTATGTTTTATAAAGGTGTCATTAAGTCTTTAAGATGGCCTGTGATGAGCTGCACGTGAAATCAAATCTATATTTAACATATTCAAACACATCCTTCTTAAAGCTTATGCAGATTTCTTTGCTAACCATAGACTTTATGCCATTTAGCACTTAGTTACCAAATGTCATATAGATTATGATAACTTGAGTAAGGTCATGGAAACGTCCTCTGCCTTCTCTTCACTGTCGAATTAAAAATTCCAAATGTTTAAAATATATGACCTTGATGCCAGAATAGCCTCAAGTTCTCAAGAGTAGGATTGGATTAAGTCATTTTGTAGGTATTCAAAGTACCCTAAAACCTAGAGTCAACACAAATGATTAGGGAGTGAATCCTGAGTTGACTCAAGATCATCCTTACCTTTAAAGCTAATGGCTTATGACTTTGTTCAGTTGACGGGGCATGTGGGGTAATACAATTCACAGCTTAACTGTGGAGGCAGAAGGGGTCTTATTTTCAGCAGGGAATTAAAAATGTACACCCAACTTCCAGAAAAACTGGAAGTTGTGTGTTGGTTAGCATGTGTAGTTAGAATGCCAATTCACCTGTGGTAGGAATAGTTTTCAGATGGTCCCTAAAATCTTTACCCCTGGTGCACATGCCTTGTATAATCTTCTTCCCTTGAGTGCAAGCTGGACTTGTGAATAAGATGAGTTCCCACTCCCTTGATTGTTTTATGCTATATGGCACATATTATTCTCATTTTATCAATAATTTATATTCTCATTTAATCCAAAATTAGTAAATCAGAAAAAACTTTGGGGAAATAAATGAAAACATTCCAAAGTTGAATTTTAGACATATTCAGATATAATAAACTGTGGGCCAGCAGTTTGTGGTTGGCAGCAATAACTGTATTGCTCATTAAAACAAAATTAAAACAGGGCTTCCCTAGTGGCTCAGATGGTAAAGAATCTGCCTACAATGCAGGAAACCCAGGTTCGATCCTTGGGTTGGGAAAATACCCTGGAGAAGGGAATGGCAACCCACTCCAGTGTTCTTGCGTGGAGAATTCCATGCACAGAAGAGTCTGGCAAAGTCTATGGGGTTGCAAAGAGTCAGACACAACTGAGTGACTAACACTTTCACTTTCATAAAAAAGAGAAGAACTTTATGGTGATAGCATCATTGTGGAGCTTGACTCAGCAACTGTGGCCAAAGGAACAAAATATAGTGGTTCAGTCCAGCCTGTTACCCACCATCTTGCCATAGATGACTTTTGTGCACCTAGGAGAAACACAAAGAATATAATCAATCTGATTTCGGTGTTGACCATCTGGTGATGTCCATGTGTAGAGTCTTCTCTTGTGTTGCTGGAAGAGGGTGTTTGGTATGACCAGTGCATTTTCTTGGCAAAACTCTATTAGTCTTTGCCCTGCTTCATTCCACATTCCAAGGCCAAATTTGCCTGTTATTCCAGGTGTTTCTTGACTTCCTACTTTAGCATTCCAGTCCCCTATAATGAAAAGGACATCTTTTTTGGGTGTTAGTTCTAAAAGGTCTTGTAGGTCTTCATAAAACCGTTCAACTTCAGCTTCTTCAGCATTACTGGTTGGGGCATAGACTTGGATAACTGTGATATTGAATGGTTTGCCTTGGAAACGAACAGAGATCATTCTGTCGTTTTTGAGATTGCATCCAAGTACTGCATTTCGGACTCTTTTGTTGACCATGATGGCTACT
>SJYX01009985.1:215232-237521 GCA_006410675.1 Oreotragus oreotragus | reverse complement strand
TGTGCCTATTGCTCATGTGTTTCTCTTTGGATAAATGTCTGTTTAGGTCTTCTGCCCATTTCTTGATTGAAAGTTGCATTTTTTTTTTTTTTTGAAAGTTGCATTTTTAATTAACACTCTAAGTGATTCTGATTCAGAAGCCCCATACTCTGAAAAAATACTGTTAAACTGCCCTAGATGAGGAATAAAAATTTTAGATTGCTCCCCGGTTTCAAATTCACTGCCTATAAACTATTATAGTAAAAGATATATATGTCAGTTGGAACACCTATCCAAGAGAAACTACATGTTTTCTCACACATGACTCGAAGCATTTCAGTGACTCGACCTCTGCAAACATACAACAGCATTTGTATGTGTGTATGTTAGTCACTCAGTTGTGTCTGACTTTTTGCGACCCAATGGAGTGTGTCCCGCCAGGCTTCTCTGTCTGTGGACTTCTCAAGGCAAGAATGAATACTGGAGTGGGTAGCCATTCCCTTCTCCAGGGGATTTTCCCAACCCAAGAATCAAACCCAGATCGCCTACCTTGCAGACAGTTTCTTTACCATCTGAGCCACCAGGGAAGCCTGAATATAAATTTGAAAGAAATACTTTATTCACTTTGAATTATCTTTATGTGTTACCATTAATTTTTCCTTGTTGTGTAGAATCAGAACTAAGTAAAACAAAATATGATACAGAGTACTTCTATACCCCACATTTCTTTTAAATATTCAACAATCCTGTTATTGCATTTATATCTGCTGACAGCCTTTTTCACCCTTCATGCCTTCAAATAATTGACTTTGACAGCTTTGCAAATGCCTGCCTTTCAAAAACAAACCCAACTGTGTCTATCTGATGGAGATAATCATAAAAAATCCAGATACACAATGGAAATACAATGTTGGGAGAAATATATCAACTAAATAATTTTATGCTCATGAATTAAGATTACAATAGATTTTTCAGAGGCTCCCTTAGTTCCCCCAAATAAAAGACTTATCATTTTTATTTTTTTCATAAAGACTATAGTGAGTCTCCTCAACTGAAATCAATAAGTAATTGTGACAGAATGTCACAGACCATTAAGGATCTCATTCTAAAATTATTCTCTAGGCCCCTTATTCTCCACATTCCCTGACTACCCAATGGGTAGGAAGGCATCCCATTTATTCCAAATTTTTGTGGCCTTCTTTAGGGTTTGAATGTATTTGGGGATTATTAGTGTTAATGGGGGGAAATAGTGTTCAAAAAAAGGTCAGTATTTTTATTAGCAAACAAACACTCTTTACTGTATTTATGAAATTATGGTGATCATGCAATAAATGCTGAAATCTTCAGGAGATTTTTAGGTTTGGGGTTATTGCATTTACAACTATGATAGTTACAGTTGGCTTTTTCAGCAAATGAAAATAGGATACTGTGTTTAAAAAGTCAAGTGTGGAAGTGCAGTTGGAAACAATTAAAAATGTTCAGATTTGTCAGTTTGCACTTTCATTACTGTGCTTTGGCTGCAACAGTTAAATTCCCTTTGAAATAATGTACGTACTTGTGAAGCTGGTCGATTGATTCAACAACATTTAATTCCCAAGCATGAAATCCCTCCTCATTGGCAATTCTTCTATGTTAGTGCATACTTGCCTGCCAATTATTTGTATGAGAATTGTATTCAGTTTTGAGCCAACTGACCTTTGATTTTATGTGGATGAGCTATTATGTAAATTTTAACCTTGATGTTGCTTCCTGGCCACAAAGGAGAATTTTTTGCTCAGCCATTTGGTTCTTTTGTATCTGGTTTAATGCTTGAGTTGATTCCTTGAGTCCTACCTTAGAACTAATATCATTTTTATTTTAATTTGTTTTAAAAGAATGTCTATCAAAATTTATTAAGCATTTCAAAGAATGCTGTAATATTGAAGAAAAGATTTGATTATTTGGGGGCCTAGAAGTCTTATGTCATTCCTTGAAAAGGAAAACATGAGGGGTGGGGAGGAAACTTTTATCTTTAGGAACTTGGTTGGATTTGCAATATTAGTATGAACTTTATTGTATAGACACACATCCAGGACTTGGCTTTGCAGCTTTCCTTTTTGCATAGATTTCCTAAAAATTGATTTTACCTATGGTAGGAAGTTTTCTTAAAGTGAAAAGTTAGTCACTCAGTCATGTCTGACTCTTTGTTCCTGCCTGGACGGTAGCCTACCGGGCTCCTCTCTCCATGAAAGTCTCCAGGCAAGAATACTGGAGTGGGTTACCATTCCCTTCTCCAGGGGATCTTCCCAACCCAGGAACTAAACCCAGGTCTCCTGCATTGCAGGCAGATTCTCTACCATCTGAGCCACCAGGGAAGGTCTTCTCTTGTCTCAGTAGCTTAGAATAATTTGTTATACCTGAACTTGCAAATATTTTTATAGACATTCTGAATCATGTAAAATGTCACGTTTCCCTCTTGGCAGTATCAACTGAAAATTCTAGAGCCAAAATTAAGATTATCCTGTGATTCTCTAATGATATTTGCAGACCTGCTGGGTTACAAGCTTAATGTTTCTCTTCCTTTTAGGATGCATAATGAATGGGTCCATGAAAATTGTCTCCATTTTATATCTACCTATAGATTCTACACTGCATCTTTTTCACATTTGAACATTTCTGAAATGGAGATGTATTTTATAATTTGGTTAGAATTTATTTGACACTTCCTTTTCTTTCTCTGAGATATATGAAGTTGTTATTGTAGTTTAGTTGCTAAGTCAGGTCTGACTCTTTGTGACTCTGTGGACTGCAGCCCACTAGGCTCTTCTGTCCATGGAATTTTTCAGACAAGAATAGTAGAGTGACTTGCCATTTCCTTCTCCAGGAGATCTTTCCAGACCAGGGATCAAACACATGTTTCCTGCATTGGTAGACGGATTCTTTACCACTGAGCCACCAGAGAAACCCTATACGTGAAGTAGTATAGCTTTAATATAGATGCCGTCTTAGATTCAGTGAAATAAAGCATTACAGTCGTATTGTAGCTTAGGGAATGCTTATTAGATTGAAAAGAACAGAGTTACTGAAAACTCAAAATGACTGGGTAGGTTTAAAAGGAATTCCCAAAGTTAAATACATATTCACACAACTCTAAAACTTAGCTCAATTTCTTATTTTCTTATGAAACTCATTAATCTTTTATTTTCTCTTTGTATAAATGATCTTACCATAATAATATCAGCCATAATTCATCTTCTATTTCTTCTTCCTTTCATCGCTTCTTACTACCCTCTTACCTTCCATCCTTCTCTCCATTCATTCATTTCTCCATTCTTGTCTGTCAATATTTTACATTCTAATGACTTGCTACTGGTTAAGATATAATTTTGAGCTCAGTATAATCCTTGATGTCAAGATGCTTATATTGATTTTGCAAGACAGATAGAAAAATGTCATGTAATATTTTACAGGAGTGTTATATAGAGGAAGGTATATTATTTCTCAGAGTAGGGTGAGAAGGGAAATGATTTGCTGAAGATTAATCAGGATCTGAAAGGATAAGACAAAAACTTGGAGTGAAAAAAGAAAAAGATGCAGTGTGCCATAGGAAGAGGAAATGGCATCAAAGAATAGGGAATGTACAGAAAACTAAGCAGATTAAGAGGACTGAATATTGAATGTAAATTAGTAATGTTGGCAGCGGAGGCCAAAGAGGTAATAAGACCAGATCATGAGGGACCCTATACAGTTTCCTGGGGAAAATGCCATCCAGAACTTTTTCTGTATAGCAGTGTGCATCCAATTTGAGAATTATTTCTAGGATATTATTTGCCTTTGAAAAAACAACTCAGGCAGCAGCAGGGAGGAATAATAAGTATAAGGGTTAAACTGAAGTCTGAGACGCCAATCTGGAGGATGATATAATAGATTAGATGACAGATGATTAATACAGGAAAGTAAACAGAGAAGAGGAGGGTTAACTATAAAGCTAATTACATGATACAGTTGAAAAGATCTGATGACCACTGATCTATGTGGAGTCCAGTTGAGAGGAAGGAATCAAGACCATTCCTGTTTGTAGCTGATGCAATTGGACTCAAGGCTGCCTAACATTCAACAAGATAGAGGCATAAGAGGAAGAGCAATTGAACTCAGTGAAATGACTTTACATTCATTTGGAGTCATGGTAATTTTTTAATCCCTCTGGGACATCCATTAAGTATTTTGCAAATAGGAGTTAGAGACAATGTACCAAACATGTAGCATGCACTGGAGAAGGCGATGGCACCCTGCTCCAGCACTCTCGCCTGGAAAGCCCCATGGACGGAGGAGCCTGGCGGGCTGCAGTCCATGGGGTCACTGAGTTGGACACGACTAAGCGACTTCACTTTCACTTTTCACTTTAATGCACTGGAGAAGGCGATGGCACCCCGCTCCAGCACTCTTGCCTGGAGAATCCCAGGGACAGGGGAGCCTGGTGGGCTGCCATCTATGGGGTCTCAGAATCGGACACAACTGAAGCAACTTAGCAGCTGCAACAGCAGCATGCATAGTATCGTTTAAATATCAGTATTATTCTAAGTCAGACTGTCAGTGTTCCCTTATTTTACAGACACATTGGTAGTCTTAGAGAGGTTAAGTAATACCTGAGTTCGGTTTTCTAGAAAGTATTAAAGATGGTGTTGAATTTCAAAGTTTCTAACTCTAGAGCCTGTGTGTTTTTTGATTATTCATTGTTTTGTTTTTTAAGATTTTCTTTTTATAAAAGATTTTAAAGTCCACAGAAAATTTGAGATGGTACTGAGATTTTCCTTATACTCTCTGCCCTAATCCATGCACAGCCTCCCCATTTTGAGTATTCCCCACCAGAGAGGTACATTTGTTACAATCAAACCTACCTTGACACAAATTATTATAGTTGTTTAAAGCCCTTAGTTTGCATTACCGTTTACTCTTGGTATTGTACTTTCTGTGGTTTGAAAAATGGGCTTCCCTGGTGGCTCAGATGGTAAAGAATCTGCCTGCAATGCAGGAAATCTTGGTTCGATCCCTGGGTTGGGAAGATCCCCTGGAGAAAGGAATGGCAACCCTTAAAGCCCTTAGTTTGCATTACCGTTTACTCTTGGTATTGTACTTTCTGTGGTTTGAAAAATGGGCTTCCCTGGTGGCTCAGATGGTAAAGAATCTGCCTGCAATGCAGGAAATCTTGGTTCGATCCCTGGGTTGGGAAGATCCCCTGGAGAAACGAATGGCAACCCTCTCCAGTATTCTTGCCTGGAGAATTCCATGCACAGTGGAGCCTGGTGGGGCTACAGTCCATGGGGTCTCATAAAGTCTGACAAGACTGAGCAATCAGCACTTCCATAATGACATGTATCAGTTATGGTGTCATAAAGAGAATTTCCATTACTGTAAAACTCTTCTGAGCTTTACTCATTTATCTCTCACAGCACCACCTCCAGGCAGCCACTTACCATTTTACTGTCTCCATCAGTTTGGTTCAGTTCAGTTCAGTTCAGCCACTCAGTCCTGTCTGACTCTTTGCAACCCCATGGACTGCAGCACGCCAGGAGTCCCTGTCCATCACCAACTCCTGGAGCTTGCTCAAACTCATGTCCATCGAGTCAGTGATGCCATCCAACCATATTATTCTCTTTTGTCCCCTTCTCTTCCTGCCTTCAGTCTTTCCCAGCATCAGGGTCTTTTCCAGTGAATCACTTCTTCACATCTGGTATCCAGAGTACTGGAGGTTCAGCTTCAGCATCAGTCCTTCCAATGAATATTCAGGACTGATTTCCTTTAGGATGGACTGGTTGGATCTCCTTGCAGTCCAAGGGACTCTCAAGAGTCTTCTTCAACACAGCAGTTCAAAAGCATCAGTTCTTTGGTGCTCAGCTTTCTTTATACTCCAACTCTCACATCTGTACATGAAAACTGGAAAAACCATAGCTTTGACTAGATAGACCTTTGTCGGCAAAGTAATGTCTCTGCTTTTTAATATGCTGTCGAGGTTGGTCATAGCTTTTATTCCAAGGAGCAAGTATCTTTTAATTTCATGGCTGCCGTCACCATCTACAGGAATTTTGGAGCCAAAGAATTACTGTGTCTGTAGTTTTGTATTTTTCAGTTGGAATTTTATAGTTGGAATCAAGTTGGAATTGTATAATTATAGCCTTTTCACTGGGGAAGGCAATGGCACCCCACCCCAGTACTCTTGCCTGGAAAAATCCAATGGACAGAGTAGCCTGGTGGGCTGCAGTCCATGGGGTCACTAACAGTCGGACAAACTGAGCGACTTCACTTTCACTTTTCTCTTTCATGCATTGGAGAAGGAAATGACAACCCACTCCAGTATTCTTGCCTGGAGAATCCCAGGGATGGGGGAGCCTGGTGGGCTGCCGTCTATGGGGTCACACAGAGTCGAACACGACTGAAGTGACTTAGCAGCAGCAGCAGTAGCCTTTTCACATTGACTTCTTTCACTTAGTAATATAAATTTAAGGTTTCTCCATGTCTTTTCATGATTTGAAGGCTTACTTCTCTTTGACACTGCATATTATACATTCCATGTGTGGCTATGCCACTGTTTATCTGTTCATCTACTGAATGACATCTTGGTTGCTTCCAAGTTTGGGCAGTTATGAATAGACCTGCTATAAATGTCTGTGTGCAGATTTTTGGGGTGGGCATAAGTTTTCAGCTCCTTTGGGTAAATACCAAGGAGTGCAGTTACTGGATTATATAGTAAGAGTATATTTAGTTTTGTAAGAAAACACCAAACTGTCTTCCAAAGTGGCTGTACCATTCTGCATTCCCACTAACAATAAAAGTTCCTGTTTCTTTACATCCTCACCAGCACTTGGTCTTGTCAGTGTTTTGAACTTTGTTGTTTTTTAAATAAGTGGACTTTATTTTTAGAGCAGTTTTAGATTTTAAAAAACTATCTGAAAGTACATAGAGTTCCCATATTCCCTATCTCAGTTTTCCTACCTTCCTGGTGCTCTAAGTTTCCCCTATCAGTGTCTTCCATTATTGTGGTATATTTGTTACAATTGACATATCCATGCTGATACATTGTTTTTCTTTCATGAATCTTAATCTGGGTGTCCTATCTAAAAAGTCATCTCCAAATTGAAGGTTACTTTATTACCTCCTGTTATTATCTAGGAGTCTTACCATTTTGAATTTTACATTTAGGCCTTTGATCTCAGTGAATTCAGTCACTCACTTGTGTCCGACTCTGTGACCCCATGGACTGCATCAGGCCAGGCTTCCCTACCCATCACCAGCTCCCAGAGCTTGCTCAAACTCACATCCGCCGTCATTGATGGCATTCACCCGTCTCATCCTCTTCACTCCCTTCTTCTCCTGTCCTCAATCTCTTCCAGCATCAGGGTCTTTTCTAATGAGTCAGTTCTTCGCATCAAGTGGCCAAAGTATTAGAGGTTCTGCTTCAGCATAAGTCCTTCCAATGAACTACTTTAAGTTAATTTTTGTGAAGGCTGTAAGGTCAGGATCTATGTTCATTTCTTACATGCAGATATTCACCTGCTTTAGCACCAGTTATTGAAAGACTATTCTTTCTCTATTGAATTAATATAACACTTCTTGCATCATATTTTCAGACCCTAAAATGCCTTTGTATTGCATTCTGTGAGGTCAGGACTTTTCTTTTATACATTTCATCATTCATGTTTTCACTGCCAGATTCCATCAAATATTAGAGAGTGACAGAGAAAACTGGAAGTTTCTCATTTTCTTCCTGTTCCTAAAGATGTGAACTTGGTGACTCCAAGTGAAATTAAGATAGTGAGAAGTCAGCAGCAGGTACCTAAGTCAGCTTCATTAAAATACCAAAGGGCACTTTATTGTCATTTGGGAGGACCATCAACCATGACTATGCCACCTGTTCTAAGAGCTTCCATATGCAAAATACTTAAGTTCCTCAACTGTGTTAAAGTTTAAGGTAAGAAATGTGTTATGATTAAAATATAAGTGAAGTACATGTTAGATAGTCAACTAAGTGAATTATAGTCGTTTCAGAATGGTATTCTCAGCTGTCATTGGAAAAAGCAGACAGAAATATGTCAAGTTTTGCAATACTATGTTCTTTAAGCCATAAGTAGCAGCAGCAGCAGGGTGAGAATGAAGGGTACAGAGAATGTAAAAGCTATCGTAAATAAAGGAGGTTGTAAGAATCTCAGAATGTTTCACAAGCTCATAATTGTACATCTAAGAATACTCTGCTATTCAACTACTTAATAATATTTTCCTTTGGGAAATACTGCTTTGCTATTAAATAAATTTGCCAAACTGCCTGTGGTTATAGTGTGAAATGGAGGAGGAGGGAAGAAAAGAATATTTTAATTATCTCATAGTTCTAGGAATGGTTTGCTCTCTGGGTGACCTGGGGGCAGGTGCACACCCCAACTAGACTTGGAAGTACCTGATTGTTTTGGAGCAGAAGATTCTTTAAAGAAAGGATCTAATTCAACAATAGATTCCTCTTTCTGTTCCAGGTGGCAAGATAACTTATTCTGGGGTGTCAAAACTGATCTTTCCTTGTAGGTACTATCTGCACTATGGATCAAGAACTCAAGCAAACCAGCAACCTGTTAAGGAGCAAGTTATATACAGTTTTCTTTTATGAATCTTATGGACAGACGGCATGGATATAGTGTTATAAGAATACTAAGTACCACATTGCTTATAATCCCAAAGCAATCTAAAATTTAGATTTGAAATAAAGGTAGGAACACAATATAGATGCATCTAAAATATCAAAGTAATAAGGAAATATGTGATTCAGTGCTAAAATATGTGGTTTAGATCATAAAAAACTATCAAAGTTCAGAAAAGGAAGACATCCATGGAACATGCTGTGGACCCTGGATTCTGGAACTATATTTGGTTGGGTGGCCTGGTCCTCTCATAAAATATGTTGATTCAATTCTTGTTATTACCTAAGAGAATTCAATTTAATTCTTGCCACAGTTCTTTTGTGTGTGTGTTCACTGAGGGATGTATGTTTGTGTGTGTGTTTTGGGGAGATGAATGGAAGTTAGGCAAACTTGGATTAATAACATGAAGCAGCTAGTTTTTCACATGTGACGTTGAGAAAATTAAGTTTTCTAACTCATTTTCTCTTATAAGGAGCGAAAAATTTATTAAAAGGATTTTTTTTATTAGTTATAGTGATGTTTAAGTATTTAACATAGTAACTAGAAAATAGTAAATCCGTAATAAATGGGAATTGCTACTATTTGTGCTAAAAACATTCAAGATAGCAATTATTTATATGTGTTGTAGATTCTTTATTAGTGATCTCTCTATCATAATTAATATAAATACCAAGGCAAATGGATTTTTAACTCAATTTGCAAGTCAAGTTGACTCTGATAATGTAAAATATTTTTGGCATCTTCAAAATCAGCAAATATTCACTGGACCTTATAAAAGATAAGGCAGCTCATTAATATCTTGATTTCTAATAATCTGTTATATTTAACTGCATATAGTGCTTNTTAATATAAATACCAAGGCAAATGGATTTTTAACTCAATTTGCAAGTCAAGTTGACTCTGATAATGTAAAATATTTTTGGCATCTTCAAAATCAGCAAATATTCACTGGACCTTATAAAAGATAAGGCAGCTCATTAATATCTTGATTTCTAATAATCTGTTATATTTAACTGCATATAGTGCTTCTTTGTAAATTTAATCATATATATTTTCTGATGTTATCAAATGTCATTTCTATACATATACATTCTTTTTTATAGATAATAAGCAATTATTTCATAATCTCTTTCATGTTGAAAATACAGTCACATAAAGGCACATTGCTCATTATCATTCTTTCTGAAGGTTATAATCATGTTATCTGACAAAAAAAGTAAACAAATGTGATTTATGTAATAGGAAGTTTCTTTGTCGTGCTTTTCTGATTTGGTTTATATATTTTAAATATAAACCCTATATTTAGAGTTTGAGCTGTTTGAGCTGTTTCTGTTTTTGCTTTTGCTTAGTACTCAGAGTGAAGTTTTAGTAGCTCCCAAGGTGACAGCTTGGGCTTCCCTGATAGTTCAGTTGGTAAAGAATCCACCTGCAATGAAGGAGACCTGGGTTTGATTCCTGGTTGGGAAGATCTCCTGGAGAAGTCTTAGGCTACACACTCCAGTTTCCTTGGGCTTCCCTTCTGGCTCAGCTGGTAAAGAATTTGCCCACAATGCGAGAGACCAGGGTTCAATCCCTGGAGAAGGGAAAGGCTACCCGCTCCAGAATTCTGGCCTGGAGAATTCCACGGACTGAAAAGTCCATGGGTTTACAAAGAGTTGGAGATGACTAAGCAACTTTCACTTTCAGGATGAGAAAGCGTGTGCCTAGCTGGAGCAGCTTTTCAATGAACAGCTCATTTATTTTTATCGCTTTAGTGCTGTGTGCACAAGTCTGTTGTCTCACATTGATTTTTCTTCTTATGTTTAAAATAATTGCTCCTGAGAAAAATACAGCCATCCTCTTGCTGTTCCATATTTGTCAACATGTTAAAGCTTCAGTTCAGTTCAGTTGCTCAGTCGTGTCTAACTCTTTGTGACCCCATAGACTGCAGCACAGCAGGACTCCCTGTCCATCACCAACTCCTGGAGTTTACTCAAACCCATGTCCATTGAGTCAGTGATGCTATCTAACCATCTCATTCTCTCTCTGTCATCCCCTTCTGCTCCTGCCTTCAATCTTTCCCAGCATCAGGGTCTTTTCAAATGTCAGCTCTTTTTCACATCAGGTGGCCAAAGGATTGGCGTTTCAGCTTCAACGTCAGTCTTTCCAATGAACATTCAGTACTGATTGCCTTTAGGATGGACTGGTTGGATCTCCTTGCATAGAGATCCAGCTCTATGATTTTACTCTATGTTAAAACATGGAGAATAACAAATGCCAAAGGAAGCCAATGTACTCATGCTTAAAAATTGGTGTCTCAGCCACAGAAACAAAAACCTAAGTTATAAACACACACTTATGTCTGGGGCCGTGTATATTCCTTTCTGAAAAGGAGTATTTTTATACAGAATTAATAAGAAAGAAATAATAAATCAAGAAATATGGATGTGCATTCATAGTCTGTGATTTATATTTCAAATCTGGACATATTCAATATTAATATATAAAAACAAAAAACTAATTTAAAAAATTTAAAAGTTATTTAGATAATAGTGTTTATGAAATGCTTTTAGACTCTCTTATTTGGAAAAGCTTTTGAGAACTAGAATTATTATCATTCCTTGGAAGATGCTGTTTCTTACTTAAAAATTAGCATTCCTTTACCTATTTGTATAATGCAAAGCAACATAGTAAGTATACAGAGAACATACAATGTATGCATCTGTATTAATTTATGGAGTTTCACGTGGGAAGTATTAAGAAGGTAACAATGGTATACTTAGAAATTTAGAAATTCAGATAGGCACTATCTTGACTGAACTGTGCCCTCTGCTACCCTCAAATTCATATGTTGAAATCCAAGCCTCTAGTACCCTAGAGGGTGACTGTATTAAGAGATAAGACTTTTAAAAAGGTAATTAGATTAAAATGGGGTCAAATGACTGGTGTCTTTATAAGAAGATGTTGGAAAAACACAAACTGAGGAGGGACTAAGTGAGGCCACAGCAAGAAGGTGGCCGTCAGCAGATCAAAGAGAGAGGCCTCAGAAGAAACGAAGCCTTCATTCCCTTGATCTTGAACTTCTAGCCTTCATCACTGTGACCAAATAAGGCTCTGTTGTTTCAGCCACCAGGTCTAGGTTATTTTGTTACAGCAGCCCCAGGAAACTAATACAGATAGATACCTATGTACCATAGTATTAGTATTTTGGTTCTTAGAATCCCCACCTGGTCATATTCCTCCTGAGAAAGGTCTGCCTCTGTTGGAATATTGGACCCTTATAATAAACCATCATTTCTGCGAATGAGTCAAAGAACATATTTCTTGAGGTCATCATCTCTCTAGACTTCTAGGAGATTCATTGCCTATGGGCTAAGTGGAAGAAAAAATATATTAAACTGTAATTTATTGAATTATTTTTGTGTTCGACAGTCTGGAGGATATAATGATTGTCATTGATGTACTTAAAGAACATACCAGCTAGTGGTGGGGATAAGCTGTAAAGACAAATGGCTGCATATAATAAACCTGTACTCCATGCTGTAAGAAAGGTCCATGCAGATACAGAACGTTCTGAGGAAAAGAAAACCCTTAGTCATTTGTACTGTCTGTTCCAGAGGGCAGATTAAGGAATCTCCTCCTTGGAGCTGTGGGCATTTTAGCTGAACTGTAGAAGAGGAGTAGAATCTTTGACAGAGGGGTTTTTTAATGTATTAACATTGCATAAGCAACTCACTTATGCATTGAAATTAATTCATGGAAAAACCAGTCTCGCTTTTCTCTCCATCCCTAATGTAACAGCATAAGCCTTTTACTGTTATTTTCTTTTCTTACGTACTGACTTTTCTCTACAAAAGAATATAGGTTGGACTTGAGAAGAAAGTAGATGGTTTAGCCATCTAAGAACTATTGGACTAGTATATTAGCTCAACAGGAGGCTAAATGATGCAATTACAGTTGAATTGCATCACACATAGCTTTGCTTCAGAATCATCAGGCCCTGCTCATGTTAAATAACTGCTTTGCTGTTAGATTTGAAAGCTACCATCAGTTACAAGAAACAGTGAATCCTAGGAGTATATGTGGTTTTACAAATATTTTCATTGTGCACTGTGGTTAGGAAGATTGTTTTTGTTCCATCATTGTTGCTTTTAGCTGAAGCCATGTTAAGCGACAAAAGAAACATTTGCCAAAACTCCAAGTTTCAATCATCCTCTGCAACTAATCCCCACCATTTTAGGCAAGAAATTAGAGGCCATACAATGTTGTGAAGCTTCTTTTATTTTAGACACTGAAGCAATATCAGTATTTGACCACTTCTTAGTCTTTTCATACATGTAACCTGTGCAATTTTATGTTCCAAATTATCAATCAGTAAAATAGTTTTTATACTTCTCCCATTTTATAGAGACTGGTCTTTGTTTGTTTTTCTTTATTATATAATCATGCAGCAGGTTCATGTCATACATTATACAAAAGAAATGTTTAGGGGTTATTTTAATTTTGGTGGTAAGATACACATTTATAATTTACTTTGGCTTAATAATTCTGGTTAAATTTTTAAGCATTCAAACAATCAGTTAATACTTTACTGATCATCTGCTGTATAAAAAGCACTAGGTACTTAACTACTTAGTTTTCTATTTTATAGTTATCAAAACTCTTCAATTTGAAATAACTATGCTATTTACTCAAAATACTTACACTTGCAGACTTTAGGTATATTCATGATATAAAGATATAAGGTTAGACAATGAAATAATAAAGTTGACTTAAGGTTACCTTTTCTGCTTCATGTGAGGAAAATCAAGGTTTCAGTTTCTCTTCTGGAATTGGAAATAAAACCTTTAGCTAAAAATGGATTTGTATGCAGTGCGGATTTGCAGCTGTTTTTGCTGTGCCAAGCTTCTGTTCACACCAGTCACAGTCTGAATCTTTAAGTTGCTGTTAGAAGTTTTGGGGGCTCCATAGGTGCATGTAGTCTGTAGTGTGGGATGCAAACGAAAACTGAGGGCAGTTCAAATGGTGCATGAGAGAGAAACAAGTCCCACTTCAGTTCTCTGTTAATTTCTCATTTCTAAAACTGATATAAGAAGTTGCCATATGACTTTTAAATGTAATCTTTTGGCAATTTTTATGCCTTTTTGGAATGCAGTAGGGCACACAGAATCAAATATCCAATACATTTTTCCTGCTGACAATTTTGAAATAATGTCATTTCATACCAGTTTATTTATTGTGTGTCTCTTCACTATGCAAGAGCTATAAAGGAGCAAAACTCAATCAAGTATAATTCTGCATTCAAGGAGCATATATGTACTGAAGGTCAAAGAAAATGGAAAGGACTGGAAATCAGATTCCGTATATGTATATTTTAACTTCCTTGACTTCTGTGACTCTCTTCAGGTTTTCTCTCGAAATTCAACTTAATTAATTTTTTTTTNGCAAAACTCAATCAAGTATAATTCTGCATTCAAGGAGCATATATGTACTGAAGGTCAAAGAAAATGGAAAGGACTGGAAATCAGATTCCGTATATGTATATTTTAACTTCCTTGACTTCTGTGACTCTCTTCAGGTTTTCTCTCGAAATTCAACTTAATTAATTTTAAGAAAGCTGTTGTAAGTTGGGGCAGAATTTGCTCCACCATCGCCAGGGGCTATTTGACACTGTCTGGAGACATTTTTGATTGTCCCAACTGGGTAAAGGATGCTACTGAACCTAGTGAGTAGAGGCTAGAGTCAGCACTCAGCATCCTACAATGCAGAGAACAGCACCTCTACAACAACCGTGCAGCCCAAAATGTCAGTAGGATTGAGTCTGCCTGTTTTAAGGAGATAAGCAACTTGAAAGGACAGAGTATAACATAGACAGTTATTTCCAGTTCTGTCATCTGTTCTGCTTTGCACGCTCAGTCATCTTGAATAAGTCATTTCCCTACTCTTGCCTAGTTCCCCTATAATGAAGTGAGGATTTTGATTATATTATATATCAAAGCCCTAAGTCTCTAAATCTTGCAAAATTCATCTCTACTTTTCTCATATTTTGAAAGGGAAAGATGTGAGGTTATTTTAAAAGCTCATTTAAGTTATTCAATTTATAATCATTTTACAGTTATAGTTGTGCTTAATATATACTCATCAATGTAGAGATACCAATGTGATTCACATCAGTCACATTTTCATACACTGCTGCTGCTAAGTCGCATCAGTCGTGTCCGACTCTGTGCAGCCCCATAGACGGCAGCCCACCAGACTCCCCCGTCCCTGGGATTCTTCAGGCAAGAACACTGGAGTGGGTTGTCATTTCCTTCTCCAATGCATGAAAGTGAAAAGTGAAAGTGAAGTCACTCAGTCATGTCCGACTCTTCGTGACGCCATGGACTGCAGCCTACCAGGCTCCTCCATCCATGGGATTCTCCAGGCAAGAGTACTGGAGTGGGGTGCCATTTCATACACTAGCAGTGAACTATTTGAAAANCTTCTTTTATTTTAGACACTGAAGCAATATCAGTATTTGACCACTTCTTAGTCTTTTCATACATGTAACCTGTGCAATTTTATGTTCCAAATTATCAATCAGTAAAATAGTTTTTATACTTCTCCCATTTTATAGAGACTGGTCTTTGTTTTTCTTTATTATATAATCATGCAGCAGGTTCATGTCATACATTATACAAAAGAAATGTTTAGGGGTTATTTTAATTTTGGTGGTAAGATACACATTTATAATTTACTTTGGCTTAATAATTCTGGTTAAATTTTTAAGCATTCAAACAATCAGTTAATACTTTACTGATCATCTGCTGTATAAAAAGCACTAGGTACTTAACTACTTAGTTTTCTATTTTATAGTTATCAAAACTCTTCAATTTGAAATAACTATGCTATTTACTCAAAATACTTACACTTGCAGACTTTAGGTATATTCATGATATAAAGATATAAGGTTAGACAATGAAATAATAAAGTTGACTTAAGGTTACCTTTTCTGCTTCATGTGAGGAAAATCAAGGTTTCAGTTTCTCTTCTGGAATTGGAAATAAAACCTTTAGCTAAAAATGGATTTGTATGCAGTGCGGATTTGCAGCTGTTTTTGCTGTGCCAAGCTTCTGTTCACACCAGTCACAGTCTGAATCTTTAAGTTGCTGTTAGAAGTTTTGGGGGCTCCATAGGTGCATGTAGTCTGTAGTGTGGGATGCAAACGAAAACTGAGGGCAGTTCAAATGGTGCATGAGAGAGAAACAAGTCCCACTTCAGTTCTCTGTTAATTTCTCATTTCTAAAACTGATATAAGAAGTTGCCATATGACTTTTAAATGTAATCTTTTGGCAATTTTTATGCCTTTTTGGAATGCAGTAGGGCACACAGAATCAAATATCCAATACATTTTTCCTGCTGACAATTTTGAAATAATGTCATTTCATACCAGTTTATTTATTGTGTGTCTCTTCACTATGCAAGAGCTATAAAGGAGCAAAACTCAATCAAGTATAATTCTGCATTCAAGGAGCATATATGTACTGAAGGTCAAAGAAAATGGAAAGGACTGGAAATCAGATTCCGTATATGTATATTTTAACTTCCTTGACTTCTGTGACTCTCTTCAGGTTTTCTCTCGAAATTCAACTTAATTAATTTTAAGAAAGCTGTTGTAAGTTGGGGCAGAATTTGCTCCACCATCGCCAGGGGCTATTTGACACTGTCTGGAGACATTTTTGATTGTCCCAACTGGGTAAAGGATGCTACTGAACCTAGTGAGTAGAGGCTAGAGTCAGCACTCAGCATCCTACAATGCAGAGAACAGCACCTCTACAACAACCGTGCAGCCCAAAATGTCAGTAGGATTGAGTCTGCCTGTTTTAAGGAGATAAGCAACTTGAAAGGACAGAGTATAACATAGACAGTTATTTCCAGTTCTGTCATCTGTTCTGCTTTGCACGCTCAGTCATCTTGAATAAGTCATTTCCCTACTCTTGCCTAGTTCCCCTATAATGAAGTGAGGATTTTGATTATATTATATATCAAAGCCCTAAGTCTCTAAATCTTGCAAAATTCATCTCTACTTTTCTCATATTTTGAAAGGGAAAGATGTGAGGTTATTTTAAAAGCTCATTTAAGTTATTCAATTTATAATCATTTTACAGTTATAGTTGTGCTTAATATATACTCATCAATGTAGAGATACCAATGTGATTCACATCAGTCACATTTTCATACACTGCTGCTGCTAAGTCGCATCAGTCGTGTCCGACTCTGTGCAGCCCCATAGACGGCAGCCCACCAGACTCCCCCGTCCCTGGGATTCTTCAGGCAAGAACACTGGAGTGGGTTGTCATTTCCTTCTCCAATGCATGAAAGTGAAAAGTGAAAGTGAAGTCACTCAGTCATGTCCGACTCTTCGTGACGCCATGGACTGCAGCCTACCAGGCTCCTCCATCCATGGGATTCTCCAGGCAAGAGTACTGGAGTGGGGTGCCATTTCATACACTAGCAGTGAACTATTTGAAAAAAGACATGAAGAAAACAATCTTATTTCCAATAGCCACAAAAAGGATAAAATACTTAGAATAAATTAAATCAAAGAGGTGAACGATCTATAAACTGAAAACATTGATGAATGTAATCAAAGAAGATACAAATAAATAGCTTATATCCTGTTTGCACAGTTTAGAAGAATTAATATTGTTAAAACAGTTCATTCTTCCCAAAAAAATCTACAGATTCAAATGCGGTCTCTATCAAAATTCCAAGGACATTTTTTACAGAAATAGAAAAAAGAAATCCTGAAATTTGCATGAACCCGCCAACGACCCCAAATAGCTAAAGCAATCTTTAGCATAAAGAATGATGCTTGTCCATGGTGCCAGTAAAACCAGTAATTAACATAAGACAGTTTATGGGTTACAGAATACTTATCTATATTTTAATATAAGTAGTGAATTATAAGTTAGGTAGCTTTTAGTTATTTGGGGGGAATTTTAAAAAATGTTGGAGTATATAGTTGATTTACAGTGCTGTGTTAGTTTCAGGTGTACAAATTCAGTTATACATAATATAGATATTCTTTTTCAGATTCTTTTCCTACATTGGTTATTACAGAATATTGAGTATTTCTTGTCCTTTGCAGTACTTCTTTCTTAGTTATCTATTCTGTATATAGTAGTTTATGTGTGTTAATCCCATGCTCCTAACTTGTCCCTACCACCCACATTTCCCTTTTGGTAACCATAAGTTTGTTTTAACACTGTAAGTTTGTTACATTTTCCTAAATAATTTCATTTATGTCACTTTTAAAAATTAGATTCCATATATCAGTGATATTGTATGATATTTGACTTTCTCTGTCTGACTTACTTCACTTAATATGATCATCTCTGTGTCCACCCATGTTGCTGCAAATGGCATTATTTCATTATTTTATGTGGCTGTATAATATTCTGTCATATATATGTACCACATCTTCTTTATCCATTCCCCTGTTGGTGGACATCTAGGTTGCTTCCATGTCTTGGCTATTGTAAATCGTATTGCAGTGAACATTGGGATACATGTATCTTTTCAAATTATGGTTTTCTCTGGGTATATGCACAAGAGTGGAAGTGCTGGTCCATATGATGGTTCTAAGGTAGTTTTTAAATAGAAATAAAGAGTGTGACATCATTTTGATAGATGCGACTCACTTTAGATTTTTGGATGATTCATTTTGAGGGAATATCATGAAAGATGTCAGAGGAAAGTGGGGCCCCAGGATATGCTTTTTCTTTTTTCTTTGCCATGATACAAGTCAGAATTGACATCCTATTTATAAAAGTTAAAACATCCTATTTATGAATTAGAAGTATAATTTTAAAAGTAACTGCTTCTTTCCCTTTGGTCTATTCCTGACCAAAGTCTCTTGCTAATCCTTCCTGCTAGCCATCAGAAACAAGTAGAGAGCTACTTCTGATGACCATTAAGCTTGGTTCTCTAGCTCACAAAATCTAAAAGAAAATTATATTTCAGTAAGAATCTGTCCAGCCTTTCAAACCAGTTTCTATCTAAATATATCAATACTTACAACATCATATACTTTGATCTTATGATATGGTAATAGGCTGAGTAGATATTGGAAAATCTTCTAATAAGATAATGATATGGAAGAAAGCTGTTTTAAAAGGATATTTGCAAGCCAGGCTGCTGTCAATGACATCCATTATTGACATAGGCTTCATGTGGCCTGGCAACCTTTTGTAGTTTGATTACAGACAGGCTTGCTGAACTGTGAAAAAAAAGATTTGATTTGTCAATAAATAATCAATGTTTTTTCACTTTTGTGTTTCCTTTAAAATATATATATATATATATTTTCCATTTAGTTTTCTTCAACCCTCATGGAATAGCACCAGAGTTGAATGTCAAATTTATTACTCTTCATTTCTTATTACTGTTTAACCAATATCGCACTGACCCCATGAATCATCAATGCCAGACCAGGAGGTAACTTTGGAAGAAGGACACCATGCCCATAAAGTTATCTGGCCATGAAAAAGCAGCCTTGGAGCTAGGAAGCAGTAGGGGACAGGTTGGAAGCAATTACAGTAGTAATGGCAGGAGGAACAATGTAATTAGCAGCTGTTTCAAGGGTAGTAATTTGCAGGCATATGACAATGGAGAGTTGGTATCTCAGAGAACTTCATACACTCTCACCCTGCCACCAAAATGTTAACTGTCCTATATTCACATTAAGGCAGTCATGACAAGTAGGGGCCTTTAGGAGAATCAGTCGCTATGTTTCAAGTCATCCCCACAATACATTTCAGATTATTATATATTGTTGTAACCATATTTCATATGAGAACTAGTGCCTATGTGGTAACAAGAGGAGGTACAGGGGAGATGAAACCCATCCAGGAAGAGCAGGTGAACAATACAAGTATCATGGTCAAGAAATAGATGACTGTCTAACCCAGATTATTTGGCAGTCATCCTTCAGGGGATTTAGCAGCATATGCAAAGACAGTGGTTTTCTAAGTGTGTCCTCCAGACAGGCCTTGTCAGCGTTTCTAAGGAACTTTTTGGAATTGCAAATCCCTTCCTCTGGAGACTTACTAAATCAGAAATCTGTGGGATAGGACTCAGTGATTTGTATTTTATCAAGTCTTTCAGGTTGTTCTGATAAATAGTAAAGTTGGCGAATCACTGAACTAAGATGTTTTGTAAGATTTAAGGGTCACCTCACAGATTGGATATTAAACATAATTTTGGAAGCAGTGGGATATGACAGCAGTTGGCAGTGAGTCTCTGAAGGAAAGGAGTTAGGACTGAACCTCAGTCCCCAACAAAAAAAAGGCGTATTGGGTAGGAAGGCATGCATTTCAAAAAATACATAGTTATAAATGCAGTATACAGAGTGAAATTAAAATGTTCAGATTTCAAATAGAGAGATATAACTTTTAACAAGCTAGACTCCTTATGCATCACTTCTGTCATCTCAAAATCAATGATAGCCTTGTAGAGTTGCTATAAATATTAACTGAGTT
Source organism: Oreotragus oreotragus (assembly GCA_006410675.1). Lineage (NCBI taxonomy): Eukaryota > Metazoa > Chordata > Mammalia > Artiodactyla > Bovidae > Oreotragus > Oreotragus oreotragus. The sequence continues at coordinate 217,381 of SJYX01009985.1, read as the reverse complement.
AGAGACCAAACCCAGAATGTCTGTCACATAGTAAGAGTAGAATCGATGTTAACTCACATCATGATTTTTAAATTATTAAAACTGTGATGTAAGAATTGAAAGGGAAGTTGCTCAGTCGTATCAGTGCTGCGACCCCATGGATGGTAGCTTGCCAGGTTCCTCTGTCTGTGGAATTCTCCAGGCCAGAATACTGGAGTGGGTAGCCATTCCCTTTTCAGAGTATTTTCCCAAACCAGGGGTTTGGGATTACTAAATTATAATTTTCTAAAGGGTAAAAATATGGCTCTTGTGTAATATAAAATAAACATGTGACAAAGATTTTTTTTAATTCATTAATGAAGTAACGGGTAAAATGTCAAAATTGAGTTCAAAAGACGTTTTGAAGGATGCAGTTTATATATCTGTCAAGAATGCTGAAATGTTTCTAATAGATGTAAAACTGGATGATATCCTACAGAGCAATATATCGTAATGTTTGGAGTTATCATTTTTGACAGACTAAAACCAATTGCATCTCTCCTGGACAATATTTATTTACATTAGTATAGGCCGGAATCATTTGCATTACTCTCATAGAAGGATCATTTGAATTGAAACCAATTTTGTACAAGATAACCTCTAGAGCTACAAAATTATAAAAGAGCCTATCAATAGAGAGTCTTTGATAGACAAAGATGTACCCCCACACTACTTGGAAAGAGCATGCAATAATTGATTTTACCTGTTTTCCAATTCTGGAATAATTTTTATTGATGGATGTCCCACAAGAAAGAGTGGAAAAGCCAGCTATTGGAATTGATTTACAGGAACAAGGCAGAACAGAAGCAAAAGTGATATGGCAGTACTTCTAAATCCTGGGCCCACAGATCGTCGTAAAACAGCAATAACGAAACAGCTCTGAATATTACAGAGTCTTATGGCCAGAGAGTCTGAGTGAACATTACAGCCTATAAAAATATATACATTATGAAGAGAAATGCACCCTTAATTTGAAAAAATTCTCATTACAACTAGTCAAGAAACCAGCTGGAACATTATCCTCAGGTGTATGAAACATTTACCTGTTCCAAGTAAAACTGTAACCAAAGATATAAGATAAATAAGGATATTATGGTGGTATAGGATTCCATGCATTTTTCTACAAATAGAATGAGCAATTTGAGACAAAAACCTCAGCAAGAGGCTTTAGATTCTTATCTCATGTTACCTAGAAGTACTTGTGGATGCTGCTGAAGTACAGTAAGTAGTCCGTTTATATAATTAAGTCACGAGTATATATAGTTTACTTTGAACAGTGATTTTAATACAGCATATACACAAAGAAGGAAATGGAGAAGTCCTCTTGCCTGGAAAATCCCGTGGATGGAGGAGCCCTGTAGGCTATAATCCATGGGTTCGCAAAGAGTCGGACACAACTGAGCGATTTCACTTTCACTTTATACAAAAAGATTAGACTGATAGATAGACTTGACTAAGGAGAAGCACTACCTGAATCATGCGATGAGCGGCAGTTTGCTTGTATAAGTGTTCCCATCATGCATAATTATGGGAAAGTTATATCTGAGTGTTTTCTTTTCTCAGAAGTGTTTTGGAGACAAAAATCTTGGCTCTTGGGGAAAAATATAAGAAAATGTATTTTATTTTAAACGTTTTCTGATATTCTGTCATGGAATGAAATGACAGTGAAGCTAAGATATACTTTTGACTTTTTTCTTAGTTCTCTTGGACTCAGTTTCAATTTACAAGTGTTCAGATTAAACTTATTTAACAAATGCTTATTAAGCAACTTGAATAAGGCTATATGTTATGCACTGAAAACAAGAAAAATATAAATATGATACTGTTTTTTTTGAGGAATTTATCATTTTATCTGAGAATGAACTAAATGTGACTTTAAATAAAGGGGAAAAGAATGTGATAAATTAAAAAATAGTCCAGGTGAACAATGGAATTACAGCAGGAATATTTTGAGGAACTTGAACATATAGTGGAAAGAGATAGGTCTATGAACAGAGGAAACAAAAATTGAAAAATAAAGGGTAAAAAGTGGCTAAAGTGAAGTGCAAAGCAGTGTGTGTTTTCTTTTTTTTTTTTTTTTTTTTTTTTTTTTTACACGAACTCCCAAACATGAACGCCCCTCCCACCTCCC